>JAVJGJ010000047.1:95873712-95924582 GCA_035590215.1 Microhierax caerulescens
CACTGTTTCAGGTACAAGCCAGGATGCTGTTGGCCTTCTTGGCCACCTGGGCACAGTGCTGGCTCATGTTCAGGTGGTATTAACCAGCCCCCCCAGGTCCTTTCCCACCAGGCAGCTTCCCAGCTGCTTTTCTCCCAGCCCATAGTGCTGCCTGGGGCTGTTGTGCCCCAAGCGCAGGACCCAGCACTGAGCCTTGTTGAACCTCGTACAATTGGCCTTGGCCCATTGGTCCGGCCTGTCCAGATCCCTCTGCAGAGCCTCCTGCCCTCAAGTGGATCAACAGTCCCCCCAACCTGGTGTCATCTGCAAACTTACTGAGGGTGCATTTGATCCCCTCGTCCAGATTGTTGATAAAGATTTTAAACAGGACTGGCCCCAGTGCTGAGCCCTGAGGAACACCACTTGTGACTGGCCACCAGCTGGATTTAACTCCATTTACCACCACTCTTTGGGTCTGGCCATCCAGCAAGGTTTTAACCCAGCGAAGAGTTTACCCATCCAAGCTGTGAGCAGCCAGTTTCTCCAGGAGAATGCTGGTAAGCTGAAGTCCCCCATGAGAACAAGAGCTAGCGATTGTGAGACTTCTCCCACCTGCTTACAGAATGTTTCATCTGCCTCTTCATCCTGGTTGGGTGGTCTATAACAGGCTCCCATCAGGATATCTGCCTTGTTGGCCCTTCCCCCTGATCCTTACTCATAATAACTCAACCCTACTGTCACCACCATTAGGCTCTAGGTAGACAAAGCACTGTCTGACATACAGGGCTACCCCACAGCCTCTCCTTCCTTGCCTGTCCCTTCTGAAGAGTTTATAGCCATACATGTCAGAGTTCCAGTTGCACAAATCATCCCACCATGTTTCCATGATGGCAACTGTGTCACAGTTTTGCTGCTGCACATGGCTTCCAGCTCCTCCAGTTCACTGCCCATGCTGCATGCATTGGTGTAGGTGCACTTCAGTTGGGCATTGATCCTGCCACCTGCTGGGTGGGGAGAAGCCCTAATTCCTACATGACCATCCTCAGGCGCTTCCATGGTTTCTAACACATCAATAACCCTTGCATCTTTGCTGTTGCTCAGTCTCCATCCCTACCTCCGCTGAGACAGCAGACCAAAGGACCTTGCTAGCACACCATCCCTTGAACATCAGCGTGCTGCCCCCAGGCTTATCTCTAGCCAGCCTGGCCTTCTCCCTTTCCCCCTCCAAATCCAGTTTAAAGCTGTTCCAGTGAGCCCTGCTAACTCCTGCACATGGATCCTTTTCCCCCTCTGAGACAGGTGTACCCCATCTGTCACCAGCAGGCCTGGTGTTGTGTAGACTGATCCATGATCAAAAAAACCCAAATTCTGCCGGTGACAGAGGGCTCGGAGCCAGGTGAGGATATGCTGGCTCCTCCTGTGCCTTCCCTCATTGTTCCCTGCCGCTGAAAGGCTAGAGGAGAGCATTGCCTGTGCTTCTGATCCCTTAACCGCTTGTCCCAAGGGCCTGAAGTCTCTCTTGATTGCCCTTGGACTTCTTGTTCCAGCTTCATTGTTGCCTACCTGAAAAATCAATAATGGATAATAATCCGAGGGCTATAGCAGGGTAGGAAGTTTTCTCTTCTCATCTTTTCCTAAAAAGGAAAAGCTTCTTTACTCTGAGGGTGACAGAGCCTTCACACAGGTCTGCCCAGAGAGGCTGCGGAGTCTTCTTCACTGGAGACATCCAAAACCCATCTGGATGCAATCCTGTGCAACCTGCTCTAGGTGAACCTGCTTTAGTGGGAGGCTGGACTACATGATCTCCAGAGGTCTCTTCCAGCCCCGACCATACTGTGATTCTATGATCTTTAACCTGTGTCCCAGAGAGGCATCAGACTTCCCTAAGAAGTAGGCCAAGTCTGTATACTGGGCCTTCTGTTCCCCTCAAGAAGAAGTGTCCTATGACAATGGTGCATCTTTTTTTCTTTATGGAAGCAGTTTTGACACAGTGTGTAGGCTGACTTCACCTTGGTGACTCCACCAACCAAAATGAACCTTCATCCTCATTGTTGTCCACTTGCAGAGTCTCACACCTGTCTATGCAAGGGCACCCGGGAAGGCAAGGTGGTCACAGAGGAAACACACCTGCTGTGCCAGGGGCTAAAGAGGATTGGTTTTGTCATAGCACCCCTTCCCAGGAAAGCTATCTAACAGAAAGCCATCCTGCTAAGGAACACATCAGAATAAAGCACTTGTGTAATACATTGCTTTTCCATTTCTGGGTCGCCTGTAGAGAATTTTTCCATTAAATATACTCTCCATCCTATTCTTACTGTATTTCTATCTACATGGTTCAGTTGTTTTCAGTGGAGCTCACCTTATTTCTCTTGTCCTGTCTAACACCACAGATCAGTCCCTCTCCATAAAGCTCTTCCACTCCAGCTGTTTTCCCTCATGTGGAATTAAAAAAACCAGTGCATCTACTGGGATTTCGCTTCAATTCTTTCCCTTCAAAGCAGATGGAGAATTTAAGCTGTTTTTGTGACTTAGTAAAAAGGTTAACCCAAAGGGGAAAGGGCAAGAATAACGAAATGGTGAAAATAGCTGCAGATTTCAGATAGGCAATGCCAAAATTACATTCCCCTAAGAGGCGGCGGTGAGGAGTTTGGGGTAGGCAGAGTGTACAGTGGCAAATGTGATCTCCCATCGGAGCTGTATTTTCCTTCTGATTGGCATCGAAAGTCTGAGCCCTGGCAAAACAGATGTCTAGATCTCTCTTGTCATCAGCTGCTTACCTTTTTAGGTTTACTATTTTACATTTTTTTTAATATGCTATTTGCAACCACTTTCAGAGTCCTCTAGGACAACAAAGCCTTAGGCATGTTCTACAGCCTACAAAAGCTCCTCTCATCTTCTTTATACAGACTTTTGTCTCTTAGGTTTTTGCATTTTTAATTCTGAATCATCATTGCCTTTCCTGACTGACTCTCCCACAAATATACATTAAAGCCCCTGATGGGACCCCACTGCCACAAACATGGTTTGTTCTCACAGTGGTGAAGATTTGGTGGGTTTGCTTCCCTGCCCAGGAAAGAAGCCTGCTACTACATCTACAGTCCTGGAAACCCAGGAGGCTGCAAAGCCAGAGTGCTGTGATTGTTATTTCAGAATATCCTCCACTGACACAGTTCACAACCTTCTCTCCCTCACTTCCTTCTTCCCCAGGATACATCCTCTGTTTACATGAGCACAGTATACTTTGTTGTATACTGGCAAAAGAACCACAAAACTGGAACAAGCACATCAACCCTATGGAGAGCAGGCAACTAACAAACACTTTCATGAATCAGTTTTCAGAAAAAAAGGCTAAGAGATAAACCTGCTTTATACTCATTGTAAATCTGAGAGAAAAAACCACAACATACACATCCTCAAAAAACCCCAACACCAAACCAACACTCCACCATTTACATTAGTGTAATGTTTCTCTTCTTAATAATTGCAAACGTTATAACCTCTAGGAAAAGTGAAGCTGGAGACAGAGTGAATGACTTGGCCCAAACTAAAACGTACATCAGGGAGAGAATCAGAAGGAGAATTTTAGTTACTGCCTCCAGACCCCGACCTGAGCAGATGATCCTACTGAGATTTCTGACTTCTCTGCTTAAAATTACCCGCTGTTTTTTTGATTTGGCTAGAAACAGCAAACTGTTCCAGCAACTGGACTTAAAGTCTGTACAGGTTCCTTTCCCACTATTAAATGTTCTTCCAGCCTTAACCCCTCCGGTGGACCCCAGTTTTACAAGCATTGCAGAATATCAGCCAGTTAAGGTAATAGGAATAGTCCCTCAAAACAACATGGATTCTTAAACGCTTAGGGTGAAGAGCATGAGAGATACATGAACTGAAATAATTCTACTGCTCTGTTTTGTTTCTGAGAACCAGGGAAAAAGAAAAAGCTACCCGAGTGAAGAATGGAAATATTTGCTAGGTTTGACAGAGGAAACATGTTTAAAATGCACTGAAGCTGAAATAACGACTAAACTCTATCAAGAATAACTCTCACCAACTCATACCACAAGTGTCGCATTTATAATGCGGGGAAGAGTATATAAAATCTATCTTGTCTCAAGGCACATCTTACAACGTGTGGACATTACCATTAAAAAGATATCCCCCAGAACATCTCACAAGATGAGAAGAAGCAGAATAGCATATCAATGTATCTCCAGTAACCAGAAGGAATTTAGTCCTGCCAGGAAGGCTCCAACATGACCATCATTTCTCTGCTCACTTGCACAGAAACTCTCCCTACACTTGCTTGGAATTTTTCCCCAACAAAATAGTTTTCCATGGGAAGTTACTGGCTAAAAAATGAGCTGTTTCTGGGACTGTGGCAATTGCAGATAATTCCAGGTAAATTTCCCCTTGTCCTCCAGCACAGCAGCAGTGGGGGTTACTTGGGTTTCCTGGATTTTTTGCTGTATGGCAGAGGGGCTGCCCTGAGACAGAGCTGGAAGCTTGCAAGAAAAGCAAATCTTCCAGGGCACTGTCTCTGAGGTAGGGATCCCAGTTCCTCAGCTGCCCCAGGGATAGCGAAAAAAACCCTCTATGCTCCAAAGGATGAAATATCATCACATATCTGAATCAAGGGACACATCAGCCAGGAAAGAAGATGTTTCCTTTACTCCGAGAACAGCAGTCATTTAAAAAAATTAGGAGTTAATATGGGAAGACAGACAACAAACAAATATTTTTAAAAGTTAGATTAAATTATTTAAATAGTGTCACAATTGAAATTTTATTTTGATTTGAAGTGGTTGGGGTTATTTGGGGTTTTTTTTTGTCCAGAACTCCAAACTTCAAAATAAATTTATATATATATATATAAATTTATATAGAGATATAATTTTTTTTATATACATATAAATAAATCTCAGTGTTTTACTTTGATTTATAATGAAACATCGTATTTTACTGGAGAGCTTCCCACAGAATAAGTATTCATCCAGTTGTAATTGTCAGGATCTTAAAATGCTAGCTTACTTCAGAACTCACAACATGCTTTTTAAATACAAACGTGGCAATGGCAATTAGCACTGGTAATTGCAAAGTAGTAGTAAAACCAGCGAAAATGTAGGCTGCATATCAGGAACTATTTTCAATGAGGAAGTCTTATATTTTGAAATATATCTTCCAAGACAAGTAATGAAAGCCCCACCACTTGAATCAATTAGGCGAGACAAAACACTTGAAAATATGCTGTGGGGAACAATCACGCACCAGCCAAGCAGATGGACAAGATGGTCTTTTGGGTTCTCTGCATCTTTAAAATCTGAGAAACAAACCACCACCGCCACAGGGAGCAGGGAAGCCAACAGGCATACCCTGCCTTCCAGGACTCCCGTTAGCCAAGAGAGCAACCCCATGAATGGGACCAGGATTGTGCTTGTCCAGCAGCGACTGAGGCTCCTACAGGTGCCCAGGATAGCACTGAACCACCTCACTCCCTTGGAACTGGCTCACAGAGCAAGAGTTACAAGATACAACCCAAAACAGGCTGCAAAACTCCCCGAAGCTGGGAGAGCCTCATCCAGCAGCAATGCTGCTCCTGAAGACTGGGGCAGCTACTTCAGTAATTGCCTGGCTCTGTCGGCAGAGGCTGTAGTGGAAATATTCCTTACAGTTCTGCAGCCAGGGGGTCAGCACATGCGGGGGCTCACCCTCAGAACCTATTCAACAGAAGATGAAAGCATCACCCCAGTGTTTTAAGCCTGAAGGGTTACAAAAGACAGGCTTCAAAGCCTCAGCCCAGAAGACTTTGGTCCCCACGGCCAGTGATGGAGGACGCAAGTTCAGGTCTCCTGGAATGGTTTCAGCCTTCCATATTTCAGCATAGCACCTACTATCATCCACGCATCTCCCCAGGTGCTGGTGTGAACATCAATACAACTTTTTGATGGAACTTTCAGGCTAGAATCTGTTAACCTCACAGCAACAGACTGCTTTCATGAGTTTGCATAAAAGAGAAGAAGTGTTCTGCAATTTGTTATTCCTCAAATCAATGCCATTTTAATGTCTTTATTCACAGGCTACTTCTGGTTTATTTTATTTTTTTTTACAGCCTACGCTAGTATCTGTAGAAACCCTAGCTCAACACTGGTTTTCATTTATCTTCCTTCCATTCTTTCAAATTCCAGAGGAGATTTCTCAGTCAAAAGATAACCTGTTTCTCCTTTTTTGTTTTGTTTTTTTTTTTTTTATTTTCTACACGGTTTCTGAACACCTGCTCTTTATGTCATACTGCAAAATGCTAGACAATTAAAAACTTAGAGAACAAGGGAAAAACAAAGCTTGTCTGCATATGGGGAATTATACATTAGACAGTAATAGCTACACTTGCAGCCATGAGTAAGCTGTTAATTTATGTGTGTATTCAGCACTAAACTACAAAAGCCAAAAATTACTGGGATTTTTATGTTTAGACTTTAAACTCAAAAGTGAAGAAATTCAAAAGCAAAGTACCCATGGCAACCTTAATTCATCTTACCCTCTGATGCAGTGCTTGTTCAGTGATTACACATTCCTCAGTAAAACTACATCTCTCGAATGATGTAAAGCAAGGTTAAAGAATTCTTAAAATTAATAAAGTCCTTCAGTATACTTGTAAAATTTACAGCTAGAGGCGTTCAAATGCACATTTTGAAAAAATTGAACTGCCTTGATTTTTGGAAGGAAATAAATGTAAACTGCCGTCAAAGCATTTTCAAGTCATCTATTACGTTTTTACTCCTATCATATCCTTTTTCACATTTTTCTCAAGTCTCTCAATGTGAGAAATGAGTAACATATTACTCATTTTACCTTTTGGTGTTTAGTTTCTGCTTCTCTGCTTACGTTCCAACAAGAGATGAAAAATGCTATTGATCATGATTGTATGGGGTTTTTTTCCCTAATTTTTCCTCTCTGGCATATTTTTATGATTATTTTTATAGACAAGTATAATATCGTGTGATGACATTTAAGATCAAGACAGTCATGCTCTAAATTTCCAGGCATTTTACTATTTATTCTGAACCTAACTTTCTAATAATAGGATGCTTGTACATTCATGCTGTCTGTCCAGTAAATTTGTAAATTCTCAAGTCCTCCCTCATCTTTTGAGCTCAACGGCTAATTTCATCCAGATTTGAAAGAGGAGGATCTAAGCCTCCAATTTAATTGAGTTCCTGCAAGTTTAACGGAAAAAGGGGCAGGCTAGCGAAGGCAGACATGAGTTAACGTGGCCGGCAACACCCCAGAAGGCAGGCAAGTAGAGCAGAGCCATCTCCCGTTCTGCTTTACAGCAGCCAGGTGGCATTAACGTACTGGCTATGCAAAGCTCCAGGTTAGCCAGGGCGTTGTTGCGGTGGTGGGGAGAGGAGGAACAAATCCGTTTGTATATTTTCTTACTGGCAGAGTGCTTTAATGCTCCCAACGAGCGAGGTTTGCCAGGCAGACCTCAACACCGTCTCCTCCAAAAACTGCAGCGCCTCTGAGGATCGAGAGCTGCGGCCTGGAAACATCCCACCTAAGGGGTGTCATACACGATGGAAGGGTTAAAGTAGTCTCGCAACTCAGGGCAGCAGTAATGAGACTTTTAAAAGTGGCCAGTTAATGTACTTTGAAAAGGGGCTGCAGGGGAGCAGGTTACAGAGCTGCTGCAGCATTCAGCCTGGCTGACACACATGGCAATGGGAAAAGAACTGCTGCTGAGAGCATTTTCTGCTCACGCTGAACAGACACCTATGTTATGCAAAGAAGCGCGTTACCTTTCGTGGTGACTCGTTTCTTTACACCATAAAGGTGACGCAGCTGCATTCTTGTGAATACAGTGGACTCCAACAACCAGTTTTGGCAAACTATGTAGGGCACTGACAAGCTTCTTGGCTCTGTGCATGCTGCCCCAAGCCAGAAGGTACCAGGTGAGCTCCAGACCTCAAAGAGTCCAAGTCATCTCCTACAGGCAGCCTGCCCCAGCATCCCTCACCACAGCACCTGAGATACTTCTTTTGCTTCATGCTGTTGCAGCAAGAAGGACCACTTATCTTGCTTCAAGCCCAGGAAAAATGAGAAGAACCTGCTCCAAATCACACCCAGAAACTCTGGAATTATGGTGTACTTCTTCTGGTGACAATGTGCAAGCACTAATACCAGATCGTAACCTAAAATAGTGGAGGGTCATAACCTAATGCCATTCACTCTCTTTCTTACCCTTTCTCTAGAGCAAATCAACAAAACTTCACAAAACAAAAAACAACCACAAAAAGCACTATCTCCTCCTATGTATTACAAGTTAGACTGGATAAGAAACAGAATAATAGGCTACTCCTTTCCTCTTACTGAAAAATAAAATAATACAGCATTAACTTTATTAACAACAAAATGTATCAATGGTAAATAAAATACATCTTACTGTAATTTTGGTTACAATCCAGGAATTTCAACTGAAAATTATTCCTCGACCACCTGATGCTCATCAAGACTCAATCACAGTTTGGGGTCTATAGAAGCTTTGCCCTAGCATCCAAAGGAGCACTTGGACAGACCTGTCCCTTGAGGAAGATCACCTGAGACTGAAAAGGTTTTGAGTTTCAGTTCTGCCTAGTATCTAGACAGGTATCACCTACATTTATACTCTGCTACTTCTGTCCTCTACAGTTCAAGCTAAAAGCCCTTTCTTTGCTGCAGGACACTATGAATATACCTTATCATATATTGGATAGTAAATAAGACCACAGAATACACAAAGGGAAATCCATCCCTCTTCCTTTAGCTCAGAGCCGCCCAGTGATTTGGAGTATGTGTGAAGCCATATCTTTCAAGAGGACCACAGATAGAAAGTAATGCAAATTAAATATTGCATACCCAGTCACACTTCTCTCTCTCTTAACAGACACATGGGGCCACGAATGCCTTCCCCATCACTCTGAGAGCTCTAGTTGATGCACAAGGAACAGCTGGTTGCTCACTTTCTCCACCAGAGGTGTACTCCAGTGGTCTTGTGACAAACAGGCTCAGAGATGTAAGGTTTCCGTGGAAGTCATGTGGGATGTCATAGAGTGCCCAAAGAGAGTGGTGGGGACATGGTGCTGGCTAGTAAAGCAAGAAGCACAGGAACCCTGCTGAGGTGAAAAGGGAAGCGTCTGCCCAAAGTCTTTTAGCTGAGCGGTCTGGTGAGAAGGTATGCAGCAGAGGAGTATCACAACAGCAAGGAGAAATGCAAAGGGTCAAACCCAGGACAGGATGCAGAGCATTGTGCTAAACAGAGTTTCAGATTGAAAACCTTGCTTCCCTTTGGGGTTTCCTCAGCCATGCTCAGAGATTGTCCATTAGCTGCACACTGTCTCAGGAAGGGGAATGCAAGAGCTCCTGGGCAATCAAGAAAACAGGCTTCTCCCAAAAAAGATATAGTCTACAATGCTCCAGCAAATGGTTGCTGGGTTCTGACCATTAGGAGGTTTATCAGATACAGCAGCACCACCATTCACATAAGCAGCAGTGACAAACTTTGAGATGTTTTTGGTCCCATCTGGAAAGGGCGATGCCACTGCCAGCACTTACTGGAGCAAGGCACCGAGCTCTGTGTGCATCGTGCCCAGGTTCTTGTTGGAGAAGCAGCACTTCGCCAAAACAGCCTGAGAGAGGGAAGCTCATGCATCTTCCCCGCTAACCATATAGCTGGCCCATAAAGCGCAGCTGTTGGTATAGCTGCAGCCCATTCCTCTAAAGTTCCAATAAAGGAAGCATCGCGTGTGAAGAGAGATGTCCTGCAGATGAGGCAGCGCTGAAGGGGGCCGCCTTGATTAAACTAGGTTGTTCTGCTGAGAAGTCCTCAATGCACTCCTTTGGTTATGGCTGTTAGAGCTGCAGCAGGGTGACATGAATTGCCTTTTATCTAATTGGAAAACACCCACAGAGTTTAGAAGTACTCATTTAGACAGGCAAATCAATAAAGGAAATGGTAAGCATGAGAATACAGTGTGACTACAGAGCCTGTGTGGGTCCTATATGCTTTTGCTTAATAAAGATTAACTCTTACCAGTTTGCTGCAATGCCAGGACTTGTATAATAGCAGAACTGGTAGATTCTACCCTATAATGTCAAGGAGTAGTTTGCCCTTATGCATCCATTTCCAGGCAAGAGAATATGCCTTTTATTAGAGACTGGAAATTTAGGAGATGTTGCAGAAATGCAGAAGAAGAGGAAAGCTCGTCTAAATCGACAACCAGATGAAAAGTTACATTTCTATGAAAAGGAAAAAGGAGCAAAACCTTGTTTGCAAAATAGTAACAGCTGTATTTCCATAGAGGGCTGCTGTTATAAGGCAAATTGAAATTAAGGAAATTAGCAGAGAAGCGATTCTAGCTTTTCCACTTTCAATTTTCCTTGTCCTTTTACCTCCACCTTCACCAGTGGCTGTGCAAATCCCCACCCACAGAGCCACTCCAAAAATTCAGAACAGTTATTTAGTTGTTAAAAAATCCTCCAGGTTTCAAGAAAAAAAACCAAACAACCAAACAGCAAAACCCCCACAATTCTTACAGATACTTAGTTTAGGATTAGTTTTGTTTGTCTTTGGCATTCCTTCCCCTAAACCTCCAATTACTTTCACGGCAGGCTTACGTTGAGTAGCTTCAGGCAGCTGAGAAAAAAAAATCCTGTTTAGCAATGTAAGTATCTCCTCTCACTGTTGCTAATAGGAGTTCTGTGCATAAATCACAGCATGCACCAAGGGGAGAACAGATCCTGAAGCCTACAACGGTCTTTGCCCACTGCTTGATTCTCTTCTCATTTACACCAATATATTGGCCTCAGGGGAAGCCCTTCTGACATGCCTCAGCGTAAGTCAGAGGAGAATCAGACCCATGGGATGAGAACAGAGAATCTGACATCTTAGTATGTTAGCAAAAGTCAGAAAGAGGGTTCAGAGTAACATAGGTTGACTGATGATGGCTCCTCAGAAGCCAACAGCATGGGACAGGTTGGGACTTATGCTCCAAACCAGCAATCCTTTACCTCACCAACCCTCGTCTTGGCCACAGGCCTTCAGCCCTCCTGCACGTACTTCACAGCCTGGCATTTCCTTTCTGAGGGAACAACTGTTTAGAAAAAGGTCTTGGAGACCACACATTCAGAAGGAGTTTTTCTGTCTTCTCTGTATGAGCCCCGGCATGACAGAAGACAAGTCAGCCAGCCTCTTCTGCAGTACAGGACTGCTAAATCGGGGTATCATTTGCCTCTTTCTTGCTCCTAACTAGAAATATCTAAAAGTGCTCATGCAGTGCCCTCTTCAAGCTAGCCCCAGTTCTAGGGAAGGGGAACACGCAAAGCAAAGGTAACCCTGAAGAGTTTTTATTTGGTAAGTTTGTTTGATGCTTCTGTACTGCCAATAGCAGATGGACTCCTTCTAACATTACCTGGCCTTCGTGATGCCCTCCAAAATATCTGTTGGGTTCAGGGCATTCCAAAGTAGGGCAGGAGGTGGTCTTCTCTGCTAAGAACATGCAAGGGTTTGCAGAAGAGGTCTCAGGGGCCGTGGTTTCTTTTTCCCTGGTGTGGGTGACCAGAGGCAGAAAAATTTTTAGGGATGTTGCAAGGTCTTAAGAGAGAAATATCACGACTAGGAGAACATAATGGAGCATAGCTACAGCTGGGGTGAATCGGGACATTCCTAAGGGACCTACCAAAAAAATCGTAATCTTTCCTGGGGAAGGTCTGCCAAGCAACCTTTCATGGTCATTGTTCTATACAGGTCTATAGGTATTAAAAAGCACTCCTCTGTTTCAATGAAGAACTTATCATCAAGATTTTAAGTAAGTTTTTGTATATATTATAGCTGCTATTCTTTCATTCATTTTTCTTTTCAAACCACCATTTTATTGATCAACATAAACAAGTAAAAAACAAACAGCTCCTTAAAGGAAGTACTTTTCATTTGCACTTATGTTCAATTGGAGAAGGAAATGCATAATAAAATTGATGGATTTTTTTATGAGTTCCATTTCTTCTTATTGACAACAAAGTGTATTTTAATAAGGACTTTATCTCCTCTTGCTTGATCCTACACTAAAGTCGTGATCCCATACTTTGGACATCAGCCTGTTGCCATGGAAATGATCGTAATATCACAAAAAATGCAGTATTATGACTCCACTGCAGGATCAAGCAGAGAGAAAAAGACAGGCTGTAAGGGATCAAGTCCTTAAGCAGCAATAGCCTTAGTTATTAAGACAAAAAAAAAAACAACCAAAAAACAAAACTACTATGAAAAATACATCCAAGATAACTTATGTTTTGCAAAATTCAAAGAATATTTTCCCTAGAAGGCAAATGCTTTTCAAAGCACTAATTTCAAAGAGATCCTAAATGCCTGGTTTCTGTTTTTCCAGGCTGTAATTCCACTCACCATTTGATATATGCCCTTTCTGCAAATGAATCCTGGTCATTTTTCATTCCATCCTTCCCTAATGCCCACCCAGGAACTCCCTGCTGAGTTTGTAGTCCCATATTATTAGTGAAAGGGCTGACAGTTAATTCAAAAGATTTGTTGCAAATGTAAACAGTCATTTAGTTCAGGTGTGGGTGGTGGGATGAGGTGATGTGTGCCAGATCTTACCCTGAAATGGAAATAGCACCTGGCCAGCATAACATGCAGCTCTGATAAGCTCTCTCTAAGCCTAAAGTACATACTTTCTGATGCTGAGTATCCCAAAGACTGTATTTTATCTCTAAAGAGGTGAAGTGAACTTTCCTGTTCATTTTCACCCTCTGCTGTAGCACTTCCCTATGCTGGTTAAGAACAATTTTATTTCTTACCCAAGATGAAGCCAAGGACTTTGGGGGTCCTACTAGAAAGCTTTTTTAAGAGCTGGCCAGGCCAGTTTCAAATGTTACACAGAAATTCAAAAAAGTAAACTTTGAGCCCTTCACCTGTACTGAGGATTTAGTTAAACGTAAAACTCCATCAAAGACTGTCCATATCCTAGCATGGCTACATGAATGAATTAAAGCCTACAGAAAAAAAAAATTGATACTTTGAAGACTTTGATAGCTTAATAGGGCCTACAAGATGATGGGTGCTATTGTACCCTACTGAAGTAATTCCTGACAGGAGCAGCAACCTTGCAAGAAAAACAGCAGTAGACACACTTTGAAAAACTCCAGAAGAGAGTTGTGACCTTAATAATTTGCTTTTAGGCCATATTTGTTCCCATGAGCTTGGTTCCAGTGATCATTTTTGGGGGTAGCCTAAAGCTGGAGAAGATGCGCTGCTGTAGAATTCAACTTCAGCCTTTGAGCTTTAACGAGCATGACTTTCTCCCACAATCTGCCAGCCTTGGCAGCTCTCTAAGAGTTCCTTTCCACATATTCACATCAAACAGTTTCCCCCTGCAACCCTGTCTCAGGAAGAAAATAGGATTTGCAGTGGTCACAGACAATACAAAAGGTGCTGGAAGAAAGATTAGGGAGGAAGAAAAGAAAGCAATGGTTGAGATAAGAGTGTTCCTACATGGATTCTCTCATTTTCTTTTGGATGAAAAACTTATCTTTCCTCTCAACTCCAACATACACACTTCAGAAACTTGTGACTGGTTATGAATTTACATGTATACAGCTCAGGTTTCTCTAAATCTTCCAAGTGAGAAAGTCCAGAGCACCTGTGCTACATAACAAAAGACTATTCATTCCCATTAAGAATTCACTGATTATTTTTTTTGCCTCCAGATGTGTTTTAAGCTGCTGGGAAGCCTCAAGAATCCAGCAGATTAATGTGCTTTAAATGTCATTTGATAAAGGGCACTGCTGCCAATGGTACATTCACACTGCAAAGATTTAATTACCTACATGAAGTACCCTCCAAGAAACACATGTTGGGTTCGGTTGGGGTTTTTTTTTTTGTGATCATGGTTTCAGGTTGTTTTCTTTTTAATAAAACTCCACTTCAGTTTGTATTTTTTCCTTTCTAATTGAAATTAATTTCCCTAGCTGTTTTATTTTAGAAAATACCTGGAACAGGGCTATTATTTCAAAGAGGTAATTATGAAATTAGAAAGATAACTATGATACTTATTTCTTTAATTACAGATATAAATAGGCACTATAATGCAGAAACTGCTTACAGACATCTTCCTGGATTGTGCTGAAAGAAAACTGCAGAATCTGTTGTTCATCTAATTCCAAGGAGACACAAACCAAGATAAAATGAAGAGGTTGCTAAATCTGCTACCAGGTTCTGTCTGAAACTTTGACGAGGCCCTTCCCTGTCATAGCCCTGTTTGTGCAGCCAGAGCAAAAATCGTGAGGTTCATTTTGTTTTGTTTTTAAAGCTTCCTTAGGTTTTATAGTACATCATTGAAATCAAACAACAATATTTGCAGGTCTCACTGCAGAAAGCAGAACTTCTCTAATCCTGGAAGAAGTATAACAGGATAAAAGCACCATAGCAGCCTATACCCTCTGCCAGAAGTCTCAGCCATTTGCCTTTTTGAGCTGGAAAAGTTAATCCTATGTTGAAATGTCTGCAGATAAAGCACTGGCAACATCAGTTGATACGGAGAAACAAGCACATTAAAGGAAGGTCTGCTGTCTGTTTTGAAGAGGAGGCAGGGTAAGACCATCTCAGAATGGCTGCAGTCAATCCCATGTGGGACTAGAGGGTCTCTCGGGGCTTCTCCCAGCCGTATGGCACTGACAGACCCTGCACTTTAGGGGTCCCCAGCCAGCACTGCCCCGAGCAAGACACAGAGCTGTCAGCAACACCAACCAGAGCAAAATGCAGTTATTCGCCATCCCTGTTCACAGCCCTCTGATATTTTAGCTGGCCACAGTAACAGCTATAATTAGGCACTCTTAACATAGCACGACGCTTTTCAGAAATCAAGGCACTCCCCTACACCCACACGAGAGTCATGTCAAGGGGCAACTTTCACAACTGCTGCGTGCTGACCCCTCTCTGACATGACTTGATCATTCTCCATTATTGATCTCAGACCTTTTTTCCATCTGTGACTCCCAAGCCACCTGCCAGGTAACAAAAATCTGCATCAAAATGCACAGCACACAGGGTGCTGTGAGCCAGAAGCGACATTTGTCTTACAGACCTGGAAACCTGACAATGTCGATAGGGGCCAGTTATCACAGTGTCGTTTGATCTTTCTGCTGAGGTTGTAAATAACTTCCACGAGCAGCCAAATGGGGATAGAAAGAGAGAATCTGTCACATTAACTATAAAAGCAAGGTGCTGCTTGTGGCAGCTTGTAGCTACAAGTGGCAGAAGACATAGTTAAGCAACATAAGCAGCCCCCGCCGCCCACAAATCTCTAAAGACTCCCCGAGTTTCAAAGGGAAGGTTTAGGATACTGCATTTTTCTTTCACCATCGTTAATTACGTCTTTGTCTTTTAGTGCATTGCTGTCCATCAAGATCTGTGTTCAGATGCAGGCCAAACACAAGCATCTCAAAATGGGTTAACGGAGCCCTGTAACTATACGTGACATTTCAAGCCCAGCCTCACTCAGGAAAATTCTGCGCCCCTTTGCTCTCTAAAGCACCATATGCCGGCAGAAGCAAATGTAGCCACTGAATGTGGTTAACAGTATTTTTGGGCAACAGAGAGATACCTCTTTTCTCCCTCCCTCCTTCCTCCACAAGATGAAATTCCAGAATACACCTTGTGTGGCTGCATAAGGCATGCCTGAATTACACACTTTCTAATAGCCCATCGCATTGGGCTTACACTGAAAAGTCAGTGTAATAACACGGTAACACTACTGAAACAGAAATAATGAAGACCTAGAGCTAATGTCGCATGCTTTGCCAAAGAGGTGAAGCTTACAGATCTGATTCTGGCTCACAGTTTTTCCATTCCTGTTCCAGCTCTCCAGCCCTGAATAAGGAGTTAAAGAAAACCACATGAGAAGAAAGGCTGGAGACAAGTTAGGTAAGAAAAGGAAGGGGGCAAGTGGGAATAAAGGCAAACTGACAACAGCTGTTCTCCAGTGTGGCACACAGACTTAAGCAGGTATCAGGTGTGAAAATTCAAACAAAAAGCAACAAAAAATAATCCATGCTTCCAGAAGGAACTTACTCTGCTGGGTCCAAGTGGCACCAATTGGATCAAGGAGTTTCTGAGCAAACCAGAAGTTCAAATGCATGATATTAACCCTCAAACCTTTAAAGCTCTTTCCTGCAATTGTGCCTGCCTCCATCACTTGGTGTTTGTTAAGCATCGTTCAACAAACAGCCTCTTTGGTGTGAGGATGACACTTTCCAAATTTATCGAAGTTTTCTGAATTTACAGAAAGTACCAGCTGTTGTTATCATCGAGTGGAGGATATATGGGAGCACCTTTGGTCCCACTTTCTTACCTGGGAAGGTTTCAGCAGCTTCCACTGATGTGCTGTAAGTTCAAAGGTACAACAATTTTCTTACAGTCTTCATTTTCAGCAGGACACACTGAAATTAAGCCTAGAATATAATCATATTTTTACAGCAAATATATTGGCTGGCTTTGATTTCATACCATGCTTTCATTTCACCTCAAAACGACTAGTATTGATAGTGATTAAAGTCTGCATGGTGAAAGAGGTTTTTGGAGGCACATAGGAAATGAATCAGTGCTTTCACTCGGGTTTTTGCATGCTAGTGGTCCTTTTCCAATACCACCAAACTGAGATACAAGTGGAGGGGGGAAAGCAAATTCTTATTTCATCTCCATGGGGGATGATAACTCAACAATTATCATTAAAGTACCAGTAATGCTGCAGCCAGGGAAGTTGCCCACACTATGGGCTTTTTCCTTATTAAATAATTCAAACCTACAGTATTTTCTCCTGCTGTCACAATCTAGACCCTTTCACAAACACTAAAAACATCTGCTTAAAAATAGTCTTTGTTTCCATCCAGCTGTTCAAGGCTTTCTAGCAGGAGACTTTTTATTCATCCTCTTCTCTCAGATATGTGGTGCATATATAAATAATGGTAACATATTTAAGGAATATTTATATGCATTTTTCACTCTTTTTTTAATAGACAGGGCAAAACAGATAGCTTTTTATTTTTTAAAAAATGGAAGCAGACACACAGGAAAAAAAAATCTACCCTGCTGTTTTATTAGATCACAGAATAATTTGGCATAGGCTAAGAAATTTTTCTAACTGCTCATCTATGCCATCCTTCAATCTTAATGAAGTATAAAGATTACCTTCCAAACTTGTCCCTAAACTCTTTAAGCTTTTCTGACTAAATTTTACCCTTTCTCTCTGAATTATTACTGTACCAGCATAAACTGATTTGAAGCACTAGAACTAAGGACCTAGCTCTCCACTCCTTTACACAAAAGTAAAATGAGGAATAACTCCAATGAGAGCACCTCTAAAATAGACTAAATTGTACCAAACACATTCCTAGTCTTGCGGCAACATTTTTCTCTTGAAAAACAATAAAACCCCCAAACTTACCTAACAATTTCAAATAGGTAGTTTATGAGATCTAGCACTTCTGGGGCCAGAGGAAATATTATTTTAATGAATTGAATTTATGGAAGCACTTAGGTTGTATCATTACTCTCAAGCACTACAATGTTTAACTTGAAAGAGTGACTTAAAGCTAGCTTTGCTCCTAAAAGCAGGATTTTCTGCTGAATGCAGGTGCCTCCCTGCAAAGTTACAATCCAGAAAAATTCACTCATTTGCAAGCTTTCCCTGGAAACTCCTTAAGCACTTTCTTTTTTAACTGATAACTGTCACGTGTCTTCAGTTGTCCAAGCCTGCCCAGGACAGCAGTGGTGGCACCTGGTTCTGGCCCGATGCAAAGCCAGGCTGGAGTGAGGCACAGCTACGAGAGGCTGCCCCCATGGTTCTCCTTTCTGGAGTCCCTCTTTAGAGTGAAGGGATTCAAAGCTGCTTTTTCAAGATGAGCACTCCAGCCACCCATTTTGGGAGAGAGCATGCACTGCTTCTGCTCTCAAAGCTGCGACACTGTGCAGGAAGGAGTTAAACGACGAGGAAGAAGAGTATCAGACACAGCACAGCTCTGAAACCAAGCAGTGAGGACATTCCTCTAGTCAAGAGACCCAGGACTTGAGTCTCTGCCCTGTTCTCCCACAGCAGCAGCTACAAGAGGTATCTTCCCTGCATTCTGTGATAGCTGCATCCAAAGCTGTGCTTGTGCCCAAGAAGTGTCCTCCCTCCATGCTAGCAGATACAGCACAGGTAGAAGCCTCTTTATCCAGTACAAAGGATCAGCAGAGGTGAAGAAGCCTCCCACCTTCTCATCTAGATTTGTTGCTTACATGTAGCAAAGGAATTTTCTCCAGCCCACAATGTAGGGCAGCACTCAGCAGCACAACAAGCTGCTGCCTGAATAAAATCCTGGGGGTAAGTGAGGATTTCAGTACATGGACTAAAATACCATGGAAATGAACCGAAGCAATCTGTGATTTTAATGCTTTTTCTTACCACCCCCCCCCCAATCTGCCCAATACAGATTACCATGATCTTCTTACAGAACTGAAGGAACATAGGCTACTCCAGTGTCATCCAAGAACTGAACTATAACTTGTCTATTGTATAAGGTCTACAAATCATTCAAACCTAGAGAGATTTCAGTAACTGCACCTTCAAAACCCAAAACAATACACATACTACACCCCATCACACTACTGTTTTACCAGAAGTCTTTTAGTTGGATACCTCTACTATCCATTATGTTTGAAACTTGACATAACTAACGCCAAAGAGAACAGATCATAGAACGGTTTGGGCTGGAAGGCACTTTAAAGATCATTAGTTTCCAACTCCCTGCCATGGGCATGGACGCTATATACTAGCCCAGGCTGCTCAAAGTCCCATCCAGCCTGGCATTGAACACTGCCAGGGATGGGGTGTTTTTTAAGTTTTCATCACCTTTTCCTTTTGAGCTGTCTTAATGGCTCATTTTATCAACCATTATTATTAACTTTTCCTATAATGCTACATTCACACTTGGATTCAAAGCTATTGCTTCACATATAGCTACAGTTTAAGCTCCTGTACTGCAGTCACTCCACTAATACTGTATCGCATCCAGCTGAGACTCACAGCCAAGACAACATTAGCAGAAGATTCACTCACTTAGTCACTTACTTGTGCGTGGACACACATACACAGAGCTCTTCCAAATTTTTTTTAAAACAACATTTCAGCATTTTACAAAACTATCAAGCCCTTCTCCTTAAAGTATTATTTCTGACACCAGCTGACAAGAAGGAAGAAAAAGTAAAGTTAAAGCTGTTGTTTTACCCTTAATCTGCTGCATTGCAGTTAGGATGATGTACTGACTGGATAACTGCATCTGTGGGTTTGCCCTGCGTCTTGCAGGTTTAGGCAAAAAGCAACAAACTCTAGGCATGGGGGCTTACAAAACAGTAGTTTGGGAATACCTAAGTTGCTATCCTTCTCTCATCTTTTTCAGAGAATTAATTTTTGTTATCTTGATATAGCCAGAAGAAGGTCCAAAAGGTATAGCTGTGCATTACCAGCAGTACCATGCGTCACTACCAGACTCCCAGGCCAATGCCACTAGTGCAACCTATGGAATTTCTTAGTTTGTGACAAAGCCTGCAAGTTAATTACACAAGTGTCTTTTTTATTTTGTCTTTGTTCATTTTTCAAAGCCTATTCTAACAGGGTTTCATAATGAAAACCAGGGGGACAAAGTTTTCTGTCTTTTGTATAATTTGGCTCCCTTAGATCTGATAATTCTGCTGAATTCTTCCAGTAGCTGCCTTGCTGTTTACCGCACAGCGGAGGTCTGATACCTTCCCTACAGAGACAAGTAGCTATGCCTTCTCCTTTGGGCTCTTCGTACTCCTCCAAATTATTCTGATTGATATAGACCTCGATCCATGCTAATTATGCAGAGCTTCTCTTATAAAGTGCAGTTCCTATGGCAACAGCATCGGGCGAACAGGTGCGTGGAAAGCTGTGATATATTAAACGACAGCTACCCTCTGCCTCGGCAATGCAGATTGCCATTCGCAAGGTTTATTTATAGCAGGTAGTAATTAATCCATGTGAATCTCATTTCATTAAGAAAAAAAATAAAAATGCACAGAATGATTAGCAAGAGTCCTAATTATCCCCATACCTTGGATTCTGAAAATTTTGTCTCCATCAGATAACTTGATCACAGAATTGTTGAATTATCATTTGTGTGGAGATGTCATTATGAGAAACACTAAGCCATCGCCTGACAAACACCTCATATTCTCACTGATGCAGCACTGAAACTTGCATTATTGTTGCTGCAGTGGAGGCAGAGCAACAAAATATAGACATTGCTCTGTTAAAAAAAAAACAAAACAACAACCAGTAGATGCAGGCTTTAGTTGGCTTTTCTTGGGGGCCCATAACACTGAGTTGAGTGGGAATCAAACATACAGCACAGGTTGTCAAATCCTTTGACAGGAATATCAGAAACCAGATTTAAGCCCTGATACCAGCTCCCTTTGTGGCCCGAAGCAAGTCCCTCAACCTCTGTTTCTCAGATATGACTTCCATAATGCTTCTTTTTCTGGGACTAAAAGCAAATGCTCTGAAAACACTTCGAAGATGAAAAATGAGTTATGCTGCAAAGTAGGATAGGCTTTGCATTTAAAAAAAAAAAATGCATGCAGGAGATTCATCTGCACTGCTCTCTGCCTAGCTCAGCCTGGTGTTTTTGAGCTCCTCGAGTAACACAGGTAAGCTTGGGAAGCCAAAACCAAGCTACAGCATTTTTGTAGCTGATGAGAACTGCTTCATATTGCAATCCAATACCAGTATTAGATAGTTCTTGGATCTCAGCTGTGTCTCAGTTATTGTCATTCTCTATTTTTCTTTTTCATGACTGCCCGAATGATCATAGTTGGCAGAAAAGGTTACCTAAACCAATCAAACAAACAAAAAGAACAAAACAAAAAGACAGACAATGATAGAAAATTAACATCTGATCAAAATAGCCCTCCCTAAAATAATCAATACACATCTTAGGTGAAAAGTGTGTGTTTTGGAGCATGTTACAAAAGTAAAGATCCACAGTTGCTGTTACGGATACCACTAGAAATATTTTTACAAGCAAATGTTACAATCACAATTACTGCAAAACCTACATATTTTTCCTCTGCTCTGTTTTTTCATTATTTATGAAAGCAACTGGGAAAAGTTAAACATGCAGCAGGTGTGGGACAGATCACTCGCAGGCAGTATAGCCCGAGATACCTTTCAGTCTCAGGGCCTTCTGAAACCATCAGGTAAACAGGGCTGCAGATGACAACAATTAGCAAGCGGAAGACACTGAAAATGCTTTCTTTGTCCCTCCAACCCTAAGTGAAAAATCTGGGAGTGCAACAGCCTAGAAGCATTTGAATCTGGAGAGCATTTCCCTTGTAAAGACGTGCTCCAGAAAGCTGGTAGCCCAGGAACAGTGACTGAACATCCCTCACAGCAGGACTTCCCAGTGCTGCTTCAGCCTTAAGGATGGTTTGCCAGAACAGCACAGCATTACTGGGGCCATGGGGTCTGAATTCAACAGTTCAGAGGACTTTTTGCTGATTTGGAAGAAGTCACCACCTACTGAAATAAAAGTAGCTGTGGTGTTGGAGACATTGTAGGTTATTCTAGGAATCATGCAAAGCTATCCAAGTCAAGATTCAACTTCACCTATAGTCCAAGGCAGGACTTCATTCTTGTTTTATCAGATTCGGGTTAGAACTTCACAGGCAGCAGCTAAACTCGTAATTCTAAGAGAAAGCAAAAATCACAACAGCATAGCAGTTACTCATTTCCTGAATAGACCCAGTTAAATCAGAGTATGAAAAATGAAGGCTGCATAGGTATGTGCTAACCTGCTGGGAAATCCTCCCATGATAGAATTCTTCTTGGGAATATAAATATTTCACTGAAATGGGTTACACATCATTTGACCCCTGATATAAATCACTGCCTACTCAGACCCAGACCTAGTTCTGGGCCAAGCACTACACATCCCACCCTTGCAGAAGGCCCTCCCAAGCTTAGCTAGGAGGTGATGTCAGCATGGGGCAGTACAGATGAAGAAACTGGCTTTTGAGAGACTTAACCCTCTTTTCTTGAGTCACACACTGAATAGTACATATTAGACTCCCATTCTACCAGATCTGATGTACATTCATTGAAATTCATTAGCCACATTTCCATTCTAGTCTAGAAAATGTGGTCTCAGAACAATGCAGGTGAAAAAATTATTCTTGCAAACCAGACTAATTTTTACAGCAAGGTCTGCTTGCTACAGCTTTCCAACTGCCCAGGGATATCTGCACCATTCTCTAATGGATATGCCACACCACAAGACCAGGGACAGCTGGAGAATAAGACACAGTAGCCACAGATGCTACCTGCATCCAGGGTGCATCAGCGACTCAGAGCAATGCAGAGATATCATTTACACAATAGTTGCACCAGCTAAAGTAGAAAATCCCAGCTAGAAAATACAAGCAAACTTTAGCCCTGTATTACCACCAGCTGAGCAAGAGAGAGAGGCTCAAACATCTCACCAGCTGAAGTTTTATATTAACATCAAACCTGAATCTCTTACACCTTCTGGTTGTTCAGAACTCCAATTCAGACCAATTTAAAAAAATTTAAAATTGTTTGGTTTTTTTTTTTAAATTAAATTTAATTTAAAAATTTAAAAATTGAAGTGTTCTCTGCCTCCTTCAAGAGCCAAGTGGTAGGTCTGAACTTACCATGCTTTCCAAAACCCTCCATTTTCCAGAGGTCTGTGACAGGACAGAGGCCAGCTTAGCACTGGAAGCTTGAATCTAGTGGAAGTTAACATGTAACTTCCTAAGTTATATCAGTTCCAGCCATAACCCTTAACTTGTCCTTCAAAGCTGCTTTTTTTTACCATCAAGACTTTAAATTATTGCCGGCAAGGAGGAGGAGAGGCTACTGGCAACTTCTGAAGTGTATTCCAGCACGTGCCTGCTCCTTGGAATGAATTGCATGGAGAGCTGACCTATGCAAACATACTTTTTTTGGTAATCTCTCCCTGGTGCTCCTTCCTCTTATGCCTGTTACACTTCACAGTGGAGTCTGCTTTCCGATTAGACTGCAGCCTCTCCCAGCAGGACCCATCGCTTACGATATGTTTGTATGGCACAACTACATACAAGTTATAGTTAATAATAACGTATATTTCGGTGCTGATGGAGTTGCTGTGATCTGAGAACATAAGCAAGACAAAGTTTGAATGGAAAAAGAAAATAACTTTTTTTGGTTGGGGTTGGGTTTTGTGTTGTTTTGGGTTTTTTCTTAGACTGAGTAGGAGAGGTGGAAATAGCAGACAAATCCTTGTATGCCCAGGAGCTTGCCTACTTTTTCAGTCTCTACCAGTTAGTTTAATAAAAGTCAGTACTTGCTTCGCCTAATAATTATGTCTAATGTCAAGAGAGTTAAGGTCTCAGTTAAATTCTATTTAAGCAGGATTTTAAATTAAAGCATGCAAACTTAGCACTGTTTACAGTGAGAAATCCCTTGTGTGCTTAAAAGAAGGTAGACTGCATGGGTCACTGCTAGAAGTCATTTAGAAATAGCCACTAGATTTTTCCCTCCCATAACAAAGCTGTAATATTAAAATGCCATGCATGGCTTCCAGTAAGTCATCCATCCTTTTTTTACATCAAGCATATCAAGTTGTCAATTTTGAATACCTTTCCAGGGTCTCTACTTTAAGGAAACATCAAGTTGTTCTAACCTAAGGAGCGTATAATGATCCTTTTCAACAAATTCACATTCTATTCGTGATTTATATGTTGTGTTTCTGTAGGTGCTGTCATGTTTCTTTATCCAGTGGACAACAGGAAAACTCTGTTTTCCACTTATGCTCGTTCCAAAGGTCTGATTGCTCTTAGTAACACTCTCTGAAAAATAATGCTGGATTAAACATTATCACAAACTGACTGATACACTGATAGGAAAATTGACAGTAAAGAAAAAAGTGAACCACTACAATAACCCACCATCTAGATGCCAGCACATGGCTGTAAAAAAATTCCACGAGAGTAGAGTTCAAACTAAACTCTTAGATCTCCCAGTCTATGGAAAATTTGTAATAACCATCCAGCAAACCTCTAGAGAGGTAAGGGAAAGTTGGGAGTCATATCAACAGTATTAGCGGCACATGGGAAACTTTATGAAAAATTTCAGGGTCTGCCTCTACAATTGTCTATACAATTCATTCTCTAGCTTACTTCATTCTAACTTCATCATTGAGCCAAGCCTACAGAGAGTTTCTCTCCACCTCTTCCCAGCACACAACATTTACAAGAAAGATTTGTTTAATTTCTGTCCTTCCCCCAATCCCAGAAGGAACCTTCTCCTTCCTTCAGTCAACACATTCCCATTCATGTTGCTTTGGTAATTCCCACTTCATGGACTTTGACAAAACTGTCAGCTTTTCTTCTGAGGAAAACCATACCAGGATGTATCTGGGCATGACACCAGCAAACACTTGGGTGACCATGGAGTTTGCTGTCAAATGAGACCAGTCTGTTGGCCCTCAGATTAAGTCTGGTACCATGGCAGTGCTCTGCTACAGCTTCAAAGCAACCAGCAATGCAACAAAACCTTTGGTGAGGGTGGGAGAGGTATCACCAAACAGCACAGACTTTGAATATATGCAGAGAAAGCAGGAAAGCTGCCCATTTTAAATGTTTTATAGGCTTACAGGTTTATTTTCTGATAAGGCTCGTCTTTCTCCTGCCTTCCAGATCACTTTAACACATAGCTACAGTTGTTCCAGGGCTCCTGGGGTCTGGAAACAGCTCTTGTTGGAAAGGATGGATGGACGTTCCTCACATGGATCTTTGCCCCACTTAGATATCATTTGGCTGAGAATTTCCATGTGCCATTCACTCCAAACCACCTAGCCTATGCTAGTTTAGAAGAAGAAAGAGGAGAGAAAAGATGACTTATTAAAAGTTCAACACAGTATTTGCAACCACTAAGGCCCTCTGGTCCCACAGGTACTGAGCCTAAAAGAAACAACTAACAGAAAAACTAAGGGCACAAATATCTGAGAAAATATAGTTATTACAAGGTGGGAAACTAAAGTATCCTAAAAATGTATGAAGTAAGAGACTGTATTTATTTTACTTTTTTTTTCCATCTTGAGATACCAGATACTTCAAGAGAAGAGAGAAGAGCTAAGAATTCTTGTGAGATTTAGGCCCATCATGTTAATTATAATTGGCCTGTCAAAGATTTAAAAACACCTAAGCAATAGGTTTTAAAACAAAATCAACAGCAGAGCACTAAGTTTAGTTCTGTAAAGCTGAGAAAATAAGCTCGATAAAAGGGAACCGGTTTACTCCATAAAACCAGTTGCTGTTCCTGGAGCTTTCACTTGAGCTCAGCACTGTGCGTGAGTGGGAGGCAATAGGACTGACTGAACACTATCTCCATTTCATCCAGCATTTTCCCCACTAATTGTAAGAAAACATAGGAGTACCCTCCCTGCATTATTCAAACAATTTTAACAAAGAGGAGGCTTCTTTAAATATCCATGCAATTCCAAGCACCTTCAAACTCCAGCACTAGCTCTCTTCCATTCTGTATTTTAGACCAAACCTATACTAGTCCATAATTACAGCAGTACAGTGAAGGCAAAAACATTAGAGGAATATTCTAATAATCCCTCAAACAAGAATCATAAAGCTAAAGAAATTCCAATTTAAGTTTAAACTGAAAAGAAATTAAAATAAAATGTGATGAATGGTAATGCATTATTAAGTCATCACACAATACAATTTTTTCCTCTTTGAAAAGTTCAAAGATACAGTTCAGAGTGCTGTATGAGAATATTTATGGTCCCGCTAATTTTCAAAAACACCTGAAACTGGAAAGCATTGTTTGTTGTGGAGGATTTTAGGTGAGATGAGGAATGTTTAAATGTTTTGGGGGCTTTTTTGTTTTGGTTTGATTTTATTCCTTACACTGCTAGTAGAAGCTAAAGCTACAGAACTCTCCTACCTGTGCATTTCCAGGCTTTTGACTATTTAGGTCTGCTTTGCATTTGACTGCTTCTGGACATTATGCATTTTGAGTGCTTTGTTCTGTATGTTACAGTCTCTTAAACTTGGTTATCGGCATTCAGCACCAACATTTACCACTGGTTTATTCTTTTCATAAAATAAGTCTTTCTTGTACAATTTCTCTTCCTCACCACGAACGAGAGCAGCCAGTGCTTTCCCTCCCTCTCCAA
Organism: Microhierax caerulescens; assembly: GCA_035590215.1. Classification (NCBI taxonomy): domain Eukaryota; kingdom Metazoa; phylum Chordata; class Aves; order Falconiformes; family Falconidae; genus Microhierax; species Microhierax caerulescens. The sequence goes on from JAVJGJ010000047.1 coordinate 95,899,978, forward strand.
AAAGGCATGAGATGACAACTTTCTGTGCAAGGACCATGCTTCCCACAGCCCAAGGCAGCAACATGTAGTTAGCCAAACTCCAGCAACAACCACACACCAGACAGAGCAACAGTCCTGGCAGCACAAAACCCGACTCACCCAAGCCCACAAGACTGCAGAAGGGGACTCCTCATCCCCCTGCCATAACGACGACTCAGAAACCGCATGTTTGTGTGTGCAAGGGCAAACAGGAGCATGGTACAACATAAAGGTTTGCATTAACAAACACGGGAGTTTGGAGCCCTTGCTTGCATTACACCTATCTTGCCAGCACCACCCACCACGCAGATGAGAGCCTGCAGACAGTGCACAGAATTGCTGGGGTTACTTGAGGCAAAGCCGTGACCTGCCGTGGGGCGCTGACTTTACATACTGACCCACTTCCCATTCATTTTAACTCGTGAGCCAATTAATTGATTTATTCCTGCACTCCCTGGGAGTCCAATTCTGCATTCAGCCAGCATTTTGGGGAGGACTTGGTCATCTTTCTTATGCAACAAGCAGTGGTTCAAAACTCGACCTTAACAGCAGAGTCACGACTAGCTGCCTCTCCTCACTGCAGAGAAAACCCATCCAAGCACCTTCCAAACGCAACCCTCTCTAGCACACATTCATTACCTGTTCCCCACTCAATTTTGACCTCACTCAGAATAGCTCCTCTTGCCCACAGCACGTTCACTTTTCACTTTATTCCTTTATCCCTTTCAGCTGGATATATTTTACATACAGCTGCTTAGTCTTGTCTTCCATCACCACCTGCCTCCCCCTCTTTTTTTTTTTTTTTTTTTTTTGGTGTCATTGGCACATTGTCTGCATTAAGGAAGCATTTTGGATATGGAATAAGTTCATATGCTGGCCTGTGCTAACACGCATCTTTTCAAGACAAAACTACCAGAGTTGCTCTCCTTGGGGGGAAACAGGTTCCTTAATCCCCCATTTCTTCATCAAATCTTCCTCAGGAAACACTCCTGTTGGGAGCAGGACACCCCTAGTGAGGGCAGGAGAATAACTGGCTCAAATATTGCCCACAACTCCATGGGACTTCCACTCACTAAGAAATAAATAAAATCTGAAATAACCAACAAGGGGAAACCCGTTATCACTTGCCTTGCTCTATATTTGGGACCTCTGTTCAAATAGCCCAGAACCGCATGTACGGATACTTTTCAGGAGTGTGTAGATCTCCATTAAATCTACTGAGAAGTTTTTCCAGGTCAATCTTCAGTACAGAACGAACTTGGAGAACCAGCATTTCCATTTCTTTCCTCACCTCATTAATTAATGTGGGACCATTGGCTGACTCCCACATAGAGATCTGCTGCTGAGCTAGTTTCTCCAGGCTGTTCTGCATATCAAGGCTACTGTCACACATTACCACATGCTTCCTACTTGCCTAGTTGGAGGGGGTTTTCTGATCACCGATAGAGGGGACAAAAGTAATCTAAAATTGGCCTTTTCCCTAATTTGACACAGTCACTCACCTAAGTAACCCACCCCTACACAGCCCGAGAAGGTGCACCTCTACCACAGAGCAGCAAAAACAAAGGTTCACATCCTCCTTCCTCTGCACACAAACTGTTCTGTCTGAATTCAGTCCTTGAATCAACTTTTAACCCAGACTGCCTACAGTCTGTAAAACATTACTAGTACTTCCAAACAGGAATACTTTCTAGCAAGAAAACAGATCTCTTAAAAGTTTTTTCTCTACCCTGGTTGTCTCAGGCACAGTAACCTGGTTTATCCAACGGCAGGATATTAAGACAGAATGAGCTCTCTCCCTAAAAACATTCCTCATCCTCCTCCTTGTCCTACAATTCCTCTTTTCCATGTTCTCACAGGTGTAACAGGCAAAAAGTTAAGAGCCAGTAGTAAGCTCTCCTGAAAAGGCAGCTTCAGTTATCCCAAAATTATTTCTAAATTCAAAACTTACTTTTTTTGTAGTACCATTCCATTCTCTCCAATAGTCAGGCAACCATCCAAGGTGTGGTAGTCTTCGGTTTGAGTCTCTCTCCTGACCTTGGGGATTTTAACCCATGTCTTTCGCAGTCCCCAGCTGCACCCTGCCACCGTGCCTGACCATCCTGGGTCAGCCAAACCCAGCAAGTGTGTGCACAAGTCGCCGAGGCAGACAGCTATTCCCTCACTTTCTCAATTGATTTTCACATATTCTGCATGAATAAAGATGGTATCGCCAGGGGGGAAAATCCCTTGCTCCAGAGCAGCCACAGGACACACTCAAATCATGCTTTGCACAGAAATGTGCTGGTTTGTGTGAAATCATGATGTCAAACAGGTCACTGAAATAGTTCAAGAAATAAACTGGAGGGAGCAAGGGAGGATTCACTGTTTTAACCCAAGTCATTTCAGTAGTTAACTTCCCAGCACATACCTGCAAACTGCAGCACCAGGGAGTTGAATCACTTAGACCAGCTATACACCTGAGGAAAACACGTTGTAGAGCCAAATGGTCAATGAAGAGCAGCTAAGCTAGTCAGAGGCAAGTAGAAGAGAGACCACTCCAGCAACCGAGTCTGACACTAGAAGTTAGGTCAAATCCAAAAAACTCTGGGATTTCAGAATGACTGTGGGTTTTTCTTCTATAGGATATGTAGTGTTCTTAGAATTGGGCATTAAAAACCTTTAGTTCATGTCACAATGAAATTGTAACAGTTTAGATGGAAACAATCCCATATTAATAACTCTAATCCCATATTCCTAATAAGCGGAATTAACAGTTTCGGCTATTGTTCCCTCTCACACCATAATGGAGACCATTACACCAGCAATGGACCGTCTGGAACAATACACAGGAAGAGCCTAAGAGGATAGCTGTTTGCAGACTTTGCATAGTTCTGGGGGGCTGAGACTTTGGGAAGATAGGTGCTTGTGCACTGTTATTAAAGTCTCTTATTAAAGACTTTAATAACAGTGCACAAGCATCTATCTTCCCATATATTTGATCTGATTTGAACCATGACATTGATATTGGTACTTACTGTTTTACTAGAGCCAAGTGGGCCTAAACAATGTCTATTGAGTTGCTACTAAAAGGAAGTAAGCAAATTAACAAGCCCATTTTCAATAAAGTTTAGAACTGGAAAAAGGATCAGCTATGTTGCATAAATCTCCAGCTAGAAATTAAAATATCTGGACTTGGTTTAATTACATTTTTAATGTGATCCCCAATAGGACTCAGTAACCTTTAGGGTTTAATAACCTCAGCTCATTTAATGTTCTTTCACTACATTAGTGTAACAATCCAAGAGCAAGGTTTGAAAACTAAAACTATATACTTCCCCCTGGGCTTTCCCATATGCTCACCATCTTTAGCTCAGATTCCCAGAATACTCATGCCAAGTCTTATAAAATGTTCCTAGCAGAACAGAAAAACATCAACATCTTCTTCCACTCTGATTTGTATATTAATTCTTTTCAAAGGAGAGTGAAAAAACTAAAATAGTATTGCAAAGAAATACTCTGCGTATCAACAAAGATCCATCCTTATCTCAGCAAGAAAAGCTAATCAGACCTCCTCATCTGGCCTGAGCAGTCAGTCAGAAAATGTGATAGGGTCCACACCTGAGACTGCGAGTTCTTCAGCGATCTGGATAGCTGTCTAAGCTGCTTCCAAATCTGGCACTAATCAACCACGCAGTTGAAAGGCTTTTTGGCAGAAGGATCGCAGAATAAACTAGACTGGAAGAGGCCTTCAGAAGTCACACAACCCAGCTCCTGCCCAAACTGCACTAACTTGCTCTGGTTTGCACTCAAAGGCCCATTTCATGAAAACACTCCCGCAGCACCTTCCCCCGCTTCCTATACACTGTGCAAATTCAAATGTTTCAATTTTTACACATCACTTTTAGAACACATACAGCATTCAAAAAGCTGTTGGAACTCCACGTTCATCCCAGTCAACTCTGACACCGACCAGGGCTTGCGGAAGAGCCCAGCGTAGCCTTGTAAGCGAGGGCACCGCGCTGGAGGAACCACAATCCACTGACACCATGGGTGGAACACACGTCACCAAACTGCAGTGTCCATGGGGTTGGTGACTGTAAGGCAGCCACCTACTCTCCCTCTAAAATCAGCAGAAAGAAAGAAGGCACTTGGACATGGTTTATCTGGCCTACTTAAGTGCTGCTTTAGGATAGCAGGAATTACACTGCAGAATCTATTGACTGTCCTGATTTGATATCCACTGACTGTAAATGAAACTCAGTTGTAGGCAGGTGAATCCTACCCTGTGACTGCTTTTACTCACTGCAGACTTTTTAAACTAGAAATAATGTGCATATGTGAACAAAGTAAGGTCAGATTGTACCTTTCAAAACAAATGTTACCAAAGGGAGATTGTAAAGGGATGGGGGTTGCTACAGCATTTTTCTACAGAGAATATGTATAGGCCTGTCCAAAGGACTATCTACAGAGACAAGTATTTCTCATAGATTCTTCCAAGTGCAGTTTCTGCACCCCCAAGCATCTGCCTCCCTTCATCAACAAATGTGAACACAGGTTGGGATTCCATCGATTCTGCCCCACCTTGGGAATGAACTAAATTCCCTGGGGTTTTTTCCTGCTGGATACTTTCAGGAAAAACGCAGCAATGATGAATGTTCCTTAATTGTTTTTTTTCTAAAAGCTGTTAAAAGTAAACTGAATTCTTAAGGGCCAGAAATAGTGTGGACAGGACGACTCCCCCTCTGTGGATTAACACCACTCAGTACAGGGCTCTAAGTCCTGGTGTGGTCATGCTCACACAGATCTGTAGCCTTTTTCATGTCCCACTGTTGAAGCATCATAACAATTTCTAGATTCTACTAAATCATGAACTGTTAGAAACAAAATACCACGATTCTTCTGACTCCCAGCTACAAAGAATAGAAAGACACTGCTGTATTAGTAAAACAGTTCAGAAATTCAATGTAACACACTGAGTGTAAATGTACAACTACTGTGGAGTGATGGCATTTTTATTCCTGATCTTTTTATTTGTTCCAGTAAAAGCAACAATAAGGAAATGGACCTCTTCAAAGTTCAAGGCCTGGAAAAAAAAAATTAGAGTAACCAACTTCTGTGCTAGGAAATAAAAAATGCATGCAAAATATTTTTGTTTCATTAGGAATACCTGTGGTAAAAGGAAGTTGACTGAGAAAGGCACTAAAGGTATTCCCTAGGCAAAAGCTTTTGACACACAGGAGCTGTTGCTATGCCTGGTAAGGCTGTGAACAAAGAAAACTGTTAAACCCAGATATTACCCACATACAGAGTGTTTATACTTAGCTACATAATGTAGCCACTAGTGCAATCACTGTGGTTAAGACCACAAAGGCAAGGTTACAAAAAAAGTCTAGTGTTGAACATATCCCAAACATTAAAGATCAAAATTGGGATTTTAAGACTGATCCCCGCTCTGTAATAATATGAAAGTGAAAAATTCAAGGTCCAGACACCTCAGATCTGATATAGGTTTAATTAGAACTGGATTTTAACATCTCAGACGTAGGTCTAATTTAACAAAATCATAGGTAAAACACACATATCTGTGAATCTACCAGAAGAACTTTCAACTTGAAACTACCCTGCCACACACCATGGGCCAAAAAAGACAAAGTTCTGATGATGGAAAGCTCCAGATTAGGAACAAAAGGTTTTGAGTGCCACTGAAGTAATTTATGTGTACAAACCTGGTCAAATACTCTGCTGAACTATTGTCAGATCTTGAAAGAAAGGAGCTCCTCATCTGTGCAAAAGTGAACTACCGCTTGGGCTAACAAATGAACATTTAGATGTGCAGCAATAACATCTGATGTATGTCATTGTCAAGTTCTCTTTAATTTAGAAGAATTCAACAACCTCATCAGATCTTGATGCTGTGGACAATCCTTATTTGTTAACCTGAACGGCATCTGTTAGCCAAAAAAAATGTAGATGCACCATTCCCCAAAGATGCAGTTTATGTATTCCCTACCAAGACATGATTTCAAGTATTCTGAAGTTTAAAGAGGAGCTGTTTTGTGTTTCGATTAAGAAACAATTTGAGCCAAATGATCAGTACACTCGCTCCTGAGCAATTATATTCTCAGCACATATTTTTGTGCATCCACAAATTGCATTTTGTACACTCTGCTAAGATTTTGTGAGTATACAGCAGGGAACTGCATGCCAAGCTGCCCTGTGGGCAATGACAAACACCATTCCTGCACACAGACAAAAGCCCCTGCAAAGCACGTTGATGCTTATACACCAGTATGCCATGACAACTCATTATACCACCTTACAGTTTTTCATTCTGATATCTTTCCCACCCCTAGTTACCTATACTGAAGGCATAACAGACCTTGCATTATTGTTTTAAAGTAGATAATAAATGAATCCGTTTAGGACTCCCTACAATTCCTTTTTCACACCCAAGTTGTTAAGAGCAATAAATACTCTCTTCAACTTTGCTAAAAGAGCAGAACGGTACAAGGGTGAGAACAGGGATAACAGCAGAGTATGACAAGACCCATATTTTAAGTAAAGCATCAAGTACATTACAATATAATTTACATTTAGGCCTCTAACGGCTCTGCAAGTAAATAAACAGAAGCCAGATATGATTTAAAAGTTACATCAGCCATTAAAAAGCTTGTATAAAAAAAAGTTTTGTTAATTTCTGTAACATACATAAGAGTATTTAAAGCAGAAGAAACATATGACTCTAGACATAAGTGTACAATGGCTTAATTCAATAGAAGGCAGGCCAGGTAATTGTCATTCCTGAAGTTGCAAGAACAGTTAACCTTATAGGACAATGACATTTTAAGTGTCTATAAACTGGTAATAAAGATATTTCAACATCAAGGGCCCATATAAGACTTCAGTAAAGTTTTATTTTCTGAAGATGCTTTATGTTAAATCACACTGCATTTCTGGTGGTAACAGCATAAGTAATAAAGGGATTGAGATGCATACTTTAAAGTGATCAATAAACAAAGTCAAAGTTTTCATTACAAATAATTACTGTTCTGAAAAAGTGATCTTTGATGTCTGCCGTTCACCTTGCTCCTATTAAGATAGTCTATTAACAAGCCATTACAATTTACTTGTGGGGATTCTTAATACAACATTAATAATACAGATTACAAATCTTCTATCTTAGTGTCACATGCAAGTATACAGTTTTTCCTTTATTAACTTTCTCATCATTTGTGATGTTTTTAATAAAAAAATAACAAGTTATCTTTATCTGTAACTGCAGCTAATAACCACACGTGACTGCGGCTGATGTGCTGAAGAGCCACCAGCCTCACATTTCTCACCCATACAGCAAGAATGATGTTTCCAAACACCCAAAAGTCCCAAGAGAAGAAAAAATTAACACAAAGTACTCTGCCACAGCTCCTGAAAGAGTTCTTGAGAGCATAAAACATCTAACCCAAAGCCCAGTTGCAAAGAGGTGTACAAAACCTTTCCATTCAGAAGCCAGAATAAAGAGAGTTCCTGATCTTCACAAGAATCAAAACAGGCACCGTGCTTAGAAGGGGGAATGGCTGCAGTGGCCATCATGCTGGGATCTACCCACGTATCACACAGCTGTCAAGAGCACAGAGTGATCAAAATAATGAAGGCAACATAACCACCCAGCTCAGTGCCAAAGAGCATCTGGCCTAGCCAGGAGTTCAGCATCACTGATGCAGTTATCTTTCTGATAACGTCCATAACTACAAACCCCAGTCAACCGAGCTGTCCTTCCACAAAGAAACTTCCAAAGAGCAATCTTGCCAACACCTTTCAGCCTCCAGTGGGCATGAACAGGCTTTCCCACCTTACTAGTCTCTAGGGTATCAGACAGCCATATGGCAGACCTGAAGCAACAGCTGGAGGTCAGGTAGGATATCTGGTAATTTCAAATGAAATCTCCTGTGGATGTACAGGTTAGCAAATCAAGCCATAACTCTCCATAATGAGAATTTGGATACTACGCATACACCTAAAATACCAACCTCAACCCTGAACATATAAGCGTGCTCTGTACTATCTTCCAGAAACCTTCATTCTGCTTTTTGGGGCAGGCCCCAAGCATGGTTTTCTTTACTACAACTGTATAAGGATCCTTACAAACCCTTTAAAACTTTCAGTCCCAAATGACTTCCTCTCAATCTAACGTTGGCAGTTCTAAGTGAAGTTTCTGTGGCTCCCTCAAAAACATCTTGCCTGTTCAGACTCAAAGGCCTGGTGCAAGGAACAAGGCCACAACTCCTGTATAAAGCAGACATCTCCTCAGTTGTCCATCACCCAGACACACCAATTCAGTTGCTTCAAGTCCTGACAACAGCCAGATGCTCTGGGGAACTTGCAAGGATGCCATGAATTCTGCAGACTTCATTCAAGACCGAAACATTCAAAAGGCTGTTCACAAGCAAGGAAACATGCCTTCCAAATTTTCCAACAACTCAGAAAAGTTTTGCAAGTCCTGAGCATTAAGGAATGGTATTTTCCATTTCCCTCTGACCTTCTTATCTTGTAAATTTACTAGGACAATTTATAAACTGGAAGCAACAAAATGAGCTAAGAGGTTTGGCATTACTGGTACCCAGAGCACCCCTCTCAGGTGACTGGGTGTTTTGCTGAAGTTGGTTAAATGAGACCCACAAAAAGGTGCTTAGAGGAACATATTTTGCTCTGTTAGATCTATGCAGATTCACAGACCTTTTTTACCTTAAGAAAAAAAAGCCTGAGGCTAACTGGGAGTTTATGCCTTTTTCTTTAGATTCTGCCCATACCTCATTATAGTGAAATTACCAGGGCATTGATGAAGAGCTGTGCTGCTTTCCAGTGATGACTTCAGGGATCCTGGTCTCTCCCTACTTTCTCTCTTCACAGAAGCATTGTCAAGTTTAATTCAATCCACTTTAAAACTACAAGTACAACACTTTCTTTTGCAAAGCATAACAAGAGTGTCCCTTTCAAGAGCCACATTAAGCATCATAGTTCAACCGTCAACAAGAGATTAAAAGATACGTGCTGAAGATTAACCAGAACAAACCTTTTCATTATAAGTGGCCACATGTAATTCTGAGTGGCTTTGGAAGCAAATTATTGACTTGTCGGGAAATACACATACAACAATTACAAGTTTATTACTGCTGCTTGGTCAAATGAAAAAGCCTATTAAGAATATTTATCCTGATTCCACATGAATCTCCTCTTCTCTAAAGAATTTGTCTGCATTACAGCAAAACTAATCAAGGCTGCTCCATGGTCAACAATATTAAGTTGTTCAACAGTAATGGGTTGTAAAGCACAAAGAGCATTCTCCTCACACCAGTTGCACTTGAGGAACTGTATTTTTCTAGCTGTAAGAGCTGGATCTCTTTGGACAGGTCTGAGCGATAATACACTGCATTCTACACTGTCAGAAAAGTTCAGTGAACAGGGGAGAAAAAAAAATGGAAATAGGAGAAAGAACCCACCACTCTCCTGAAACACAGCTTTGTAAAGTCACTCAAAACAAACAGTCCAACAAAGAACATGGAAACTGATTTCCCGTCACCTATCCATGGGATGCATCCAAGGCAGACAACACTTGCTGTGGGGATTGTACAGCCCAACAAACTTCTGCTTTCATGCAACCTTACTTTCTGTGGCTGCCGTTATTTTGCACCAGGGCTTCACAGATAAATACTGTCATTATCAGCTGTGCAACCCACCTGCCAAAGACACAGAGGAGAAAAGCAGCCCAGACCCAGGAAGAAAGTTTCAAGAATATGGCCAATAAATTTGAAGCCTACAATCAAAGTCCAGCACTGAAATTCCCTGTGCAGTACAATGACTGGGGACTACAAAGGGGTTCCCTGGGGCTAGAGCACCAAGAAAAGAAAGGTTATCTACCATCAGCCAATAGCACACTCTAAAAAGGGGGCTACAGCTGAAATTTCTTAAATGTAAATACTTCCTTTAAGTCCTAAGTGTCTAAAAAATCAACAGCCTAAAACTATCCCGAAATTTCCTCCTTCCCTCAGCTACTGTTACATGGCCAGCAAGCTCACTCTTCCCTGAAAATAGCAGAGACTATGAAGGTAACGAAACCCCACATTTGTATTGCACAGCTGCCCAGGAACTGGTGGATCTGGATTCAACGACCTTTGCTTACTGACACTCAGCCGCTTCCCCCATTTTCCATAATGGCTTTAAATTAAGGTCTGGGGGGAGTCCGTAGGATTGGCTGTAGCTAAGTGTGCAGTGTAGGTCATTTTGTATCCGTTGGGACTAAAATGAAGACCAACATATCACCCACTGCCCCCTGTAAAATGCTTTTCACATTCAGTCTGTGGAATTTCAGTGTTTCCCACCACAGGAGACTAACCTTCTTAGACAGGTTCCATTCTTGACATGCTAACTATTAGTTACACCGTATTATATGCTTCACCCATCACTAGGTGGTGACTTCTACTTCAAGTACTTTTTGATTCAAGTTTAATTAGCATTCTATCCTAGAAGAATAGCCCTGTATAAATGCCGATATACCAATAGGCCCCATACTTCTTGATCTCCCTTTGAGAAAGAAAGGTTAAAAGACATTTTTGCGGTATTCCAAAGGAAAAGCAACACGTGCATGTGGGAAAAATGCACATTCAACCATAAACCACAAGAAATTTACATGTGACAATGAAACCACACCTGCACATTCAGGTCTGTGTTTTTACTGGCTAAAAATATTTGCTTTCCTGCATAAGTGCAAGTTTCTAGTAGTCATCTGCAATTTGTGTAGGGTCATTTTGATTTGGAAAAAATATTAGGATTGTTTGGTTGCACAGTGAAATTGGATTCAATACATCACTCTTTTCAAAGGAAAAAATAATCACACCCTAATTGCATATTTGAACACTGAAGTTATTTACCAGGAAAAACAAAGGCTTTTTCAGCATGACTCATCTTGTTATCAGAGGAAAAACTGTTCCAATTCTTCTCCATCACCCTGATCCTCAAGTATTTATAGCAACCTGAAATACTAGCCAAACTTATGCAGTTCTCCTGTTTTGCCTCTTAAGTGACTATTTACACTTGTTGATTACTATCTGCAGAGTCACAGTGTGCTCCATCTACTTCGCCCTGGTGCTAATGATTACATGAAAGTTCAGGACTCATCTTTCTAATGACTTAAGATTTAAAGGCTGCTTTGGATTTGAGGTTTTCATTCACAGCAACTGCTTGTCCTTCATTAACTGGCCATTTAATACAAGTGTCATGTAAGGTACCATCCAAAGCTATGACTCTGTTATGAAGAGATTACCTAATAAGCATCCATGGGCCTTGTTTAGAACATTCATTGCCCTATTACCTGACTGCAAATTTGATTTGAAAGTAATGCAGTAGTAAAAACTTCAATCACAAAAATAAAGTATACAAGCACATCTGGGTCATTTCATTTTGTTTTCACAATGGGTGTATCTCTCTTAGCACCTACATTGCATCACCTTCTGGAAGTAAACAAGTGCAAGCAAACCGTGAGATCGGATTTTGTCACTTATAAACTATACAGAAACACGCATAGAATACACACTTATACAAAAACATTCACAAAGAAATATGCAAAGATCAAAGACCACAGATTTCAATAACAAAGCTTATGTGATTCATGCGTCCTCTCTATGAACTCTGTGCAGCAGTGGGTGTGCATGTGTGTGCTTTCCAGAGCACAGGATGGTATACATCGGTCAGAAGAAGGTCATGGACCTGAATGCTGACAGCCACATGGCATGTAGAGCGCACAGCCCAAACGCCAAGATCGGGACTCTCCCTCAGGCATAAACATATCCACCTTAGTGCTAGCAACTACCAGGGTCTCATCAAAACAAAGTTATCTAGCATAGGCGCAGCCTGAAAAGCAAATCAGATATTGGCATTTGTATTCAGAACATCATGCAGAAATTACATTCTATATAAAAAACATGTTACCTGACTTTCACATATCATCATCGCTCTCCTTTCCAGAGGAGAACCTGGGCTATTCGAGTCTCCATTCCTGTTTGTTCCTCAGCACTGATTTCATTAGTTAATGAAGGCTTCCTGATGCTAAATATTAACTAAATTCTGCCACTGTGTATCTACCTGTTGTAACAGAGTGCTCAACAGATCTTCCTTGGGGCTTCACAAAGGCCAGAATCCATATCTGAACAGAAGTGATGCATCTTATGAAAAGGGAGATGCTGTTCTTTGTAAGCTGCACCTCTGAACTGTATCCTCTGGGAATGGTCACAATGCTGACCTGCTCCCTTTAGTCACAATCTTAGTAAAGACACAAAACAAGAAAAGGCTGAAATTTGTTGCAATGTTCAGTCAGCCTCTGCTTAGCAGGAAGAAGGGGGTTGTATGCAGTTAACATGGATTCCAACTGAACTAAGACCTACCCTCAGGGAGTCACGAGTTCTCTGCTCATCCAGAAGTGTAGCTTCCTCTTCCTCACTAGCAAGTATCAACAGTGACCTCTCTTCTCTCAGGTCTTTAAGTTATTATTATGCCATTACACACACCAGGTTCAAGCCTCTTTTTACACCTGGTAAAGCAGCAGACCCTTACAGGTCACCTTCAACTCTTTTCCTGTGGTCTCGATTAAGGCAAGGGGGGACTGCCTACATATAAAACTTCTCCAGTCTCAAGGCTTCTGCTACTTTTCCTGTCTTAGAGATGCTGATGCATGGGGTTTTGTACTCCCAAATTGCCTATGCTATTGATAATATTAACTCAACAGTTCAACTGTTTGTACAGGGCGCAGCAGTTTGCGCTCCAGCACTGCAATGACTCAGTTGCTCTGGGTGGCTGTGTGGTGCTTGCTTAAGTTCTCCACAGTGCCAATACGTGACTTGCCTCTTAGGTAACTTTTAAGTGCTGCTGTTTATTACAGATTCCATATCTATCTCACACACTCTGGGAAAAGGCATAAAGCTGTAGGCAACATTTTGCAGTGAAAACAATGAAATAGAGCCTTGCTTGTGGGCTTGTGCAGAGATTTCACCCCCAGAAAGAACAAGGACATAACTAATCTAAGACTTTGCAAATTCCTGTTAAATGGCAGGAAGCTGCTCAATTTGATATGTAGACAACTGAAATTGTCCCAGTCCATAGAGAGGGAAGTCTGTGAACACAGCTTTTCCATCAGCAAGCCCAGACTAGCCCACTTCGGGGAACTACTTCTAGTCATCTTCATGCCCAGAACATAGGATTAAGCCCCAGGAATTTCTCATGTCTCTCACTTTCTTGCTTGAATGCAAATTCTAGACTTCTGCTTTAAATATTTCTAGCTGAAGTATAACCCACTGCTGATCAACTTGGTTTTGGTGCTTATCTCCTGATTTGTGCCATAGCAGATGCAAACCTTTCTGGTTGCAGATGCGCTTTTTCAGCTCCAGATGTAGATTTGGATGTGTTTGGTGGGGGGAGGCTCAAAACCATTCCCAGATGCCAGCTAAAGTAACAGGTCCTCAACGAAAAAAATTGTCTTTGTGCCCCAATTGTTGCCTGCTTTCTGACAAGACTACTAGATTGCTTTGGTACAGGCAGTATTTTGTGGCTGAAGTGGCATAAGAAATATTAGTTTTACATCCCTCTACATTCCCTTCAATAATGCCACAGAGCAGAAATGCAAATCAACGTATTCTGTATTTGGCAAAGATTAGTGCCTCAGGACAGGCAGCTATGAGTACTGTTAGGGGCAGGACAGACATGAAATGGCAGGACAGAAGATGCTTGCTTGGCAACATATCAAGATAAATCTAGTCTATGCACCAGGCGTGCGCGCTGTAAGCCTTTGAGGCATAACATTTCCAGTTTAGATTTATTTGGAGAACATAATCTATGGTTACAGACCTCACATTTCTACACAGACCTGACCTTAAATATTGCTGTAACTAATGCTGTTGGTCCTTTCTTGACCATTAAATTAATTTCTAAGAGTTAAAATATGTAAATGAAAGGCAGCTTCTGAAAAACAGAACTCAATATCCACACAGATAGTAGGTTTCTGGCTCCTGCTAATGCACCCTTCAATCTTAAATAATAAAACTGATAGGTTCTCGCCCTTCTTAAAAAAGTTAGGCAGCGATATCACCCAGAGTCTACAAAACAGGACTCCAAAGACATCCATTCTGCAAAATTATAGAAAAAACAGTGCAGACCAATGGATGAGAATCTGTTAAACTGATTTCTGGGACATATTATGCATTAATAAATATGAAGCTGTTCATTGAAAGAAGTGTAGGATGCATGTTAAAAACTTTTAAGGGAACAAGCAAAAAAGTCAAACATATTTCAAAGGAACCTACAGGACGATTAGCACTTAAATCTTTTAATGAACGCTAACACTGAGCGCTTACATGAAGATCAAGAAAAGAGACATGTCTACAGGAACTCCTGCACATTATTTTTTATTTTAGAAGACACTGCTGCTTTTCACTGCAGTTAACAAACCTGTGCTACTTCTGAAGCTCTCTTGCCCAGCCCACAGCAAAGGTATTAGTTCCAACACTGATCATCAATTATAACACTACCAAAAAAAACCCCAAACAAACAACCCTCCTACTGTTTAGCAAGAACACAGTCCCAGAAACTGAGAGAACTTCTACACTGAACATGAAATCAGTGAAATCAAACAGATGCGTCAACCAGAGGTCCTGAGAGATGCACATTTCATCATGAGTGAAAAAAAAAAAAGAGATTTACAGTTCTGAGGACTCTGGCTTGCAAATCATCTCAGTGCAGTCTCCACCTTCCCAAGTAACCAGCTGGACAAATTAAGTTTAAGAAGTCAAGGAGGGTGAAATAGCCTTTCAGTCTGAAAAAAAAAAAAATGAAGCCCTAGCAGCTGTCAGAAACAGGGGACTTGTGCAAGCAGATATAACCAGGCTGCTCCTCCTCAGTGTCTTAACTGCAGATGAAGGAATCTAGGAAGAGGCTCCCATGTTTCAAAAACTCAACACCCTTTGGGGTTTGTTCATTCATGCAAAACCTATTTATGCTGCAGAAATGGTTTGTTTTGTTTTTCTCTTCCCCCTCAAATGCAATGAAAAGGAAAGAGATGTTTCTTCAGACCCATTTACAGAGCGACCCTGCTGGTACTAACACACTGAAGGCACTGTTAGACATCAGAATGCAAAATGGTGAAGACAGCCAGAGAGCAGCTATACGCTGGGGGAGCAATGTTTCAGTTGATAATACAAGACTGTGCTGAAGTCTGTGAACACCGAACACGGTGTTCTGTCAAACTCTTATCCTCTTTTCCTTCTTTGTTCCAGCTCAATTACAAACTCACAGAGTGGATGTATTGTGGTCTAGCAGGCTTATATATCAGTAAGTTAAGGTAATCAAGCTCAGGTTCAGCCATGAGAACCTCCATGATTTCAGTAAATTGGAGAATGCATAAGTGAAGATAGGACGTGTCCTGCATTTTGTGGTGTTGTAATGCAGCTGAGTTACAAAGAAATCCTCGTTTAGACAGCTCCAGATGCCAGGTTACTTGCAGCACTGGACAGATTACAACACAAAGCATCACATACTAATTGAACACACTCCTGTTCCAAAAGCCTAACATCACTGTGGTCTATGCATTTAACAGAGCAGTTTGTGTCATACATTCATCCTACAGCTCGTAGAAGATGCATTTTCTAGGAAGCTAGAAGTTCGGTGGCACTCTCAAGATGAAGGGCATGCTACTATACCAATACATCCTCACATAAAAACATGCTCTGGGACAACCAAACAAGAAATTAAGAAATAATTTGTAAGACTTCTAAATAATTGAAAAGATAATGTTCCAAAGTTTTGATGTTTCATAAAAGCTAAGTTTAGAAGGTGAAGAAATTATTTCAATTAAACAGAACAAACATCAGCAATGAATACTTAGGCATTTTAGTGAATCCACCTGTAATACTATGGTACATGCTGAGGCACAGAGCCAGTGGGGGTATACACATACAGAAAAGTTATTTGTGAATATAATTTGAGCCATATAAGAAACACGTACTCAGACTGGGGAAGAGTTTCTTGAAACCGAATCTGTAAAAGCTCCAGAATTTTCTCTGATTTCAAAGCCTGATTGCAGAATTACGACATACAAAGATGAAGCAGCAAATGAGTCCAAAACCAGGGAACAAGTTTGGTCCAAGCAGCTGACAATTCCTTTAACTTGATTCCTAACATATATATAAAAGCAGTTTTGTGACAGAGCAGCTCCACTGACTTAGATGGCAGCACTTCTCATCCTGTGAAATGGCATATTAGAAAAGCTCCTAGTCAGCTGAAAGACATCCCCCTCTACCAAAAAATTTAAGAGGGTAAAGGACCTATACATATGATAGGTAAATAGATATATATTTATTATATATATATATTCATATAATAGACACATTGTATTATATATAATATGAATATGTACGATATATTTAAAATAATTATAAATGCATATAATATTAACATATAATATATGTATAAAAATATAACATAATAGGCAAATAGAGCTAGTACCCAAATCATTTCTCCTGAAGAAAAAATGACTGGAAAAAGATTAGAAGGTGATAAGTTTTAAATGAAACAAAACCAATCTGCTGCCTGTTCATAGCAGCATCTGAATTTTAAAGACTGTGACCTCTAGGACTGCAAAAGCACTGTCTGTGCACCAGAACACAACTGACCACCTACTGCTTGGTTTAATGCTCTTGAAGTAATTTCTTACCCCATATCTTTCAATGAACCTGATTCCCTCAACTTTAACTTACCACGTTTCAATTAAATACTGAATTTACTGTTATATTTGGTTTAGATTAAACACATTATCTCACTGGGGATTACACAACCAGCAATGCTGTCCAACATCCCAGCACTTTGAATGCAAGGAACCCAAGCTACAAGCCCTGTCATATACATGTTGTCAGTATGCTGTACTGCACGCTTTTATTGATTATCAATTATGATACATTTCCTGTTTGGTGAATTATTTTTCCCCATACGAAAAGCATACTGACAAACTTCAGTGATTAGTGGCACCACAGACACAGCTCACGTTATGAGCTGTTACCTCCAGATGTTATACTCTGAATTTTCCCAGCCATATGCTCTCCTCGTGCAGAGCTATACAGATCTTCCACAGCCCGTGCTTAGTCCTTTGATGGATTGCTGAATCCTGCTCCTTAACCCTGTATTTCACTGTCAGGCCCTGTGTAAACATCTCCATTACCTCAGTCACGCAACTATAATAATTAGATTTTTTATTTTTGAAACCTTCAAGTATACTCTACAAATAAAGCCTTAACTGGTGCATAGCTGAGCTGCAGAAAGCACCGCCATGCCATTAGATTAACAGAAAGGACAATGTAAGCTCACGCTAACCATTTGAAAATGGTAGGGATGTGATCTCTTCATGCCTCCGGACGTGAGCCGAACGAGCAGTACTTCAGAACCGGCTTACAGGCAACTTTGTGTTCTTGCCTGTATTCTGGAGAAAGAGATTATGAGCCAGACCACACGTCTGGCAGCGTATGGCAATTCCTGAACTCCAAGAAATGTTAAAATGGACTTTGAGTTAGGACAATCAAACTGACAAAAAAAAAATTGTATAAGCTTGAAGAACGTAAGAGGAATATTTAGGACCACTGTTTAGCCTTTCCCAATATTTTCCAGGCATTTTGTCAAACCCAAATTAGAGTTTTCAAGATCATGAAGGTAAAGCCTGACCCTCTTGATCCACAAAGAAAGCAAATTAAACTGGACAGTACAAACATGTCTTTTTATAGACCTCATTCTTGTCCTCAAAAAGAAACTTTTGCATGACTACCTGCTGTTAAACTGCCTTGACAGGCTCACGAGAAAGCTCAGTTGTCTTGCTCTGTCCTTCAGACACAACAGGAAAAATGTCTGCAAATAACAGCTTTCTATTAAATTCTTTCAGCAAGTGAGAAATCCAGCCAGGCACCTCTCCTCATGTAGGTACAGGGAAAGAGTTCCCCCTAGGAGACTGTCAGGTGAAAGATGAAGTCATGGGAATAGGTATTTGCTAGACAAGAGTGGGCCTGCTGGAGGCTTCACGTGGGACAACTGGTATACCAAGTGCTTGTAGAATGAGGAAACTGAAGAGAGAACAAACTACAGTAACGACAACTAGGGAATGGCGAAAGCTGCTAGGAAATCAGCACAAACAGAAAGCAAGCAAAACGCCATGCAGGTATGCAGCAATTTGTAAGAAGTTGCGACTTCTGACAAAGAACAGGAAATTATGTGGACAAAGAATTATTATGGATCTGGCAGGCTACAATTCCAACTCTCTTCTCCAAGGTTCAAGTGGTGAATAAGTCAGTCATATCTCTGAAAAAGAAACTAGGAGAAGGTTCTGTGATTGCACAGATACAGGAATAAATTGTGATACTTAAAAACAAAGAGCTATGAGAAGGATAGAAAAACAAGGCAAAAAAAGACAGACATCTTTCAACAATAACAGACAAGTCCAAAGAATAAGGAAACCAAAACAAATTAAATACTTGGAAAACAATTATTACAGATATGCAGCTAGCACAGGATTGGCTTAAATCTTCTTTTATTTTCTAGACTTAAAAATGGCAAAATGGCTATTAAGATCTACTGAACAACATGGTTATTTCTTTATGTAACAATAAATGGTTACACAAGGCACGAGAGAATGTCACATTTAGCAATCCAAATTCTAATGAATGGTGTTTTAAACAGCATTAACTCAAATGAATAAAATTTGAAGTGATGAACAGCATCCCATGACTCCTCATTCAACTTTCCACCAAACCAAGGTATTTGCAGGAGGAAGACACAGGTCTCACTGAGCAGTAAGGTTTTCCACAACCAAATGAAGAATCTGTCTTTTCTCTGCTTCCATGCTTCATCAGCCTGAGCACTGGAAACGTTCCACATAGCCTGGAAAGTCACAACTCAAGTTGGAGTTGAGAGATCAACGAGACATATTCAACTCCTAGTTGAGGACCAAAAGGATTCACAGACAAGTATTCCAGCAAAGACAACATATTAGCTGAAAATAGCAGCTAGTCTTTTTAAAAAAATAATAATAATCAGAATTTTAATAATCCCAGAAAAATACAGGTCAGAAGAGACATCCACAGGTCATCTTAGCCCATCCTCTGCTCAAAACAGGGCCACCTTCAATGTTAGACCAGGTTGCTCAGAGCCTCAGCCAACCAAGATTTGGAAGTCTTCAAGGTCAGTGAGCGCACAGCCTCCCTGGGCCCTTTTCCTGTGCTTGAGCACCCTTTGTTGGGAAGAATTTTCCCTTAATTCTGTAGGAATTTCCATCGCACCTACTTCTGCCCATTGCATCTTGTCCTTTCACCGTACATCTGAGAAAACTCAGTCTTCTCTACAATCCCACTTCAAGGAATGGGAAGACTGCAAATAGATCCCTAGATCCCCACCTTGGCCATCTCAAGGCTAAACCAACCCATGTCCTTCAGCCTCCCCAGTCTGTCTTATGGTCCACCCCCTGGCCATATTAATAGCCCTCCACTGGCCTCACTCCAGTCTGTCTCTTACGCTGGAGTGAACAGGGCAACACCAACATTAGACACTAATAACGTGGTAGTATTCCCCTCCAAGGACAAGGCTTTTATGGGGGTGGGTTAGCAAGCAGTTTCCCTTTTTCATCAGTATGGACACACAGGTAAAGGAAGCAGCATACCCAGTGGTGTCTGGTAAACTCGTATTTGACATCCCAGTTGCACTGCCTTCTCGCACAGTTGTCCTTTAGACAAGGATTTCATATATTACAAGGGCAACTAGTAAACCTGATACAAGTGTGAAGTACCTCAGAGCCTTCCAGAGACAGCAATCCCTCACAGAACTAATTGTACTCAATATCACATCATAAAAGCCACAAAGCCAAGAAGAGGTGCTAGCTAGTTTTAGGAATACAGGTATGGGGGGATACAGAATAAATGAACAGTAATTTGCACATTTTTCCATTGTATCATGGATTTAAATTTTAACAAGACCGAGGAAAAAAACATCTATAAAGGACTTTAAGTTGAGTGACACTGTTATAATTACACTGGATAATCTTGAGGCAAAGAAGTTTTTCCATATCATGCCTCTAAAGGATTTAAAGAACAGAAGAAAGCCACAAGTTACCTTAAGAATTGAATCACTCTGAAGATTAATGATACTTAGCCAGAAAAGACTTCAAAGACACAAAGCATCCTTCCAAAATCCAATTGACCCAGCCGCCCAGGAACAAGCAGGTTGGTTCTGCTGAACAACTGGCAAGGAGACACAGATTTCCTTGTTCATGGCAGTCAAACAAGAAGCCGAAGCCAGTAGATTTCCACAGCAATTCTGATTTATCCAGAAGAAAGAAACAAACTGGCATCTGAGCTCCATAAGAAAAAACAAAAGGTACTCTAAGGGCAAATTTTAAGGGCTCTCCCGAATTCAAACTCCTTCCCCAACATCCTGCTGACATCAAGGTGATTTTTTTTTTTTTGTAATGCAAATCACTGGGAGGCTCCTCTTTCCCTCAGACCACAGGAACCGGCTGCTGAGCCAGTTCATGCAGCTGGGCTGAGATGCACCTGGCTGATCTGGATCTTCTGAAGGATCAGTTTGGGATGCTGGGTCTCACAAAAGCAGTTCAATTCCCTTTTTAAGAATAAGAAAACCCATGGGAACAGTACCAAAGCTTTGGTAGTTGTCAGTTACCTTGACACCACCCATAATACAAGCCAAGTAAAAAGCAAAGAAATAATTGATTTACTAAAATCTAAAAAACAACTGCCTCGTTTCTAATGTTGTGAAGGACAAGTGAACAGAAATAGAAGTGTGATTCTTTTTCTTTTATGCCTTCATCCTAGGATCAGATCTAAGAGGCTTCTCACTCTTTGTTATACAGTTTCAGATGAGACAACTGTGTGCAAAGGCTCTACTCTTTGAACAAGCCTTCGATCCTCACATTTTCCTCACGGCAGGGAATATAGGCTGAGGAACAAGCTTGCCATAACACCGCATCCCTCCTGTGTGGCCTCCAGCTAGATTCAGATCCTGGTCCCTTTCTCACCCTTTAGGACTACTGTATTTAGCTTTACTAAGGATGTAATTTCAGAAAGCTCCCCCTACCACCACCTTTCCCCCCCCTCTTTTAATGACCATCCTCACTTCTTTGGAAATGTTTATAGATTGATGATGTCCCTGTGAGAAAGCTATAAAAAGGGAAACAATATTGTTTCCACAGGCAGGTTACAGACTGAAGAAGTCAGGGCTGGATTAAAAGTACCCCTGACTTCTTAAATCTGTTTCACAGTCCACACCAAACATCCTGCTGCTCTGAGCTGGCCAACAAAAACATAAATTGAGAAGGGAAAAAAAATAAAAATAGAACAACAATACAGTGTAATCACCTAACAGAAGAAACCTGTAAATACAGCCATGGAACGCCTCTCCAACAATGTAGTTTCATGCAGATAAATTCATTTCCTTTGCACAATAGAGATCAATAACAATACTTTGAGATAAATACTGTAAACAATATGCCACTGTGGGAATAAACCAGTAGATAAGAAACAGAAAGGATTATTTATGTAAAAGAGCTACGTTGTTTATTATTATTTAGTTTGTACAGCAAGTTTCTGAAGGCCTCTGAGGAATAATAAAGCCTGCACCCGTAAGGACCACTCATTCCTTATACCACTGAAATGCAGCCACCCCGTGACTGCTCCATTGCCTCCCCCGGCCATTTCTTCAGGTGTTTATACAGTATGTGGCTTTTTCCTTAAGGTTATGGCTGCAGTTTCATATTACACGAAGCAGAGTTTCTGTCCTTCGCAAAGTAATAAAAAAACCTTGAAAATGAGTGCTTTTAGAAGAAAAAAAAAAACAAAACAACAACAAAACAACAACCCAAAAGACCCACCACATCACACACTTACTCCAGCTGCAGGAGTGCAAGGGCACAGTGACACCAGTAACCTCCTCTTCAGCTCTCACCAAGGCCCACACAGTTATCCAGTACTGGTTTATAGTCTTGGTAGAGGCAGGTACATCCAGAACAGGCTCATGTGATATCAAGTATTTCCACAGAACATAAGATACATTCAAACTTCAGCCATTTCAGCAGGGTCCCAGTGATGGAAAAACAGTTCTTTAATGAAAACAATCCCACACCACCACCAAACAAACAAAACCACACACACAAGATGCGGAGGTTTCTTATTAATGGGCAAAAGGATTTTCAGCACTGTAAGGAACAGTTCAATAGAATCCTGTCTTTATTTTAGATTCTGTTGGACATTAAAATGTTATTTTGACACAAACCCTGTAGCTTCACACACTACACAAGACTAGAGATGGTAATGCTGGGCCTTTAGAGAGCTTCTACTAAAGTTGCAGAATTCAATGAAAAATAGTACAGATCTTCCTTTTTGATAGGCACAAGGATTATCTTCCATCTCTAGAAAAAGCTATAAAGTAATATTCTGTAAAAATACCTTGAATTGATATTTCAAAGAGCTTCTTTTGAAAGAATGATTTATAGATCACAAAGACCAATGGGTCTTTTATCAAAGAAAATGGATTCATTTTCTGAACCACAAAGGAAAGATTGATGATATCCTAGACCACATCTCCATTTGAGAGTTGTGTAGTGCCAAAAGACAACAGTTACAGTTGGTTAGTGCTTTACAAGACAGCAAATAACTCACATATTAATTACAGATTAAGTTCTCATGGTGTTTTGTGGAAGCTAATAAGCAGAATTATAGCACAAGCAAATTCATGATGTAATTTATCTTACGCCCTCAGAATATATTAGGATGACAAGGAGGGTTCTAAGTAGTAAGTGCACATGGCAAAATAGCACAATGGATACAAACGTGTCATTGTGTTACTTTATTTTCTTACCAGGACTAATATGTGCCATGTATGAATGTTTAGATATTTCCAGCTTGATCATATCCTTTCCTCAGCTTGGTAATGAAATTTCTATCAACACTTTATTTGTAGCACAGCCTGTATGGACAACCTTTCAAAAATTTTTATCCAGTCAAGAGAAAAACATGCAAATTGTATTACCTTCTGGTGGGTTTTTTTGGGTGATTGTTGGTTGGGTTTGTTTTTTGGTTTTTTGTTTTTTGGGTTTGGTTTTTTTTTTGAGGGGGAGGGAGAAGAACACCACCTTTCTTTTTAAATTGGCTCCATTATTACTGATTTTTCAAAGCAAGGCTTTTCCCACAGAGCCAGTGTCTATTTCATTACATGACATTTATTCTGCCTCAACAAAATATGGAATACGTGTTTTACACATATAGAGGAGAGGCAAATGCAAAAGGGTATGGAAGACAGTGGGCAACCCACGCTGGCATTTACTATTCTGTTGGCATACACTGTCCTCAGAAGACACAACAGATCTGTGGAAATCAGAAGCAAATGTCTTCCCAGCTGGGCGGGACTTGCCAAGAGCTGCACCTTTCGGCCCTCCACACAGTCATTATAATGGATCTAGTTTCATCATTTCATGCCCATCTGCTAAAGCTTTACATAGCACCAGAGGCGGGAGACTCCACCATCGGTTTCTTCTAGACATTTCCTTCAACCCTCAGTCTCCAAACTTTTTCTTCAGCTTGTGAGCTCATGACTGAGGCTCAGCCATAACCCATGGTACTGAACAACTGAAGAAGGTTAGACTTAGCAAGCAAGAAGCAATATGATACTACAATAAAATACTGTGATGCTACAACACACTTTTTTTTTGTTAGCTTAATTAGCTAGACAATGTAATAAAGATGATAAAATTAAGACTAGATATTTTTTCCAAAGCCCCTTAGATTCCCAGAAGATTCAAGGACAATGTTATTTATCAATCATTTTACCAGTGCCTGTTCCTCTAGTGCTGTGCCATTCCCATTGTGCAAGGAGGGGCAGAGCTACAGGTGGTAAAAATACTGCTACTCTGTGGTTTCCATTTTTCTTTTTACTGTTGCTCTTGTTGTTGTCACCTCTATGCTTTGTTCTTTTGGTTTAATGTGGCATGTCTCCAACAGAGCCTTGGAAAATAACTATAATGTGATTTGGGTTTAGTGTCGTTAAACCTGATTAGCAAGGAGTTCTCACAAAAATCCATCATTGCTTCACAAAAGAAAAAAAAAACCAACCAAAAAAACCCAGACGTAGCCAGGGAACTACAAAGAACTTTACTTCCATTTAACTGTTTGGGCTACATGAGAAAAGTTACTGTCATGTTTTTTTCCCTCTGCACTTTTTTGTGCCTTGTATATATCTTAAAATTCCAAAATCTGCTGAAAACATCAATCTTCTTTCAAAGCTGATTTCTAATATGAAACCAAATATACAGTCTTTATTTGAAGAAAATAAAACAAAAAGCCATAGAAAGCATAATGCATTTTGATAGATGTGCTAGTGCTTTGGGTACAAGGCTAGACTTCATGCCTAAATCTATAATGATAAAAAAATTTCCAGCTGGACAATAGCACAGTGTGGTGAACATCCACATAGCTAAACTGGTTAACCTCCCAAACTAAGAATGTTGCAGAGGGTATTGCCCAGTAGTT
>JAVJGJ010000047.1:95924592-95940533 GCA_035590215.1 Microhierax caerulescens
GGCAGACCCACTTCACCTTGTATTTTTCCTTGCATTTATTGGTTTTGGGGGGAAGGGGGAGAAACTGCTTTAAACTTTGTGAGTAGAGGCATCATAAACTTTAGTCCAAGATGTACACCCATATGAAATCTTCCAAACCCTCATTTTCATTTAGTAGTTAGTAAAAGACAGTGCCTGCCTGTAGGGCTTTTTGTCTGTCTTCAGCTGCAAATTAAGCCGAGAGCAGTATTTGCATCAATTGCTGCTTGAAAACCTCAGTAAGAAGCAGGGATAAAAAGAGCCTCTCCCCCCTGCAGCATCAGGAAAAGGGTCTGGGGTAGTTCCACTGCTGCACTCCATGGGCAGTAATTCCCTCAGACCTGTCCCCTGAGCTTTACCAGGTCCAACAGCATTCTTGTTTGATGTTTTCCAGTAATACCATCCCCAGAGAATGAGCTTGCCTATAGCTGACGCAAGCAAAACCCAGCTTTCCTTTGCACTATTATTTTAAGAAGTTTCCAACCTCTGTAGCTATGCTAAACTAGAGGCTTGTGTGGCCACAACCCTGGGTGTGTGTGTTCTTGATCTACAAATACCAAACTTCCTCCCATACAACTCTCCTACCAGTATCCAGACCTGCTAGCCACAGCATAAATATGTCCCCATCTTCTACGCAGGGACAAACCAGCAGCACCTGTGCAACGGTTGCATGTTGTGCACATACTGAACCTCATTGAGAGGCTTAATTAAGAGTCTTCTGTACCTGAATGACAATTGGGTCTGCAGCCTGGAAAGCTGCCCTTGAAGTGCTCTAACATGCAAATTTAGAGATGTGGGTGGAAACATGTGCTGTAAAATAATGTTTGAGGAACTCTCCAGCCCTAGGCAGTGAAGGTAAAAAATACTGACAATCTCAGTAGTAGAATGAGAAATGTAGGAACTGGACCAAAGTCACCTTCATGGGAGAAGTAAACTCTGTGTGGCTTGTATTAGGAGCAGGTAAAATTACACTCACACACTTGTCCTCTACATGCAGTATGATCATTATATCTAAATTACATGAAAAATAACAAGCTTACTTCAGAAGGTCTCAGGCTTGCCTCTCCTGCATAGGTTTATAGGTACACATAAGTACAACTGATAAAATAGCCATTTAAAACCCTGTGCACTTTCCCTCCATTTCAGTTTTAAGCCAGTTATTAAATCTGCATATTACTACTCTGATTTTTTTTTTTTTTTTTTTTGCTTCACCATCAAAGCTCAAAAACTAGGAGACACGCTACAGCATGGGATCATAGAATACCCTGAATTAGAAGGGACCCGTGGGCATTAAGTCCAACTGCCAACTCCATGCAGGGCAACCTAAAAGTTAAACCACCTATCTGAGAGCATTGTCCAAATGCTTTTTGAACACCAACAGGCTTGAGGCCATGACCATCTCCCCAGGAGCCTGTTCCAGTGCTTGACCACCCTCTTAGTGAAGAACTTTCTCCTAACACCTAACCTGAACTTCCCCTGACACACTTTTAAGCCATTTGCTCTCATCCTATCACTGGACACCAGAAAGAAGATATCAGCACCTCCCTCTCTGCCCCCCATCATAAAGAAGTTGGAGACAGCAAGTGAGGTCACCCCTCAGCCTCCTCTTTTCTAAGCTGAATAGACTTGGTATCGTCAGCTGCTCCTTACAAGTCATGCCCTCTAGTCCTTTCACCATTTTTCTTGCCTGTCTTCGGAGACATTCTAACATTTTTATACCTTTCTTATACTGTGAAGCCTAAAACTGTGCACAGTACTTGGGGTGAGGCTGTACCAGTACTGAGTGTAGTGGGACAATCACTTATTTCAACCAGTTAGCTGTACCATGCTTCACGCACCCCAGGACAGGGTTGGTGCTTTGGGCACATTGTTGACTCCTATTGAGTCTGCCATCAACTGAAACTCCCAGATCCCTTTCTCAAGGGGCTCATTCCAGCCTCTTGTCCCCCAGTCTATACGCACATCCAGAATTACTCTGTTCCACGTGCAGAATCCAGCATTTGTCCTTGTTAAATTTCATACTGTTGGTGATTGCCCAGCACTCTATCAAGATCTCTCTGTAAGGCCTCTCTACCCTCGAGGGAATCAACAGCTCCTCCTAATTTAGTATAATAAGCAAACTTACTTACTGTGCACTCAACTCCTGTGCCCAAGTCACCGATAAAAACATTACAGAGAAATGGCCCTAAAATGAAGCCCTGAGGAACACCACCAGTGACTGGCTGCCAGCCAGATGCTACTCCGTTTACTAAAACCCTGAGTGCAACTCTTTAGCCAATTGTTCACCCATCTCAAGGTGTACGTGCTTAGCTGTATGCTGGGCATTTTTGTCCAGAAGGATATTGTAAGAGAAACAGTAAAAGTAACAAAACCTTTTGCTAAAAATAGAAAAAAAAAAACCAACAAAACGAAAAAAAAAAATGTACAAACATCCACTGCCTTCCTTCTATCCACTAGGAGGATAACCTTGTCATATAAAAGGATATTAAGTTAGTAAGGCATGACTTTCCCTTCATGAACCCGTGTTGGTTTTGACTGATGACTGCATTGTCTTTCAAGCAGTGTTTTCAATAACTCCCAGAATAATCTTCTCCATAATTTCACCAGGCACCAAAGTAAGACTGACAAGCCTATAATTACCAGGGTACTCTTTCTTGCCCTTCTTGAAAACTGGAATAACCTTTATTACTTTCCAGTTAACTAGGACCTCTCCAGACTGCGAAGACCATTGGTAAATAACAGAAAGGTCTCACAATAACATTGGCCAACTCTTGCAGTAGCCTGGGATGAATCCCTTCGGGTCTGATAGACTTACACACAATTCACTTACAGCAGCAAATCCTGTACCAGTTTAAAATCAACCAGGAGCTTATCACTGCCCCAGCTGCAGTTCTCCAGCAAAGGGCTCTAGGGGTCCCAGAGCCCATCACTGGTGTTAAAAAATAAGGCAAAGGTGGCATTAAATGTCTTTGCTTTATTTTCATCCCTATTTGTGAGGTGATCAACCTCATCAAGTAACGGACCGATGTTTTCTTTAGTGCTCCTTTTGCTGTTAGCATACTTCAAAAAAAGAGTTGGTTGTTATCCACCACAGTACTGGCAAGCTTCAACTCCAGTTGAGCTTGGCTGTATACGCTTTCTCCCTACAGTGGTAAACAGCATCTCTGTAGTCCTCCTGTGTAGCTCATACTTGCTTCCAAAGTCCATGCACTTTCATTTTCTGCCTAAGCTCCAGAATGAGATCCCCCTTCAGCCAACCTGGCCTTCTTCCCTGCTTGTTTGATTTCTGGCACACTGGAATTGCTTTCTCCTGCATTCTTGAAACATGGCTCTTAAACAATGACCAGCATTTATGGACCCAACCAGTAGCACTGTACGTCCAACCTCTTCTTTACAAACAATGCTATCCCTCTGCCTGACCTGCCTACCACTCCTGAAGAGCCTATAACTTTCCATTCCCAGCACTCCAGTCACAGGACTAGTCTCACCTACACCAAATACCCTGGGACTGAGCCAAAGCTTCTAGCCCCCTTCTTGTTTATTCCTCATACTGTGCATATTAGTGAACAAACATCTCAAACGTGCTCCAGCATACTCAGTACATCATGGAGCAGAGTGAAAGCCCTCAGTAGCACACCATCCCTCACCCACCTGATTGTAACCCTTTTCCCCTTGGAACTCAGTTTAATGTTCTTTCACTCTGTCTCACTAACTTTTCCCCCTTTAAGAAAGGCGAATCCCCTCAGGCCCCAGCAGGTCTGGTGTTTACCTATGATCAAAAACCCTCAAATTCTGCCAGTAACACCAGCCTCAGAGACAGATATTGATAAACTGGGTCCACCTGTTTCTTTCTATGTCATTCCTTACCACTAGGAGGATAAAAGAGAGTACCAGCTGTGCTCCTGATCTCTTTACCAATCTCCCCAAAGGCCCTCAAGTCTCTTCAGATCCCCTTGGACTTCTTATCACAACTTCATTGGTACCCACATGAAAAAGCAATAACATAATAATCCAAGGGACATACCAGGCTAGACAGCTTCCTGGCAATATGTTTAATCTGAGCCCCAAGGAGGCAGCAAGCTTCCCTAAAAGGTGGGCCTGGTTGGCAGGCTGGGCCCTCTGTTCCCCTCAAAGGAGCAACCTGTGACAATAATCCACCATATTTTTTTTCACAGAGGTGGTCATGAAGTGGGGGATAGGCTGACCTGATCTCAGTCACATCTCTAGTATAGGTATCATCATCCATCTTATTCTTATCCTTCCAGTTCCAGAGCCTGTTATCTGTTGTATAAGGGCACCTGGGAAGGCAAGTTAGACACGGAGGAGCTTCTCCCCCTGCCCCAAGCAGACACTTGTATCCATTCACCTCTATCCCTCAAGTCACTGTGTTCTGCCTGGTGGGGAAAGGGTGCAGGATCCCTCTTGCCATTGTTCTGCTTAGTTGAGACAACTGTTCCAGAGAGGGCAGAGTATAGTTCCAGCAGTTCATCTCCTTCTCAGACTTCCAGATGCTCCCCAACCTGTCCACTTCCTCCTGAAGCTCAGCCACCAAGCTGAGCAGTTCTTCTACCTGGGTGCACCTCCCACAGGCATTCTCACTGCTGCCCTCAGACACCAGTAGAAACCCCTGGCATAACCCACAAGCCCAAGACCTGGAAGGCTACATGTTCCTTTGGGAGCTCTGTCTCAGTAGCTGCATCGGTCCCAGTGGGTGTTAGGGCCACAGGGGACATGGAGGACAGCTTTCTGTTGGGTGGTTACCATTGCTTGAACTCCCCGTGGGGAGATTCTGACCGGTGGCAGGGGCCTGTGGGTAAGCAGTGAAGCTGCAGTCACCCAGCATCTTGGTCTCCTCCAGCAGCTGGTAGCCCTTGCTGCCACCTGGCCCCCCCACAAAGAAGCCCAAGGGCTTTAGGCACCCAGAAACCTCCTCAGAGACCCCCTGGTTACCTTACAAGCCTTGCACCCTCTCAGGACACAGCTGCTGACATCAGCTTCACAGAGCTGAAAACTCCACCATCAACTAACTCTGAAATCGAACAAGCTACACAAAGAGTGTTTGTGTGTTTAATAACCACGGAACAGCTACAGGACCAGGACTGAAGACATTAAATTCACCTAGGAAGATGGATGGAGGGCTATGCATTAAAGCACCTAATACTTGAGAGCCTCCATCTACTTTCCAGTGAAACCAGCAGAAAGATTGCAAAGCACAAGCTGAATCAGGCACTACTTTGCAATATTAAGGTGAATATTACAAAATTACAGAGCTTTATCACACAAACTGCGTTGATGGAAACATCCTTTACACTTGCCACTTTTCTGTCATCTAATGGTATTAAAACCAAATTAAAAACCCACATGTTGAATTAATGATGAGCACAGACAAGGGACAGTCTCTTAATTTAGTAGCAATGGAAAGTTTAAAACAACCTTCAAGTGTCATCAGCAAAGGCAATGCAGAAATCCTCCCTTTTTCATGACACAATTCTGTCAATTAGCTGAAAACAGCAATTACCAGTCCTTTTCTTTATTATTTGTAAAGAATCAAAACTTTCCAAGAATGATAAATGGCTCCTCGGAAAATGCAATGCTCAGTTCTGCTAAATTTGCACTTTTACTTTGTTTTTTGGTTTATTTCTGACTGTTTGTTTTGGTTTTTTTTTTAACTGTTCTTTCACACAGCCTATGAAAAGAAAGATGTAGGGGCTACTGGGGGAACAAGGAGAGACAGGACACATGTCACTTGGAAGGAAAATGCCAAGGAATGGTTTAAAGGAGAACACAGAGCTTTTCTCGTTTAACTGACCAAGGCAAAGACATGTTCCACACCTTCATTAATTAAACAGGAAAGTTAACATTGTTAGCAACATTAGGAACAAAACCCCATTTAAAAAATTCTGAAGCAGAACAGAAAAAAACCACAATGCATTCAGAAGATGACCTTTGAGAATTCTGGCTTCATTAACATTTCAAACAGCACAGCACAAAATTAAGACAAGAAATAGACTTGCAATGCTATTTGACTGCAGAAATATATATCATTAACATGCCCATAATTAACAGGATACCAATGTTTGTCCCATTGTCTCCGCTAATAATGGTGTAATATGCAAATGGGATTTCCTCTAACAAAGTTGAAGTGGACATTTAAGTTTATTCCACCTCTTAAGCATACTGAGCCCAAACGAGCCACCCCATTTTGCTCTTTGAAAGGGGTGCCCTCTACGTCTGCCCTCCCAGGTTCACATAAAACAATTGCAGAAGGTAGATACAAGCTGCACTTAAACCACCGGGCCCAATTCCCACCTCACACCAGCAAGCTCACGGGGGAGCTGCCAGTGACCCTCACAGATGTTACAGAAGGTTCAGATGCCAGCATCACCCCTTCCACGCAACACCATAGCGTTAGTGGATCCCATTCCTCTGAAGGGGATCATTTTCCCCAAAACACAACAGCAAAACTATCCATTCCTAGCTATTTCAATTCCCATCCATTCAAAACACCAAACTCCCATGCCATTTCTCGATGCCTGCTGCGTGCCAGCCAGGGACGGCCACGCTGAGCATGACCACATGCCTCTGACATCGCCCTGCTCCCGTGGGACGGGTAACAACCTGCTGTTTGATGTGATTCACATTTGGGATTCGGAGTATGTGGTGAAAATCTATAAATTAATTACTGCTTATGAAAAAGTCTTTGTCTTTAATTAGGTATCACTTCACTCAGACAGCAAGCTCAGGGAGCTCAAGGACAACTTTAATGAGCAGGTGGTGTTTGTCCTGAGCCCCCTGAAAAAGCCAGACACAAGCAGGACCATCCAGACAATAAATACCGTGTGCAACTGTGTCGTGAGGGTAACTCCACCACGCTCGGGCATCTGGGCAATGTCCCTGGTGCATGTGTACCCTAAAAATCATGAGATAGCGCATGCCTGTACTTAGACTAAACTTAAAAGTTTACATACACCAGGTGTGTGAACTATTTTTGTTTTTCACTGACAGTAAAGGTAGGCAAGCTCCAGGACTGGGCCAGAAGCCTCACCTATGGGTGGACATAGCGCGCAGGAATTTTCCATTACCGAGACATTGCGGTGCCAGCCGCAATGGGGCTTCCCAGCAGAAGTGTGGGCCTGGGAGATGTTAAGGTGGTAATTGGTGATGTAACTTTTTCTTAGTCTTTGTAACACTTTGCAGTAATGATGTGATGCTTTGCTCCTATTGCTCTTTTATCATATTATGCATAATAACTAGGACTGTTTTCTTTTATCATATTGCATGCTATTTTCCTTTATTGTATTGTAATAGAATAAACTGCATTTATTCTTATATTTGATTTGGAATTCATTTTTGCTTGGTATCCAGTCAATCAGCAAAACAGGGTAGAAGTTAGAATAAACCATCTAAAACAAGGCTTAATAGGCAAAGGCAATAGATCGCCCTCTGTCCGGGCGGACCACCACTTTGGACTTGGTGGGCTTGGCTGACTATGAGAGGACTTCAGCACAACACACTGAAAACAGGCTGAACTGAGTTGTCACCAGCAATGCCACAAGTGAATCAGGGTCAGCATGCCTGAAGGTCAGAGCACCATCTGGGAGATGGACAGGTGCTTTGAGTTGGTTGGGGTTTTTTTTTAGGTTTTGAGGTTGTTTGTTTTTTTTTTTTTACCAAGGTGCTTTTTGAGTTCCCATGAACTTCAGCCTCCTCTTGGATAAACTAGTGATAATATCCACCTTTGTGAAATAGGTTTACGCTTTTCCTTAGACTGCAATCACTTAACTAACATGTAATTTGCTGCCCAGATAGGGAAGCAAGCTGCACCTAAAGCAAGTGGCTCCCATCACAGCCAGCTTAGCCTGGGTCTGGCCGGTGCTTGTTGCCAAAGCAATGCCTGTTCATTCCTAATGGCACAGTACAGCCCTTTATAGGCCCATATGCAAGTTTTTGTCTTTTGAACGCTTACAGAGAAACCATACGTTACAGCATTTCTGCTACTGTTTTCCCAGGAGTATTCCGCAGCCTGTTAGACCTCACTGCTGGGAAATCTTGGCCTGATATTCAGCCTAGATTCAATTTCATTCTGTGTTCCTATGTTAGGTCTCCTTAAACAACATCTATGCACGTATTACCATGTCATGGCACCTGTAGGCTGCTTGGTCATCAGCTGACAGGTTGTAGGACTTTTAATCTCTTGTATGTCAGATCAGCTTGAAAATCTGGTAAGAGTCAGCCCTGCCTTATGATAGACAGGCAGGGCACAGTGAGAAATTCTCATCAGGGTCCTGCCTCTTCCTAGGGCAGAATGAAGGGCTGGGTGTGACAAACTCTTCAAGTGTCACTGCCAATCATACAGTTCTGTGACTAAGTCAAGTTACATATTCTCAGTCCATTCCCATTATCCCTTTCTTATACAGTCAAAGAGGCTGTAGTAACAGAGAATGCGTCTTCCTCTCTTGTAAGGGACTAGGGGGATTACCTAACCTGTCTCTCTTTGCATTAAGACATCATTTAGATTATGAGTTTGCTTACAAAATCACAGAAGAATCAGACACTTAGCTGGCTGATTGTTTTGGTCACATAATAAGCACGGACAAAAAAGTCCCATTATCAAGCTGTTCCACAATTACTGCTATGCCACAGATTATGTCACCAACTTACTAAGGGTTAAGAAAATAATTATTGTGGGGTTGAGAGACTTAGTAAACAGCAAAAGTTCAAGGATAAATCAGATTTGTTGATCCCAACAGAGAACTGCAATTAAGATGTAATATTTCCTTAAGATTTTCCCCTCCCCTTACTGTTTATCAGTATTAAAAAGGCAATTTATACTTCACAGTTCTCTAGATCAGCCAGTGTATTTTACCAGCAGGCAGGTAAGATTAAACCGTCCATCATAACAAGCTGTCCTTTCCCTGCCCTTATATCATCAAAGCCTATTGAGATTAAAGCCATAGGAAACGGGACAAGATTCGTTTGTTTGCTTTAAGTTCATGGGCTTATGAAGTGAGATTCCTACACACCTGTAGTCACCTTTAATAGAAAAAGCAAAATACCAGAAGTTCCCTCAATGGTAGTGAAAGGCTCTGAGAAACATTATATGCATTTGCTGAACTCACTCATGAACATCATAAAATACCTTCTCATGATGCCCTAAACCAGCAGACAGTCAAGAAAGAAACATTTCTAAGGCTGATCTGCTTAAAGGGGAAAACTAATTAACCCATTTAGCAAGATCAAGGGAAAGTGGCTTTGAGCAGCTTTCCCTTCCACAGGACTCTTACCCAACCTCTCCCTCACATAGCAGTCAGTGGAGTGGTTTGAAGGTGAGGGACATTTCAAAATGCTTCACTGCTCCACACACAATCACCCAAAAAAAACATTTTTGACCAAGAGTCAAGATATCAATTTACTACACCTTTACTATATTGATTACATATGTCTTGTGTGCAAGTTTCTACATTCATTATTGGTGGGCTCCTTCCTAGGTCTGAAAACCAGGAAAAGTTGCTGTTATTTTTTTTTTCCTCCAGTCTAATATTCCTATTCCCCATTTACTTCATTAACACTCTTCAAACTGCACCTATCACGCCAGCTGTAAATCCACTAGGACCAGAACACCTACTCCTCCTGTGACATTAGCAGCACTCCTTGTCAACCAGTTTAGCTGACTTATTTGGAAAAGTCTTTGTGCTTTCCTTGGGGTGGAACAGAGACTATAAAGCCAAGGATGACCACAGCAGAACTTAAAAATAAACACATTAGTGCATGAGCTAATTGAAGTTGCAAAACTTCCTGGGGCGTCCTGAAACCGTGATACCGGGAACAACCTAAGGGAAAAAGTAAAGACTAAATGGCTGCATGGGGAAAACCACTGCTAGAAGCTCTCTGTGGAGCCCTGTGTCAGAGCCCAGGTATACCCCAGCTTTATTTGTAGTATAAATACAATTGTCTCTTTCTGAGACTGTGCTCAAGAGCAAAGAGGTGACCCTTTCAAGCTCAGAGCAATACAGGGGCAGAAGGCCCTCTAGGATGCCCACAGCTTTTTGTGCTGCCTCCGCAGACCAAACTCTACCTTTGGATGCTCACTGACACACAGTCCTATTAACACACAATTGAAGGAATTTAGGGGAGCATTTTTCTTAGAAGCCTTTACTAGATACCCTTTATCATTCCCAGTCAAAAACACCTTTCTTCTACTCACTAAAGCCCCCTACTACTTAAAAAGTAGAACTGCCTCAGGAAAGATGTGTCCCTACAAAGAAATCGCAGAACACAAACTTTGTGTCCATCCCTTTGCTGATGAGTCACATCCTCAGGGGTGACAGTCAAATGCAGAGAAATTAAAAGCTTTCACAGCTCAGAGAACAGAGTGAAAAGGCAGAAAAGTGAAAGAGTGAAGGGCTGAAAATTTTTGCTCCTCAAAAGGGTTGATTTTTAAATTCTTTTCTTAACTCACATTAAGTAGCAGCATGAAAACTTGTATATTCAGATGTATGCTTCAGTCAAGAGGAATAGGCTCAATAAATCCAGCAACCAGAAAACTGCTGAGGACAGGTAGGCATAATTCTTTTTCCAGGTCCAATCTACTAATTGATCAAGGATATGACTGCTTGTAGTTCATTTTTCTCCCCCTTAACAGGGATAACACTAGCTACACATCCTTATGGAACTCTTCAGCAGCTTTAGACTGTGGGAGCTGGGGACAGAGGAAAGCCAAACCTCCCAGTTTCATAAGCAAACTGGAGCTGGGTGATCTAAACCCTGTACTGTTGTGGCTCTTATTTTTGCACGATAAGGCCTCTAGACAGGATCTATATCTAGATGCTTCCGTTTTAGAAATAGAAAAAATTCACATCCTTTTCCTTTGCCCATCTCCCCTCATCAACTCCTCTCCCACCCTTAGGTCTGGCAGTCCACACTGTGTTTGAGAAGAACTGGTGGGAAAAAGCACATGTTGCAGCAATCATATCCAAGTTGATCGCTGCTGCTGTGCTTAAGCTCAGCATTGACTTAGGTGCCCTGATACAGTCCCACTCCCCTTCACACAACAAGTATTCGCTACCTTTCGTGGGATACTCAGCTCTAGATGTCATTGTGTGTGTAGCAGCAGCTTTCCTTTGAAGCTGTGCCTGCTTAAACCTCAAACAAGTGCATGTCCCATTGATGATTCATTAGCGGCAATGCAGAAGCCCAGAGGTACCAAAATGGATTCCTCAGTCCTAGTCACATTTTCTAAAGGGAGCACGTGTACCCTTAGCAAGATGAGGCTAGCTTTCAGTACTGGTACGGCAAGACATATTGCTGTACATTTTCATGCAGAAGATTCTCTTCCCAGAACAGACAGGGACTGAAATTATGGAAGCCATCTTACAAAAACAAAGGGAAAAAACCACCAGAAAATGCTTTTTTTCTTGGCAGGATCCATCAAATGATGCATTACTCCTTGCAATATATGTAATTGCTCACACCAAGCACAAACAGAAATAAGGAGACAAAGCCAAGGCACACTAGTATAAGTTTGTGGGGATCTTTTACACAGCAGGAAGACATGCGTGAGATTAACAGAGAAGCTGATTAACAGTAAACCACCTCTCTATTTCACAGCAATGTTTAATCTAATAAGCAGAGGCAATGCCATAGCAGCAGTCCACATCAAGTCACAACAGGCAGAGCACAGGAACCCAGAAAAGACCTCAAACCTCAAGGGACTCATGCTAAGGGTGCACAGAAACTTATCTTCCCATCCAACACTTTTCAACATCAATCACCACAGTAGTCAGCCTACCCGTTAAAGTACACAGGAGAACAACAAACCAAACCACAACAACAACAAAAAAGACGTTTTCCAGGAAGATATATTCCTAAAAGAAACCCAGCAGTAAAAAAATAATTAAATAAAACATCAATCTCCATCTGAACCTGTTGAGAACCAGTCTCCCTGCATAGATGTTAATGGGCAATAATCAAGAATTTTAATTCCCACAGACTTCAGGTGTTCAACCTTAATCAAATATATTTACAGCAACATAAGGAATGAGAAAGAAAAGCAAACCCTACATTATGACAGACTTCCATAGCACTTTCCCGGTCAGATTAACAGCTGGACGACCAGCAAAGAAACCAGCTGGGAGGTAGCCAGGCTTGTTAACCAGCAGCAAAGCTGCTGTAATTTAGCAGGCGAGAGAAATCAGCAAGATTTGAGACACCTGAGAGACCACAGATATTTTGTAACAAAGGGGGAGAAAAATCCTGATTTCTCAGGTGATGAATGGAAGGAGGAGAATGGTACAAACACCTGCGGACACCAGCAGCTCTGTGGTCACCAGCCCTTCATACCTTTTGTGGGCTCCACAAATTAATCCACAAGGAAGCTGTATGCAGGAGCAACGAATCCAGCCTGAGCTCTCTAGCTCTGAAATGAACTGTGAATGACTAATTAAAGTCCAAATAGGATTAACATTACTCACATTGCCCAGTAGCTTCCAACACGAGTGGTCCCTTTGGCTTCAATTAGTTGTTATCCTGATGGGTGCTGACTAAATAGCAGACAAATGCCCAGCCTTGGCAAATTCTGAAATAATTCCTTTACTGAATGATTTTCCTACTGGATGCCTGGTTGCTTTGCAGCTACTTACCTCACTCGAGGTGAGCAACCCAGAGCTCTGAAAGCTCTCAACACCACCCTTCTTGACTGAGAAATATGCTTTTTCCTGGAGATGAACACTATGAGCTGTACCTGCACAGGTCTTGGCAGGACCTGGAGGAGCAGCTGGCTTGGGTGCAGCCTCAACAAAGGGGCTGCAAAGTTCCTGGAGTGCCTTTCCTCATCTCCTGACAAGGTGCCTTTTCTAAAAGCCCACACTGATAACCAACAGCCACATTTGGACTATGACCTGGGGGAGCTCACTGGAGAAATATTTTTTTGTTGTTTCAATTTTAACTTTTGAGATATGTAGGACAGATGCCATACTGTCAATTATGCCTCAGTGCAGAGTTTGCTCAGAAGCCTCTGAAATGTTCCAAAAGAGGCATTTTAGAGCTACACATCTTACATATGCCTTCTGCTTTGGGCTGTGTGAATGTCAAACACAGTCCAAAACAAAAATACCTGAGATATTTATAAACCCTCAGGAAAAAAAAAAAAAAATCACAAGAATCAGCTGTTATTTTTAATTTCATAGCTTTTTGAGTAACTTCAGTAAAGGAGGAAGGAATCTTATTTTTTATGGCCTCTTATAGCACGTTAAACACAAACTGGTTGCTCTGTATTTATTGCACAGCAATAAAGCATTGGTTTGAATTAAACTTTTTTTCCCTAATATTTGTATTTGCTCCATAGCAAGACCAGATTAACATGATATTCTAGAAAACTTAAAGTCTTTCCATTTCAGGTGGGGAAAAGAAAAAAGATTGATTTCTTTTTAGTTTCTCCTTCTCCACCCCCTCCTCAATAGAGCGGTTTTTCTGTGACCCCTGTGAGCACAGGCTAACAGAAGGCCATCAGGAAAGCAAGCCTGGTGGTAACAGCATTACAAGAAAACCTGAATTATTTGATGAGAAGTTCGCCTTTTCATCTGTAACTTCAAACTGTATCAATTGCTCAAACCACTTTTGCCACCTCTGATGACTTTGCTGAGCGAAGTGGACTTCTTCAGTGCCAGAGTGCCCAGGATGACCCCAGAGTCCCCATGAAGGTTCAAGCAACATTTCTAAGACAGGAGAGGGACAAACGTGCTTTCGCAGAGACCAGGCGGTCATGCACAGCTTGCTCCCAGCTTTGCTACTGGGCTTATTTGACAGTTGGGTAAGAGGATTTGTCTCTCCTGTGGTAAGTAGGGAGCTACACGGGAGCTCAAATTACTGAAGTTTTAAATACCTCATGAGCCTTTTTACCAGCTTGAGCCTTAGCTAGTTGTCAGACAAGCAGTAGGTGCCTTTGCTAGCAAGATACAGGGGAAAGAAGAAAACCACCCAAATGAAATAAAACAGGCTTGCCTTACCTTCTCGTGCCCCTTCCTCAGACCTTCCGTCCTTGCAGGCTCACCGTTAGAGGCCAGACTGGCTAGAAACTGGGGGCAGCAGCCCTGCTAACGAGCCCCACCTTGAAGCTAACAACTTTTTTTATCTTTTTTTAATGACTGAGCCAGCAGGCAAGTAACCTGCCAGTGAAAACCTACAGGTCACATTAGTGATGGCACCTGGGGTAAGGGAACACAGCTGATTGAAATGTAAAGTATGTGTAGGTACATCTGCAAAAGATCATCAGAAGTTGCAGGGCATGAAGGAGAGGAAAACACAAGTTATTCAAAGCACAAACCAGGTACTTCCTAAGCAACCAGCCACGGAAATAAATGGACCCATTTTGACTCTCAGCCATTTATAGTCACAAAGAAGAATGAAAGTCTTGTTACTTTTGAAGTCTATAGTCATTTAATAATGCTGAACCTCATAATTATTTTTTTTTTAAAAAAAAAAACAAAAATAACCAAACAAAAAACCCCACAACAGCTAACTGGCCCCTTTCCTCAGCTGATCTCTCCCAAACCCCGGAACCTTCATCTGTACATGCATAGCTCAGTTCATAGCAGTAAGACCTGAACAGCCTCAGCAATGACAGAGCATCCTCCTTATTCACAGAGGACTTTGGATGACCCAGGAAAGCTCATAAAACTAGATAAACATAGCAAGAATTTTACTAATTAAATGGAGACCATCAAAAGTAATTTAAGTTTTTAAAGAAACGTTACGGTGTTTATAAAGAGAAGCTGATGCTGTTTAAATGGCTCCTGAGAGGACCATACGAACAGCAAGTCTGCAGCATCTAGAGTATGTTTGTCTACCAGATACTTAGTAATATATCTATGTACACTTATTAAAAGTGAAAACATACACAAACCTTGGCAATCTAGACACCCACCATGGATTTAACACATACTGTTCCTAAGTCTATTTATTCTCTCACATGCCTAAAGCAAGCCCAGAAGGCTTCAAGGAAAACTTTCTAGGGTGCAATACCACTGCCACAGGCAGAGGTAGAAAATAAATGACTTCAGGTGCTTTGGGAACATTAGTGGTGCTGCAGGCAGAGAGGCAGGCAGTGGAAAATAAATACAGCTAAACAGTAGGAAATAGATTACTTTTGCTCCTTCAGGCTTCCTATTGGGGGAGTGGATGGCAAATATGAGGCTTGAAAGGGCTCCCAGAGTTACCAGCGCCCCTAAATGAAGAAATTGTCCCCTTTCCTTTTAAACTCTTCAACTCGCTCTGTTAATGTTGTGAAACAAACAGCAAGCTGTGGTGAAACCCTGCGCTGCTGTCATGGCCAGGACCTGAGCTGCCCAAGAACAACTAGCTCCAGGGCCGAGACAACTTGATCAACAGGAAAAAGTAAAGCAGCAGGTTTCCTTGAATTACAAATAAATTTCCTTGAAATACAAAAAACAAAAAAAAAAAAAAGCAAATGCAAAGGGGACTGGGGGCTTACAGACCCTTTGTAAGCAGCCAGACTTGCAGGCACCGCCATTCTGCAGGTGGGAGAAAGACAGCACCCATTCCATCTCTCCTGCAGTGATCTCTAGACCCTTCTCAGAGAGTGATCTCATTTACCCTGTCAGAGTTCATCCACAGAGACCTCCTTGAGAGAGCACATGAACTCAGCTGGTCTCGACTGCTGGCAGCACACCACTTGCTGTTTCAGCCTGAGCAGCACATGGTTTTCAGGGGGACAGGCAGCTCCTATGTAGGCATTTTCTGACTAGATGCAACGGAGCAAGCAGGCTTGCACCAGCCAGCTAGTTAGAGCAGTGCAAACCCCAGCAACAGCCTCCAATTACCACGTACTTGGTCAGGTTTCTCCCCCCATCTTGGAATTAGCTCTAGCACAGACCCAGGCACCCAGTGAGACAGCATGTGCACACATA
>JAVJGJ010000047.1:95940633-95994885 GCA_035590215.1 Microhierax caerulescens
ATCTCATACCTCTTGTGGGACACTGGAGCTGCTGGTGCCGATCACCAAAGGTACTACAAATCAGCAGGGGCTTGACTGGAGCAGCATGCCTGTCTCACAAAATAGATAGCAGGTGCATCTAACAAGCAAACAGATTGAATGATGCCTGGGCAGGGGCCTCACAGCCTGGTGTTGCTTCATTAAGAGCCAGGAAGACCCCTGTAAACCTGTATCGAATCCCCGTTCTGCTCCTGTTCATCTCTAAACCACAGAGTCCCGTTGACCTTCCAGAATTGATAAACCTTGTTAAGGGCCCATTGGCACACAATCTTGACTTAGTCCCACCTCACCATGTATATAAATCTGGCATTTCAGAATCCTCTGTTTGGAGGATGAGAACTCCAACTACGGGACAGGTTGATGAGCCTGGACCTCTCTCCTCCCCAAGCAGGGACACCTCTTTGGTAAGACCTACACCTCTGACTACGCTGGCTGTTACCTGGGATAGTATTGTTAACAAAGCACTGAATATAAGGTCAGTTTTTTTGCAGTAAGTACAATCTATCAATGGCAATTTCAAACTTGTTATATCTGTAGCCTTAATAAATCGTGTGTTTTCTTTCAACCTTGTGAAACTATTTCAGTGAAAGTCCTTAAACTGAGCTCTGACAGGCAAACATTGACTCTGATGACTATATATAATCCATTTTGATCTAAAACTGTTGACCAGGTCTAAGACTCAGGTTGGATCCAGCCACACCTAGACTCCTCTCAGTTTAGAAAGCAAGGGGATCCCCTTTCTGAAGCACATGACTCAACAGGGGGGGCTTTTCCCCTGCCAGCCACACATCAGACTTACAATATGCTTGACCCACAGCAGCAAAAACCAGCTACTACCAGAGGGCAATATGTGCTGAGCTGAAATGGGGCTCCTGTGGCATGGTCAGGGGTGGGGAAAGACCCCAGGTGAGGCCAGTTGGTCCCACTAAGGGGCTGAGAGGCTGGTGTAGTCCTGGGGAGAGGCATTGTCTCCACCTGGTGCTTCTTGTTTGCTGCCCACAGTCATCAGCCAGAAGGTTCCCAAACAAAGCAAAATCCATTTGTTTTCAGAACTGGGCATCAAGAAAAAGACAATCTTCCTGATCTGGCCATAGGAGCCACTGGCCATGGGCTTCCCTTGCAGACATGGCTGCAGGAGGTCCTGCATTTGCCATGAGTGCTGATTGGGAACCACCTTATTTGGCTGGCTGCAGCTGCATCCCTCCAACCTGTTTTATTCAAGGATTAAAATTCACCTCCCCGAAACTAGCCTGGTACTTCTATCTGTTCTGGTGTTTAGAAGCAGCAAATTCTGTTTGCCAAGCCTTTTCTCCTTCTTTTTAATCAAGTGTATCTTAATGATATTAACAATGTTTTCCTTTCTTCCATATACACTTTACCAGTTAAGTATTTCCAGCTCAGTGAACGTACCTAAGAACTGTTAAACTGCTCTAAGTCAATGTTAATCTGCCAAATTGCCTCATATCAAAGGCTCTATGAGTCCATTAAGTACTGCTAAATGAAGAGCAGCTTTTGAGCAGCGCTAGCAGTATAAAAACTCATTAAGAGAAATCTTTCTGTGCCAACAGCCTTCACACCTACCTACATGAGCATCCAACATCACGCCAGGGCTTAACTGCTCCCAAATATTCAGAGACTTCTGTCTCTTCAGGTTTTTTACATCAGGTAATTCCATGGGAATTTAACGACCTTTTAAAAGAAAGAGAAAATACCCAGCCTTCCAGGCCTTAGAAAATATTCATGCATAAACCTCAAAACTCAAAGCAGAGGGTGAGAAGAACCAAACTGGTTCTTCTCTTTTAAACCTTATGGTAGGACAGCATTCCGAGCTGGCAACACACTCACAAGCCATCAGTAGAGAAAACTCACTGAGTGTTGCAGTGTGTTGTAGTGGTGTTGCAAGCAACTAAACGACAAAAGGAATTACGTGATCCTCGTTTTCTTTCCATGCTCCTAAGGTCTGCACGAATAATTGAACAAATGGACACCAGCAGCTTCACCATTAAAATCATAAGCAACTTTAAAAGTTACAGGTTGTATTTGATTTTTAGCCTACTTTATCAAGAGATTTCTGAAATAGCACTGTAAAAAACATAGCAAGGAATTTTAAAAAGCAGCAGTTTGCATTATTGACATGAATGAATTTCAAACCTCCAGATTTACTTTTAACTTCTTTGCTTTTCCATTATTAACTTTCCTGTATGCTGTACTTGGCATAGCCCATGTAGAAATATGCTGAAGCAATTTAATATGAAGATGGAAGAGGCTCGGATAGTTAGGGCAAGCTCACATCCATCTGCAGAAAAAATGGCCTTGCAATCTTTTTGACAACTAGAAATGAAAGAACTTCCCTGCATCTATATTTATCTGGAGATTCTGGAGCACCTGAGGATCTAGCAACGTTCAGGAGGGGCATCAGCGTGACCCTAAGTCAGAGGAGTGCAGAGCAGTTACAGTCCATCCTCCCAGGACTAGCCAGACCCACTTTTACTTAGAATAAAGTACGTCACCCTGTGCAGCAGGATGGGCTTGAAAAATGGGTACCTGCAAAGGAAAAATGTTAGATATGGACAGCACTGTGTTTGGGGTCACCTGTCCTTGCTCCCAAACTGGCTCTGATTCCAGCTGCCTCCTGTCAGTGGGAGGTGTTGGGCTGGCACCCTCCAAAGCCTGGAAGGTCATGTCAGCATAATGGTACAATCCCTGGTGTGAATCAGCTCAGGCACCATGCTATCAGTGCCCACCGCTTCCAGTTCGAAAGCTGTCCCCAGCTCTGGAGCAAGGTCAGCTGCTGGAAGGTTGAGGCTTCCCACATGCAGCATCACAGCACAGCACAGGCAGGAGGGGAGAGTGAGCGGGTGGACATCCAGCAGGGTGCAAGTGGA
The DNA here is from genome assembly GCA_035590215.1 of Microhierax caerulescens. NCBI lineage: Eukaryota > Metazoa > Chordata > Aves > Falconiformes > Falconidae > Microhierax > Microhierax caerulescens. The sequence continues at coordinate 95,943,558 of JAVJGJ010000047.1, forward strand.
TAAGACCACCTGTAACTCAGGAAAATAAGGTTTCATTGCACCATTTCATTGCTGGAAGAAGCTGTATGTGGTTTATTTTGTTATGAAAAAGGAAGGAAGTACTCAATTTATTAAAATTTTGCTTTTTAATATGTCTCCCATCTAGCAATGGAATGTTTAGCAAGCCAAGAGATAGCTGTATTGAAACAACATAGCTGAGAGCAGGCTGAATTACTCTGCAGCAGCCAGAAATTGTTTGTTTTCTGGGAAAGAGAAGGTTAAAAAAAACTCCTTCATGTGGAAGCAGGAAGACTTTATGGCATTTACAAAATTAGCACAGAGCAGAAATCTATAGTTCAGGATATTTCCAGGACAGACCACAGCAGAACTACAGGGAAAAAGAAAAGGGAAAAAACCCAAAAGCATTAAAAATATATGTATTTAAGCTACCTGAACAGTTAAAAAGCAAAACACTCTAGAAGGTGTAAAACTCTCCACGTTGCAATGGTTTAAACAACAACAACAAAAAAACCAAAAACACTTTAAAAGAGATTTTATACTGGGTACTAAGCCAAAATAGAGCAAACATTAATTAGTAGCTATTCAAGAAGGATACTCTGAAAATATTAATTAAAAAGGGCTTTCAATTAACAGAACACATTTTGTGGGGAGATGCCTAGAAAAAAGATTAAGCGTTTGCCTTTGGGTTTATCAAAACAGACATGAGGTCTAGTCTGGAAGCTGTAATCAGACCATATTGCTCACTCCAGATCTGCTGGAGCTCTTTTGGGTTTGTCCTGGTTTCGGCTGGGATGGAATTAATTTTCTTCTCAGTAGCTGGTACAGTGCTGTGTTTTGGATATGGTATGAGAATAACGGTGAGAACACACTGGTGGTTTAATTGTTGCTAAGCAGCACTTACCCTAAACCAAGGACTTTTCCAGTTTCCCAAGCTCTGCCAGCGAGCAGGTGTGCAAGAAGCCGGGAGGGAGCAGAGCCAGGACAGCTGACCCGAACTAGCCAAAGGGATATTCCATACCACAGAATGTCACTCAGTATATAAAGCTGGAAGAAGAAGAAGGAAGGGAGGGATGTTCAGAGTTATGGTATTTGTTTTCCCAAGTAACTGTTACACATGATGGAGCCTGGCTTTCCTGGAGGTGGCTGAACACCATGAATTCCCTGTTTTACTTTGCTTGCGTGTACACAGATTTTGCTTTACCTATTAAACTGTCTTTATCTCAGCCCAAGAGTTCTCCCATTTTTACTCTTCCAATTCTCTCCCCAGTCCCACTGGAGGGGAGTAAGGGAGTGGCTGGGTGGTGCTTAGTTGCCAGCTGGGGTTAAACCATGACAGGTCTAAAAGGCGATCCAAGCCTTCCAACACTCGGAGAGCTTCTGAAGATCCCTGTTAGCAGGAACAAGATGCTATTAGGCTGAACTTGCAGCCCCAGGTGAGTCACAGAAGAGAGAGATCAGCATTTTCTAGTCTGAGCACTTGATCTGCGGCAGAAGCGTTATTTGCTTCACGAGCCGCTGACTCCAGTCCGCAATAAACCTTGTCGATTTGCAAACCACGTTCCTTGCTTCAGTCCGGACATGACTATGGCATGGTCATATTCAGATGCCATGAGACTTTATCCAAAAGAAGTCCATTTGCAGATGGATGTCATTTGAGAAGCTGCATTCTGCTCTATGCAATGTGTTAGAGAAAAATACGTTGCAGACTTAAGTTCAGGCACTGCGAACATGTTGTAGCACTAATATGAGGGAAAACAGGGCAGAGAAAGAGCATCTCCTCTCGGGGGAAAAGCGGTCTCGCTGATTAGTGAGATAAGATGATTAATAGCTAAAGGAGAGTAGATCAAAGGCTGCAAACTAAAATCAAAGTATTAACACAAGCTGCCCAGGCAGGTGCCAAAAGCACAGAGCATGGTACACAGACCAGGGCAGGCAGGAAAGAGAGCAGCAAGCTAGCTTGCTTTTGACCTCCTTTCTTTAAGATGGGAGAAGAATAAAACCTGAACATCAGGCTGCCACACAGAGGGGTGCAGGAAAAATCACAAGCTGCAAAGTCCAACCTGAGCATGCTGCATGCAAGTAGCCATTAAGGGTCCTGTCTTTGCCATCTCACAGTCAACAAAAGCAAGGGCCCTGGCTTCATTAGCAAAAGGTGTTTCATGACCTTTCCTCAGGACAAAGAGCATTTGAGCCTCAGGACACTGGCACACACATGGATGCCCAGTCTTGTGTCTGAGAGCTGATCACCTCCTGGGATAGACTTTAGAAAGATTTAAGACTTACTGGGGAAGGGCAGAAAGTTTAATTTCAAAGCTGTCAACAGAACTTGCCCCAGAGGGCTTAAAGCTCAAATATGCTTTAAACAATAATGCTGACATGCACTGGACTGTTAATAACAAACACATACCAGAGACAGAAAACATGTCTGCTCGATGCTTCTGGGGCAAAAGACACTATGAATGTCACCAGATGCAACAATGCAGGTTACAATGAAGTGTGTACCTCAGCAAAGACAAAGTATCGGCGGTATCCTCAAAGGAGAAAAAAACCACACGTGTGAAACATAAAACTCACATAGGTCTTGGTACTGAAGTTTAACGGTACTGTTTGAGCCAGACACAGCCGCTCATTGGCCTCGAGTTTTGTACACAATAGGCACACAAACTAGAGAATCCTCTTGCCAGGTAAGCATCCCTGCTAAGTAACCCTAATTAATCCATCAAATTATGACAGTGTTCCGAAAGGATGAGCAATGCTGCGAACTTCACGGTTCAAGGCTTCACAGTTGAAAGAAATCATCTCTTGTCAGCTTTCTGCAGGCTCAGTCAACTCCACAGATACCGTATCACAGAAGTTGCAATCCTGTTTCATTTAACAAGTGCCCTTGTTACAGGCTGGCTCTAGATGAGTGCCTGGAAAAATCTGTGAATGAGGTATTGCACACTGAATGATGCCCTCGTACAAAGTACTGACTTTGAGGGATGCACGAGGAAAATATTCTAACTTGGAGAAACAGGGGGTGAAGCTGAAAGGTCTTAAATGTGGTCTAAGTCAGAAGTGTATGACACAGGAATCAAAATGCCTGCTGAAGGGAATTAGAAAACAGAGTGACATGGCACATGGGATGTGCTTGCAGAGGAAGCACCGAGTGTCACTGCAGTCTTTCCTGGGTGCTGGATTTCCTCAGCACCACCAGTACAGCTCCAAGCAGCAGAACTGCCACATGCATTGGTAACTTGAGCTGGGACTAGATACCCAATGTTGAATACCCAGAGCAGATTTAGAAAAAGAAGAAAGCCAACAGGGAAAGGTATGAACAGAGACTAGCTGGACTATACAAACTACAGAGTTTTGAACACACTGATACAGTCAGAAAAACAGTCTCTATTGCTTCTCATCTCCCCTGTAGCCTACACACAAATGTTGTTTGTTTGTTTTTTAAGGTGTTAGGTATAGCTGGTTATAATGGTGTCAGGATGTTTGATTGAGCAACACTGTTTACAGCACAGGAAGAGCACTACCAGGAAAACTGGAGGTTCTTTTTCAAAAACATGGTGATTAACAAATTGTGGAAACCTATACTCTGAAAAAAACTTTTGTTTCTTATAGAGGGAACAGCATGACCCCATTGTGACAATATGGATGTTTCCCCATTTTGCCCGGACCACAAACACCAAAACAGTTTTCAGTGCAACAGTGTTTATCTGGGTATCTTTTATTCCACTGAAGAAAAAGCATCCCAGATTTGTCAGACTCAGTGAAGTTCAGGCTGAACAACCAACAAACCTTGTAGAAGAAACTTTTTTTTTTTCTGGCAAAGCAACGGGGCAAGTTCTTAAGTAACATCTTGGAAGTAAAGCCACAGAAGAAAAGCATGACTTGCATAAAGGCAGACTTGACCTGTCCTTAAAATCTAATTTTCTGCCAAGGAATTATTTAAGGTTTCTCCAAGATGCCTTTTAGGAAAGATACTATGGATGCCAGAGGTTTCAGATGTATCAAGATACAATTAGCTGTACCTTTCAGACATCCCTTAACTGCAACAGGTAAGTATTGGCTGGCCTGAACAGAGCTGTCTGCTAAAGGGGACCCTGCTTTAGGCTCTCCCTCGCAACTGGTGACACCTGTGGCTTATCAAGGTGACACGATGAAGCTTCAAAGCAGGTCCTGGATCCCCAGTTTTCCTCCTTTATTGCTAGTCAGTTTACAGAGGCTGATTGCATTTACAGCTTTGATGAGCTCTGTGCATTTGTGAGAGTACAAATCAAATACTGCTTCAGCCCACATGGGGACCTGAGAAGCCACTTTGGCGTTTTACACCCACTGTAGCTGGAGGATCACCTTCCCACCTCCCAGATATATTCTTTCCCAGATCATGCGTACTGCATTGGGAACTCGCTCCTGGATCTGCAGTAACTTGTAACTTGCACATAATGAGAGATACCTGCTCTGGTATTGATTGAACCTGCTTAGCCCCTGCCCCCCACAGTGGACCGTGCCACAGTGATCATAGGACAAAGCGGTACCAGTCCTACGCCAGCCCATGTGCCCCCTCGAGAGAGCAAAACTGGTGCTCCTTGTTCTCCCATCCTATTCTGGTGCCATAACCCATACCTCTCCCTCTACAGCCTCACCCACCCAGCCCCTGCCTCCTTAGCCACACACAGACAGCTGCCTGCACCAAAACCTCACACTTCTGGGCCTTGGGAGCAACATTCCCACTCCAGCTGCTCCCTGGGAAGCACTGGGAAGCACTTGCTCATGCAGAGAGCCTTCTCCTGCAGCCTGACTGCTTCAGATGGCTGGGAAGTGCCTCTTCTTGTGCTGTGAAGACCTTCTTAAGAAAGATGAGGTCTAATTGTTGCTCTTGTGCTGCTGAAGTAGCAAAACCCTCAGCAGCAAATGAACACTGAACCACCGGACAGGACATCTCGAGCCTTGCAAGGTCTATTACGTGAGATGCCTGAGGCATTGTCTGAAAAGAGGCACATCAGCTGAGGAGGATCTCTTACTGAATAAAATAAAAAGCTATATTAAAAAAAACTACTAAAAATATTACAGAAAAAGGTGATAGAACTGAAGACTACAGAAAAGGAGGTATAACGAGGGGTCCGTGAAAGCTCAGTGGAGGTTGGTTTTCTTACCGCACATGAGCTTCACTTTTTGTCAGTAGAGCCTGTGCTGCATCCGAGCACAAAGCAAACTCCCACAATTACTTTGTGTTGCCACTACATAATTTGATCTTGGGTTAGAAGATGTTTTGTGTCAAGAAAAATAAGAGAGAAATAAATTTTTAGCACAGCACACCAATACATGTCTTGCCTGAAGACAAATGTCAAGCAAGACTGTGATAGGCAACCTCTTAGATTATTTTGGTTGGAAATTTGGTTTCCTGAAAAGGTTCTGTGGTGCTCTGGAGGGGGCAGAATTTCCAAGCAACTTCATTGGAAAGTTTCTAACTGGCATCTCGCACAACTGTTAACAGCCCACAGATCAAAAGGGTGAGCAGCCAACTCAGCCAGCTATGCTGAGGATTTTACTGACCTCTGCACGACTTTGTCCCACAGGAAGCAGGGCTATACTTACATTTGGAAGAGGTGAGGTCTTTGTTGTGCTTCTGTGTTTCATGTGGAACAGCCTGAAGCATAGGCAGTGACGCTGCATTTCGCTTACCTTTGAACTCTGAATCGACCTCTGGGGACCACAAAGTTCGCGCTGAGAAATAAAAACAGCAGAAGCAGCAAGCTTCTGAAGCTACATCAAAATATTTGAAAGATCTGTTGGGGAGGGAGAGAGCACAGGAGCTCACAGTGCAGCCCTCTTGTCAGGAGTCTTTCAGAGAGGTGGATCTGGCAAATTAACGTTACTGAGATGATGAAATTTGTATCACGCTGGGAAGGGAAAGGGAAATAGCCCAGTAGCAAAAACAGAGCTGGGGAAAGATGTTAAGAGTTCTTCACTGCAGCACTTTACCTTATAATGCTTTCCCCATGTCTCTATGTCCCGGTATCTTTTGATCCGTGCGTCCTCCTTTATGTCAGGTCACAGCAGGCTGTAAGGAGACACGCAGCGCAGAGCAAACCAACTAGCTCACATGCAGCCTGGAAGGAGGTGGGGATTCAGATTCCAGGGGCCAACACAGTAAGAGTTAAAGGTGCCTTTGCCTTTATCTCCTTGCATCCTGATGCTGTCCATCACACAAAAACTTGGAACCAAAAAGCATTTCCATCTGTATTTCAGGACTGTCCGTGCTATTGATTTTCCCAATTTGGAAAGCACCAAGGAGACTGATCAGGTATTCATGCCAGCTATGGAAAGGCACATTTGCCAAAACAATAAGGCAGAATCTAAAACTGGTGATGCTTCAGAGGAGAGGGAACAGCAACAACCCACTGACACTAAAAGGCCATCTGGAGAGAGGAAGAGGTGCTCCAAGCCCACCGACACTCAGCCATCACACAGTACTTACACAATGTATACGCTCACTGACTGCATCAGGCTCAGAAACATCTTTTTTTCTCCATTTTGTATTTTTTTCTTTTTCCTGTTCTTTTTTTCCCCCCACTCCCACCCCTTCTTTTTTTTAAAAAAAAAAAATCAAGGACAGTAACAAGCATGTATGAAAGTAATTTCCAAGTATGCTACACAGACTAACTTCACCCGCCTAACCTTTGCCAACCTGTCAACCCCACCAGGCTGCACAGGCAGTGGTAAGCAAACCACCGTTCTCCACCATCCACCAGCAACCTGTTTCCTGGACTTGTGCGCACCAGGACAGTGTCCTGGGAGACACATTGCTTGGGAGCTATAACCAACAAACCACACAACCACCTCTGTCTTGAATCCAAACTCCTGCCTGAGGAGTGAGCCAACACCCTGCTGGCTAAAACATTTAGTACTAGTTAACACAGATGGCAACCCTTATCCTGTATTTGGGAAAGATGAAAAAAATCAGAAATTAAGATTCTTGTACAGGAGGATCATTTCACATTTAACCCTGGAAGGCAAAACCTTAGAAATTATACAGGTGGCTGAAAAAAAACCCAAAACATTCTCTCCTCCTGCAAGCAAGTTGCCCTTCTGGTGATTTGACAGGTAACCTGGCAGCAGACCAGCTCGGTTGAGGAGCAAGTTGCAGGTGCTTGCCTGTACATTAATTTTTCCTTCAGCTTTCCACAAAATGGTGATCTAAATTGGGGTAAAGCTGCTATAACTAAGTGAAAAATAAACTTTGGATTTTTGCTCAATCCCTAATTCTCCAAACTGGCCACAGAAGAAATACTGCGGTTTCAGTCCAAAAGGAGCCAGGCTAGCTGCAGCAATCACGGGGCAGCTCCTGCCACCCAAGCCCTACCAGCATCTCCACAAGCCTCATCCCTTTGTTTAGGTCTCTTACAACAGTGCAATAGAAGAAAGAAAGAAAGACCTTGTCCAAAATGAGCCCTTTTTTTTTTTTTTTTTAGGAATAAGCTAGCCACTTCCACTGAGAAATACCAAACTCCTTTGATAGTCAATAACAAAGGCATTTGAAATCTCATTGCAGCTTCAAGTGTTTCAGCATCTTGAAGGTTAGCTCAGTGCATTCCTCCAAAGGTTTGCTGGTTTAGAATTAACCAGAACATACATCATCTCTTTTACAGGCAGCATCATTTCTGATATCTTCAGAGATAACCTCACAGATCAGGAGGATTATTGTGGCATTAACTGCTCTGATTACATTCCCTACAGTTTAATAACAAGAGCAGTGAGACTGTAGGTGTATCAACAGAGGTTTGGATTTGTGAGCAAAGAAAGTTGGGGGTTATTAGCAGAATGTGAGAAAAGAAAAGGTCACACACTCAAATGTGCCTCACAGGATACAGCTGACATATTCTTTGGGGCAAGAAAAGTGATTTCTCAATGTAGCATCATGAATTTTCTGGTAAGAAGCAATAGGGACTTTGTTAGGAAAGCTGTAGATCCATCTTGTCGCATCCAGAATGCTTTGTCTGTGAACTTAACCCATTAAAAATTCTGTAAAAAAAAACCAAACCCACATTTTGTACCATCTGCCTTTTAAAGATATTAGCTACGGTATGTGCATGCTTTATATTCCTTTTTATCTGCCTGTCTACAGTGCTGGTTTTGGCTGGGGCAGATGTAAGGTTCTGTATAGTAGCTAATATGAGGCTATGTTTTGGATTTGTTCTGGAAACAGTGTTAGTAAACCAGGGATGTTTCAGTTACTGCTGAGCAGTGCTTACAGAGTCAAGGCTTCCTCTGGCCCTCGCACTGCCCCACCTGCAAGTAAGCTTGTCTGGGGTTGGGATGGGACACAGCCGGGACAGCTGGCCCCAGCTGACCAAAGGGCTATTCCATACCATATGAGCTCGTGCTCAGCACAGAGAGCTGGGAGGAGGAAGAGGGAGGGATATTCAGAGTTACGGCACTTGTCTTCTAAGTAACTGTTATGCATGATGAAGCCCGGCTTACCTGGAGGTGGCTGAACACCTGCCTGCCCATGGGAAGTGGTGAATTAATTCTTTGGTTTGCTTTGCTTGTGTGCACAGCTTTTGCTCTACTTATTAAACCGTCTCTCTCTCAACCCATGAGTCTTCTCACTTTTACTCTTCCGATCCTCTCCCCCATCCCACGGCAGGGGAGCGAGCAAGTGGCTGCATGGGGCTTTTTGCTGGCCAGGGTTAAATAGCAACATAGCTGCACTAGCTCCTGGATTTCTTTAATCAATAAAAAGAAACTTACTTTCATTTGAAATAAAAAGCTAGAAAATGGGGTCTCAGGAAAATGGTGGCTGTTAACTGCACTGTCATTCCCTCTGTCTAATGTTTTTCCCAAGGAAGTATCCTCCCCTCTCCCTGGAAAGTTTGTGGTTGGTATTTCATGGAGGAAAGCAGAGAGATAGCTGAAGAACCTTACAGCTAAAATTACAAACTACCAATGAGATTAAACATATTTTTCCCAGGCACATTTACTGATGATAATACAGAAGAAGTTTACAATGCTATTGTTCCAGCTCCCTGTGCTTGTTAAAGTGCAGAAGACTATCTGTAGTTGCTTATTTTGTATCTAAGCAACTGTCAGACTCTATATCTACTAATAAGAAAGGGTATAATTATATGCTGCTACTTTAATTAGCAGCAGATGCCTATGTTTATGAAATAAAATGTAAGATTTTCTGAAGTGCAGAATCTCACTTATGTGCAAATTGCAAGAGCACTTTTGTAGGCTCCTAAAGGCTTTGTTTGGCTGTGGCAGCTTGCTTGGGGTAGGGAATGGGGGCACACAGAGCCAGTTGCTGGTGTGCATTAGACCATGGGCTCAGATCCCAGCTGTCCTGAGCACCCTTTGGGGAGAGCTGCAGGGCAAGGATAAATAGCATCTAATGTGCCTTTTTGACACTCCATTGCTGGCATGAAGCAGGTGCTCACCCCGATTCAAAGACCAAGAACTACCAGTGCACAGCCTGCTTTGGGCTACCTATTTCACTGCCCCAGAGGGCTGCATTCTGTGGGATGCGGTCACAGAGCGACCAACATGGGGGAAGAATCCTAAACGTGAATTTCTGATCTCATTGAGGTACTTCAGCATCACATAGTGATGCAGTGCAGTATTTTTCTTCAGAAGGAATAATAACAGGGGCTACTGCTGAGGGTCCTTCTCTGCGTGTATAGAGGAAAAGAGTACCAACAAAACAAAACAAAATCCACAGTCTTTCAGAAACCCATGAAGACACATGCAGACAGAGAATATAGATGAGAATAACCTTGTCCAGGATAGGAAACACTTGTTAGATGAGTCTCTAATTCCCATTATTCAGTATTTTTAGCCTTGTTTCCATGGAAACAGCACTTGTGTGATGTTGCTGTCCTGCAAGGGAGCGAGTGGATGCACACATATGTGTATGTACCTCTGTATTCTTCTCCTGGCCTCCACCAACTCTGAACAAATTTGCCAGCAAAGCTGAGGTTCCAATGATAATGAGATTCAGTTATGTGAAAGCATGAGTGATCTTGTAAGTTCTCCAGCCAAAGAAATCTTGTTAGACAGTAGAGAACCCATGAGAGGAGAACGAGGCCACCCCTGCAACTGCTACATCTCCAGAAGGTGCTTCAGGATGAAAGCTCGTACTTTCTTGGACACCAAACACCACAAGACACTGCCTGCCACAAGGCATAGATCTGTGCGAAATGGGTTCTTGGGTTTGGAAATCAAGGCTCCTGTTTAGAAACTGTCAAAATATAAGACACCCTGCCTGAAGGTTTGGGATGCCAACAGAATAACTAACATCTGTCTTGTCTGTTTGTCCATCTTTTGGGGTGCCTTGCCCTGCCACCTGCACCCTTCAGAGAAAGAAAATTAAGTAGTCAGCCAAGTTTAGCCCATCTCTTTATTCCTTCAAAACAAACTACTGTGCTGCCTCTTAGAGCCATGTATGTAAGGAAAAGGACGGGTCAGATCATCAAGCTAAATTAGGGAGAAATGCTAAGCATTCATCACTACATTCCTCATTTCAGGCAGATATAAAATCCTTTAACATACCTTCGTATTCACAGGTTTTATGCCCCTTTGTCACCGTTTGTAATCCAATTACAAGAAGTTACACAAGACTGCACCCTAGTAGGCTGCAGGAGCATGCAAGTGTATAACCCATACCTTTCTCTCCTTTTACTACATTTTCTAATCTCTAATATGTTCTCTGCAAGAACTGCCAGCCATTTCTCTGCTTGCTGCAGTGCAAGGCTGTCAGCAGAGACACACACCAGATGCTTTCCCACAGAGCCCAGTTTTCTCTTGCCCTTAATTTGTGGCTCTCAACCAGAACTCAAGGTCATCCCATTTGCAATTTTCCATTTGTATTTGGTATACCCTGTCCACAGTGTTAATGCACAATATACAAAGCAAAGTTTCCACAACAGTATCACTCAGAGCACATATGGAAGATCTGGTTGAGTAAGACACCTGCTAAGCTGGAGCATTTGCATGTATTCGAAAAGCTTTAGAGGTTAGTTTATGTGTAGGATATTTGTAGAAAGCCCTGCCAGCCTCCTCTTGAATATGCTTTAGGAAACCATCCATGGTTAAGATTAGCTGCATAGAACAACAGTGACCTGTATTAACCAATGCTCTAGAAGAGGAAAACTATTTATACCTATGGTAATTTTCAGAAAGTGACCTGTATGGCTGTTGAGCAGTATCTTGATTATCCTCTTCACAACAGGGGCTTTGTACCTCCTGTTGCACGAACAGACAGTTTTAATAACCCGTGAGCAGGTAACATTCAGTAACAGGTAGAAACGTATTGAGTGTTCTCCAAATGGCAGCATATCTTCTGTGCCGTGTGATATGAATATTATTGGAGTTGTGCAGGGAACAGATCTCCTCAAACCACTCCAAAAGACAGTGAACGCAGCCCAAGAGAATGGTATACCAAGGCACAAGAAGTTACTAGTTACTACTTGTATTACCCTGAGTCTTCATCTCCCCTCCTCACGCTTCCTCTCCATGGTAGATGGGCAGCCACGTGGAACACAGCCACCATGAAGCCACAGTGGTTAAGAAATTAGTCCAGGTAAATTCACCCTGGACACACACTCTACCTCTGCCATAACTAGCCTGTTACAGCATGTGGAGCTGGCAGGAACCAGTAATTCTCCAACTGCGTGGTCACCTTCGGGACACTTTGCTTTTGCTACCCAAGTGTATAAACAGTTACCCAAAGTGGTGGCCCTTGTCCAGAGAGAAGGAAGGGCAAGACTTCCATGTCTGCCATAAGCTCCTCTTCAGATACTAGGAGAAATATTTTATGCTAGTACAGTTATTAACTGATAATGTAGGTCATTGCTGTTAGTAAATCATACAACCTACTGCCTTTCTGCCCCTTAAATTAAGAATAACGGGCATGGGGTGTTATTTCACAGAAAATTGGGATGGAGTGGAGGGACTCCCTCGTTAAGCCCCACTGACAACCCTGTGGTGAAACACCACATGCTTAACATAGCCAAAGGTGGTGGGAGGATGGGAGGGGGGAAATAATCTCTAAATCCAGAAAACTGTCTTCTAGAGACTTACAGGTAGCATTCTGACTTCTCTAATGTTTTCACAGCAATCTCTTTCTGTAGCACAGCAAAACTTTTTCTTCCATCAGCTTGCATCATCTCATCTTGACCCTTAACAATGCTGTTGAAAATTTTCCACACAAAGCTGACGATGCCGTTGGGATGCGGGGATTTAACAGCAGCGCAGTGCGTGTTGGAGGGTTGGGGGCTGTGATGTCTTTCCCTGTACTGCCACCTAGCGCTCGGAAACCGCCAGGCACGCTGGTTCCTCTGCGCTGGGGGACTGGATGCACTGCAAAGTTTTGTTTACTTGAAAGCAAGAAGAGAAAGTGTTTCAACGTGGCATACGACAACTGTGGAAAACAGCAACACACCAGGCAGGTTTTTTTCCCCTGGATCTACATCTGTTTCCGCGCTAGATCACATACTACTTTCCTGCTTACGGAAATTAATACTTGCTGGAAACCACCGACTAATGAAAAATTTACTAATAGAATATGAAACACTCCTTTGCTAATGAAACATAACTAGTGGCAGCAAGAGAATAAATAAGATGTTAATTAATTAATAGTCATTAATATAATGAATAAAGAAGAAAGACAGTTTTCTTTCTTAAGTAAGAAACTCCATTTGCTTTCAGATATTCCTGTCTGCCAACGGTTCTCAGGCTCTTGCACCTTGACCTGCTGTCTCTCCTTTCCTTTAAGGCTGCAGGGTTCACATCACCCCTTTTTATCTCCAGCACTGCAGACTGGCATGTAAACACCTGCCTCAATCCCTCTGCTCAGCTTGGTCACTCCATGGATGAGCCTACTCATTTCTAAGACCTAACTCCCCATTGCAGGCCAACATTGTCAAATCCACCTGATCTACTCTCTCTTCCCTCCTCCCTTCTGAAGACCCTCTCTGCCCATCACCAATCCCCTAGCTCTCACCCAGCTCCCCAGATCACCTTATAAATTAACTCCTTTCCTTACCATTATTTCTTCCTTCACACCCAAGGAGGAAGGGAAAAAGTTAGCTTCCTTCACCTTCAAATTCCTCTTCTGAACTCTCTCTCCCTACCTGTATAGCTAAAACTCCTATTCCCTCTCCCTTTACTACCATAAGCCCTTTCAACTTGAATTCAGCTTTCCTTGCACCACCCAAAACGTTATGATTTACAACTTCATGCCGTCCAAGTCCTAGGCCCTTTCTTCTACACTTTCTCCTCTTACTAAACTCATTTGATAAGCCCCATTTCCTCAACCGTCTGCTGTCCCTGAGGGTTCCTTCCACTTCCTCCTCTCGGCCCACTTCAACACCTTCCCTCTCTAAGCGTTTTCCAGCCCCCGGTACAACATCTGCTGTTGGTGTTGAAGCTGCCCGTCAACGACAGAGCTGTTAGTGCTGACACTGTTTTCTCCTGCTGGTAACACATGCTCCTTTTTTCCACTCCCACTCTCAGAACAGGTCACACCACCATCCGTCATCCACTTTGCTTCAACATCACTTCATTGCAGCTGCTGTTGAAGCCCAACCAGGTAACGCTGCACTGCACCAGGTAAGGAGCCATCTTACCACATCAGACAAGGCAGGTGAGTTTAAACCACACTGGATAGATGGAGAAAGAGTCCATCCAGATCTGTAAACTAAAGGTAGAAAATACCCCAAAGCCACATAGCTCCTGCAGAGCAATAAAGCAGTTTAGGATGACTACAAAATCTTACCTATCCCTTCACCTTCGCAGCACAGCGCTCCAAGTCCAGTGTGCGGCTGGCCAGGACGGCGGACACGGGCAGCTGTTGTCGTCGTCCCTGTGCTTGGCTGTCCTACAGTTCAGGCTCCAGGTCACCAACCAGGGAGCGTTCAGGATATCTACGTGGACTTAAAATTGGCATGGCTTAATTAAAAGCGATTTGCCTGTCCTTCCGCCAATGTGAACTCAAAATCTCTTTTTGCATGCAGTCGCACCAGAAAGATCTGTTGGCAACGTGGAGCATCTCTCCGTTCCACGATTTCAGCCTGCCCTCTGCTGCAGGATACACACACAGCACCGCGCCGCCGCGCAGCCCCGCACAACTTACAGCCCGAGAACATCAACAGCGCGGGCCGGCACTGTCTTACATGAATGTACAACTCGGAAAAGGTTAGTTTAAACTGGCAAAAATTAAGTGGTCCAACAAGGCGTGACAATGAGGAGACTTAAAAATCCTTAGCAGGAACTATAAAGCAGAGAAACAAGAGCCACGCAGGCTCCTCAGGCAGTTCACTCTCCAGCCATGGGCAGCTCACCATTACCCACGGCTCCCCCCGCATGCCACGTACGCGCCCACCGGCACAGGCTGCGAGCGGGCGGACCGATGGCGAACCCCAGTCAAACTCAGTGAGGTTCGAACACTATCCCCGCCCGAAGACAGGGCTCCTGGCCACCCCAAGCAGGCGGCCCGGGGAAGCCTGTAAGGCCCAGACAACCTAACTGACACACGGCAAGCGCCAGCCCTCCTGCCTCGCTGGGCCCCGGGGGTGCAGCCCTGCCGCACCACCACCGAAGCCGGAGGGCAGCGTGGGTGCCGAGGGGCCCGAGCTCGGTCATGGCCCCACGCTCCCCCCCGGCACTCTGGGGGGCTTCCAGCCAGCCCGGGCCTGAGACACAGAGCGTGCAACACTTACTTGAGGTCAGAGGCCAAAGTTTACTTTTAAGGCAACTTTCCAAAACCAGGCGAATCTGGCCTGTCACAGGACAGTGGTGACTAGAGATCAGAGGTTATTCTAGGTCAAAGGTCACTCGAGGTCAGGGGTCACGCATTACTCTAGTCACTTGAGGTCAGAGGGCATGAGTTGCTCTAGGTAAAAGGTCACAAGTTACTCAAAGGTTCCTTGAGGTCACAGGTTTAAGGTTAATCTCTATCAAATGTTACTCGAGGTCAGTGGACAGAAGTTACCTGAGGTCAAAGGTTACTCCAGGTCAAAGGTTGAAGTCAGAGGACAGAGGTTCCTTGAGGTCAGATGTTAATTGAGGTCACAGGATAGAGGATCTTCAACATCAGAAGTTCATTGAGGTCAATGGACAGAGGTTCCTCAAGGTCAGGGGATAAAGGTTACTTCAGGCCACAGAACAACAGGTGTTCCAGGTGAAAGGTCATTGTAAGCCAAAGGTTACTTGAGGTCAAATCCGGTTCCAGCATGACTCTCAGCGCACCTACACTGAAGCCAGAACCAAGGCTCCAGCGCACGGACACCCAGGTGCCACCAGCAGCGGAGGTGCACAACAGGCACCCACCAGTGCGAGGCCAGCTGGGTGTCAGGGCCCACACGCTCGAGGCTCCTCCTCACCCCAGCCCCCCCCCCCCGCCCCCCCCCCCCCCCCAGCGGACACACAGCTCACGGGCACGGCCCCTCCAGCACCCAGCCAGCCCTGCCACACGCCGCTCGCTCCCAGCTGGCAAACGCTCGCTCCCGGCTGGCAAACCGGCTGGCAAACGGGGCCTGGACCTGCACACCCCGAGCTGTGTGTCCCCTGGGGGGGGGGGGGCGGGGCTGGTGTCAGCACAAGCAGGCACTGCCACACAGGGTGGCCGAGCAGGGAAAGGCAAAAGAGCCAAAGGAACCAGTAGCAGTAATTTGTGCTGAAGACCTGACACTGCTTTTGCAATGGCAGTCATCTCTTTCACACTTCATAGTAGGAAGTTTTTCTTTACAACCTCGTTAATAAAATTGGTGGCCAGCTTCTTCCAAGGATTTAGAAATATCACTCCATTTCATTAAAAAGAACAACAAACACACACCATACAACAACCGAAATACAGTTGTTACCATCAGGGATTATTACACTCAATTAGGAGAATTAGATGCAAGACTAAAATCATCATTCAGGATTATCAGTAGCTGCGTGCGTGCCAGTACAAGTTACTATAGTTCCAAATCCAAGTCCAAACCAGAAACATCTCAGCATGAGTATAAAGTTTTTGGCTCTTTGTCAGAATGTCAAAGCATAAGGGAAAGTACTTAGAACAGCTGGAAAAAAAAAAAGTCTTTTTTTTTAACCTAGCAGTATTTAACTTTTGTGACAAACAGGATGTCAACTTTTTAAAAAATAATGAACACTGATAATTTTAAATGTATCTTTCAAAAGTAGTAATCAATCTAAAAAGCTAGCAGGTGGCTAATGCTAGTCAAAAGTGACAACAAAAAGCAGCCCCAAATCCTCCCCATAAACAATACAAAAAAGCACTTTGGAGTGTTACTCTGCTCTAATAGCTGACCTTTTCAAAAGCTAGAACTTGCAGAATAGTTCCTTTTAAACTAAACATAATAGAGTCTTCAAAATTGAGGCAGCTTCAGCCATCATCTATTTTTATGTTCTGTCAGGATAAACACATACCACAAAACAGGTTCCAAGATGCAAGTCACTTCAGAACCCAACACATTTTAGTAAAACAAGTACATTTCTCAGCTAACACAAAGGAAAAACTTGCTTCCCAAAAATTTTTCTTGCCATTTTCAGCTACCTGGCAACGGGTGACATAGTTTCGGAACATCAAGGTCCAAATACCACCTCAAGGTAATTTGAAATAGCAAAGAGCTACATTCAGTGTAATTCAGACTAGATCCCACAGATTAGCACTAAAAGCACTGAAAATAATCATACATCCTATTTGGCACAACAGTGAAAGAACCATTGCTAGCTGGCAATACCAAATTAGCGGTCAGGAAAAACAACACTTTCTCACATGGCTGAAACCACACTAAAGAGGGGGGGGGGGAAATGAGGAAAGACCTCCTACCCCTGCAATAGTTTGGTAGTTCAGGGATGACTGTAATTAGTCTGCTTCATTAAGACTTGTTTTTCTCATTAATTGCATTGAAAGCTTTTATGCAAGACAAATGCTTGAATTCAAAGACTCTGAAAGGACATGACTGCAAATTTTTCTCTCCACACAGCAATTGCAATAAGCACAGTATCATATAGTCTCGTTTTTTAAAAAAAGAAAAAAAAAACCTGCCCATGGGGGCCATTTATCTGCTGGTAAATGTTAACCACCCTTACAAGCCCACCCACTCGCGCTGCTGCAAGTCATACAAAACCCAGCCTAATGCTGAGTTTGTGGTAACAAAACTGAATCAAAGTTTCTGAAGGCAGAAGGACCTTACCGTTTCCTCCTCCTATAATCACAGGGAAACTCATCAGCTTTAGATATAAGACACAACTATCAGGATTTGAACACAACTGTTATTACAGAGCAGCAGCTGTACCATAAAGCACCCCCATACGCACAGGCTACTATTTCACACAGCAGCTGATACGCCGAGTGCCTTCACCAAACCACAAACTCACTTGGGGCCCATAATTCGTCTCCATCCTTTCCAAAATAACACTTGTCTGAAACCAAAGGACTCAAGAGAAGAACCAGGAAATCAGGTTTTCTAACTGATTTTTTTTTTAATAAACTATATAAGAACAAGATAACATTTCAACCAAAGTCAAAACAGCTGCATGCTTAGAAGCAGACACATACATGTCTCTGGATTTTTCTGTTCTCTTTAGAAAAAAAAAAATGGGGGGGAGGGCAGGGAGGGGAAAGAAAAAAAAATCATGTGAAAGCTGAACATAATGCATAGAATTCTATACATACTCAAACAACAGCAGACTAAAGCAAGCAGTAACACAACTGGAAAAAATGTTTTAACAGTGATTCCAGATAAATGAAATTTTAAAAAGAAATTTCAGTTCTAGGAATCTTTATGCTGAACCAAGTTACATTTTTTATACAGCATTAAAGTAAGTTTTATAAATTGAGGCACTAGAAACAAACTTAAGCTCAAATTATAGCTCAAATGCATCTAATGTGCAAACTGAAAACAGGCAATTATCATACTAGAAATTTAGAACCTAAAAGGCTGTATTAGGCTTGCACTTGCTCACATTGACACAGTGAAAACTACTGGTTTTGCAGTTACGAGTAAAAGCAGGTTCTGATTGTTGGTTCCAGTCACCTTCCTAGCTTTTTCCCATTGTCCTCACTTGCCTCATGGATTCTCATCCAAGGAAAACAACTGGAGAGGTTCCTGTGTCACCCCATTCAGCAATGTTTATATAGAGATGCAAAGCACCTGCCCTTGGGCACAGTTTTATCTGCAGTGCTGTATTCCCTTACTTCATCCTGCTTCCCACATCACCAAGCTTCTACAGGGTTAATACATTTCATCAGAATTAAGATACTCGTGTTCTACGAGGGATGCTTATTTTACCTTGTGATCCACATTTTCCATGGGGTCAGGGAGTACTAAAGACAAGTAGTCTTCACAAAGTAAACTGAGTGATCACCTAGCAAGAACAACTTGAGAGAGAAAGGAAGAATACACATGCTGCTTTCTTTACGAAGAAAAGTATTCCAAGATCCAGTGAGATTTCCACCCAGATGCTACAGCTGGCAACCTCTAAACCCCCTACATTAAAATATACCTCGATATTTTAATCAGGCACTTAAATAGAAAAACAAAGCAGTAACATTAAACTAAGTACTGTGACAGCTTTTCTGTCAGGCCAGAACATTTTGTAAGAAGTACTCAGGAAACTTAATGGTCCCACAGAAAAAACTAAGTCATGTTCAGGGCTAAAGGAACGGACAGTCTCTACCTAGACAGGCAGGGGGGAAAGGGGCCAGGGGGGGAGGGAAAAAAAAAAAGACTGAAATATGGTTAGTAAATATTTGGTAGAAGCCATTAACTACAAACTTACATACTTCCTTATCTACTGCAAAATGCAGTGTAAAGTTACTAATCCCTTGAGAAGATGGATCCAAAAATAAACATTCAATGTGCTTTAATATACAAGATAATATTTCCTCCCCCCCAAAGAAAAACAAAATTTCTCCACTGATAACAAGCTCCCTGAGGGAATTCATCGATTTTTTTCAAAGGAAAAAAAGTCATCATTTAAAAACAATCTGAAAAGTTCCAGCTATCAATAGTTGCCTCATTTTGAGCTGTACACAATTCTGATCAACATTTCTTTGGAAAACATGGGTTAGACCAACCAGCCACTGGTCCTGTAAGAGGGACCCTGATCTCCCTTCTTTTAAGTAATATTCTGGAGATGTAACTATTCTTTAAGAACTGTAACGTAAATATTTTAGTCCAATACACTTCAAAGTTACAGGAAAATTCTACCTACAAGACCTCATCTACCAACATTTAAATGGTTGAGGAGGAAATTCAACTGTAAGGCTAAACACTTGAGAAGGTATCTTTATGTAATGCAAGTCAAGGGACAAATGAAAGAATCTATAGACACAAAGAAAACTTTATGGTAAGGAGAATGCCAAGTGTTTAAACCATTCTTAAGTAATTTATTTTTCTTTACTGACGATTTACAAGGCCTTGATTATTAGACAAAATAGCATATTTTAACTAAACTCAAAAAATACAAACCAATACAGTATAGAAGGAAATGCTATACGGTTCCATAGAATATATCACACCCAGTGCACGCACTGCTTCATTTTTCCTGTCTGAACCTATTGTTACTTAAAGGATTTTTGCAAAGAATATTTTGGTCTAGCCAACATGTAGTGTACAGTGTCAGACCACTGAATTAGACTCTAATTCTGGCATTAGTCTACAGTCTAAATCACTGCAGCAGATCTCTCAAAGTGTTTAGTGTAATCAAAAAACTCATCTAGGCATTTCTGAGCAGCTAACAATAAACTGGAGTTATAGACTGCATACAGTTCAGTATGGTACGTTAACCGAAGCTAAAAGTTTTAGTACGCTTATTGCCAATTTCTCCCAAATTTTAACAAGCAGAGCTTCTTTGCAGATACATTATTGCTGAGAGTAGTAAGGCTGTTGAGGAAAAGGATATCCAGGTTGTTGAGGTGCCGGATATGGTGCTTGTCCAGGGTTTTGATACATAGGTGCGGGTGCATACGGCAGACTATACTGACCGTACATGTATGAATTATAGCCCATTGGCATCGGCATCTGGCAATACCTGTGTGGGGTGGGGGAAAAAAAAGCATACTTTAGTTGCAAAACACTGATGATGTTACTTTGCAAATAACTCATTAATAGATACAAAAAGATATGCAATCACCACAAATGCTTTGCTTTCCTTTTCCTTTTTCTGCAGCAGAAAGTGTGGTAACTTTCAAGGATCAAACGTGAAAAAACCTTATAATGCATGGAACAAAAATGCAGACAGAAGGTGAACTAAAAGCAACATGCTGGAACTAGAACTAATCTAAATTGATTCTCTTATGTTTAACATCATTGCATATATTTTAACATTTGCTGAGCCTGCTACTGGAGGAGAGAGCAGCTGCCTTCAGCTCCTTGTGATGACTCCAGGAAGATGGAAAAAAGCATCAGAAGAAAGCAACACCACTCAACCAGAATTTTCTTCTGTATTTTTCATCATCTTTAGCAAGATACCAAGATTTGAAAAATGAGATATGCCAACACTTTTGAGATAAACAACATCAACTGATTATGCAAGGGCTGGCAAATCACAGTTAAGGAACTGCAGTTCTATCTCCCTTCTTTAAAAAAAGCCAAACTACAAAAACTTGAAATGAACCCTCCCACAAACAGTATCCAGCAAATTATTCCAATAAGAATTACATAATTTAAAACCAAAATCATCTTGCCTCAAACACTAAACACATCTTCAATTGCAACAATAACTGATTTTAATGTGTCACATGCAAACAAGTGCTTTTACCTAACAGGATAACAAACAACTGCTTCAGTACTCCCATAGCTTACCCTGGGAAACCTGGATAAGTTGGGTAAGGAGGTCCCTGTGCCTGTGTAGGTGCAGCACTTGCTGCAGGTGCACTGGCTCCTGGAGTAGGAGCAGGAGCAGGAGCAACAGCAGGAGCCACAGCTGTTCCAGAGGGTGCTGATACAGAAGAGGAACTGCTTGCTGCAGAAATCACTGGTGGTGGCGGCCGTGCTGGTGGCTGTGGTTTAGTCCCCTAAGAAGAGAAAGTGAATTAAGCTGCAGCTTCTTTCTGGAAGTCTTGGAATCAAAAGCTGTGGTTATGTAATTAGTTGATTTTTATTTTTATTTACATTTCAAACAGATATTCTATATTTAGTCTATATAGATAATACTGTGAACCATCTAAAAAAGCAGTAAGCTTTCCATTTCAAATCTATAAATTATGAACACCACTAGTACCTAATACACCTCCCCGCAAAGTCTCTAGACTTTGCCCTTTACTTCACTTCAACACATTTCCAAACACACTAATATATTAAGGGGTGATATACACAAACTACATATCAGTTTGAAGTTCCAAAGTATGGACCTGCTATTTTCAACCCATCAATTCTGTAGCTTATATTTACCACCATGGTTCTGGGCGCTGGAGTAGGAGTTGACGATGCAGCAGGCTTACTTCCTCCAGATGATGTGGTCTGATACGCAGGCAGAGGAAGAGAGGGAGCACTGGGTTCCCTAGCAATGCTTTGCTGTAAATCTCTATTAAAAACAAACAAGCAAACAAACAGCTTGCTTTAAGAATTGTTAGTTACACACTTCAGCAAGCTAAGCTAAAAAGATAAAACAGAGTAAATCTAGTATTTAAAGCACAATCACTGAGCTAGCTCAAACTAAATTTGGAGTCCAAATCACTTCCACAGAAACAATCCTCTAGCCAACCCTCTGATTAACTGTTTACATTTATTGTCTAATAATGTCTTTATGTTCCAACTCAATACTGGGGACAGATCACTGAATTAGCCAAAAGCTTTGGGATCAGAAATTATAGAATACTCAGAACATTTACCAGTTTGAAAGCTTTCCTGAGAACCTAAGGAAACCTCAAGGCTATGGAAAAGGATAAAAGTAAATTTCAGTAAACTTTGACACGTAAAGAGATACTCAATAATAGAAGAAAAGCAATGTTGCATTGCTTGTAGATTGCCCTAAATTAAATAATACTGCATGCAAATACCATACATCTAACAGAACTGTTTAAAAAAAGAGTCTACTTGATAGTTTGCAATATTTATATCACAGTAAACAAATATCAACAAATATTCTGGCAAAAATCTGAATAGCTTAGCATTCATTAGCTTTCAAGTTCTCTACTCTGTTACCTCTAGTGTTGGAATTACTCTTGGTAAGGTACTTCGGTATCTTACTTCAGTAAGATACAAGGAGGCTCTGGTGTCATGTTGCACTAAAAGTTGCCATTAAATAACAATTTTACAGTCAGCTTGCCATGAAAACTCCAAGGAAGCAGCTCTGTTACACACTGAGAAGAATGTAGTGCATTTCTCAATGCAAAGATTCCATATTTGAGACTGGGCAGATTTTTCAGAGAGACTTCAGGAAACATTTAAAATTTCAGACAGTTCTGCATAAAAATGTTACGTAAGCAGCATGTAACAGAACTCAATACCTGGCTTTCTGAAACAGCATACAGGAGAGACTGACAGAGGTATACAGTCTGTCTAGTTAGCAACAAACTACAGGCTCCTATTACATAGCACGCAAAAGGTGAGCTCCAGAGGAGCACAAAATTAGCAACCTCTGCAGAAGCTTTGCAGAAAAAACAAGACTGAAACAAAAACTCTAAGAAAACTGTCCTCACAGTCACCCCTGCAGTAAAAAGGAATGATTTAGAAAAAGATGAAAACACTGCCTTCATGCTCAGTTACATATGCGTATGTGTATCTCAACCTATTTCCTGCAGATAGCAGACTAACTATTCAACACTGTATTATACTGAAACTAACAAAAACAAAATTTGACATCTTAGGAGATGACTTAAGGAATGGAAGTAACCATTTTCTTCTTAAAAATCACACTGCAAAGACTTAAAATCTGACTGTAAAGACTTACAGAGCAGTGGTGCCATTCAGAGTGAAGTATATTTTGACCACAAAGTGACCAAACACATTAAATATGAAGCCTTAAACACTATTAAACTGATCCTCTCCAATGGGCATTTACTTGGGGTGGGGGTGGGGGGTGGGAAATATGGGTATCTCTAATTCTAAATGAGACACCACCTAAACAAATTTATTTTCACTAAGTGAAGATGCAGCCCACAGGTAGTATTTTTATTGTAGTTGAGAGCAGGGGTGAATGGGCAAAACACACATTTTACTTACTCAAACTGTGGGTTGGCGCACAGAAATACATTTTGCAGATATCCCAAATCTGATCGTTGCCCCTAACCTTGACCAGGTTTCATGGGAGTGAACGGTTAACACACAAGGCAGTACAAGAACGCAGGGCAGGTTATAGCAACACTAAACCTACAGCTTTAACATGGAACATTAACATACTGGGGATGTGAGATAGTCAGGCCTATGCCTTGGTTAGGCAGCCTACAGCTTCCAAATTGCATGAAGTGGAAGAAAGGTAGAAGGGGTTATATACAGTTACTAAGAATTCATTTACAAGTACTATGCCCAACTGAAAAAGAACAGTTCTACAAAGGATGAAGTTAGAAAAAGTGAAGTTTCAGGGAGGGCTGAGTATCCCATTCACAGCATGGTACATGCACAGAACTACTGCAGTTTCACCAACTGAAAATTCAGTAACAACTAGCCCATTTTATACAAGGCTATGTGCTTTGCTAAAAGGCAAACCTTTTCAGTTATGCTTACTTCTTGAAAGGAGAACCTAAAAATCAGGGCTGAAGCACACTGTACTAGCCTTATCACATGTGGAGGGCAACAACATCATTAGGCACTTTCCTTCACATGCAGGACAAAATCTGCCTCTCCCCAGCAGTGCAGGTAACCCACATATCTAAATGGTGATAAAATATCAGACCAGATCAGACTACAGAACAGAGGTGGAACACCAGTGTTTTTCCCACCACCACACAGGGCACATGGAAGGCAATCATATGCTCAAGTATTTGTCTCATTTCTCAAACTAAAATGACAGCAGGAGCAAGGTGCAGAAATCAGAAGTTCCTCAAAGAATAAAATAATTATCAAATACATGCCAAAAAAAGAGAGTGAAATCATGATAAGATGAAACAAATTAATGCTGAAATATACATAGGAACAGCAGACTTCAAAGTAGATGTTTCCATTTATTTCTCCTACCACTTCCCTAGTTTTTCAGGGGAGGGGAGAGTGGGGTTAGCATTAAGGCAAAGAAGAGGTGACAGCCTTTACATACCTCTCCTCCCTTTCTCATTTCATCAAGTACCATAATAAACACGTCCCCAAAAATTAATTTCTGATAAATACTTAACCCTTCCCACAATGCTTAAATAAAATACCAAAATCTTACTTGAGCAGTTCATCTCTTTCAGTCTTGCGAGCAAAAACAATGTCACTGCATTTGTTTTGGAATTTCAGCAGGATTTCTGTCAGCTCATTGTAAAACTAGTTAAGGAAAAAAAAAAAATACACAATATGCTCAGTCAATACCTTCAGACTCTACGCTAGCATATTTCTATGTATTATTCCAGTTACAGGCATTCTATTACAACAGTGCCCAGAACATGCCATTGCAGTTATATTTGCTAGTGCTTTTCAAAAATAAATATTAGTCAGCTGCTGTCAATCCTTGTAATACCATACAATTTTGTGGGGTTTTATTAATACATATATTTGTATGCGTCTAAATATAACACTAGTTTAAGACAACTAGAACATATATTAAAACCAGAACAAAACTAGATTACTTCTGGTGATTAACTATCTTTTTTGAAGGGTATTTTTTTCTTCTGATTTTACTGCCTTCAGTCACTTCCACATATTCCATTTGTATAGACATTTCAGAGTTTTATTTTCTTTTTTCCTCTAGTGAGCTATCAATAAACCAGCACAAAGTACTTAGTACAGAAGCAGCACCTTCCAGAAGCCCAGATCAAACAAAGAAAGCTAAATAAAGCCCTCTTCATGTTTTCTCACGTATGCAGGAGTAGTATATAAAACACAAATTTGATAAGGTGATTAAATACCATGGGAGAACAGAGAAAAGAATTCCTCAGATAAACTGGCTCATCTGGATGCTTCAGCATCAGTTACTCAGGTGTAATTAACAACTTTCCCTATTTTTTATCAAGCAATACTCAGAAAAGCTTACTTTTCAGGTAGGAACAAAGATGCATTTCACAACTGTCAAAACCTTCAAAACTCAAGCAACCTCACTTCAGCAGTAAAATCCTCAAAAATGTGCTTCTCACCTAGCATGTCTGCAAATTTTATTATGATTTTTGATTCGCATCTCATTGTGTAAATTATGTCATTCCAAACCCTTAAGCATTACCATACCTTTGTGCCTTCTCTCAAATTGGCTACAAGTTCCACGAAGTTATCATTTGCTACAGCTAAGCTCTTCAAAACTTCTTCCCTTAAGTTGGATTCATTGTTTGATTGTTTCATCTTTGAAAAATCCTGATGTGCATTCTTAAAAGAAAGGAAAAAATAAACAGTGAAAATAACACAAGCTAGTTCTGCGTGTTTTGGGGTTTTCCTTCTTACTGCTTCTGCCCCCTTTTCCCATACTTGCCTTTCCCCACCTTCCATTGACACACTCTACTACGCAACACTTGCCATCTGCCAAGTGCAGTGGCTATTTCAGAACTATACATAAACTCCCTGACAGTAGGTATCAGCTAATTACCTGTTCTGTTGCTGCCTTCAGCTAATTCTCAAGCTCATACTGCAGACTCTTCTTCAGATACTATACTAATTAGGTTCTCTCCTGTACTACTCTCCACTGATATTCATAAAATCACACTGAAAGTAAAAATTTTCATAAAGTATTACATCAAATTTGGTTGACATTGGCAAGCTATTAAGAGGACAGGGAAGTGGAAAACTTACAGAAGGATCATCTCATTTCTTTGGGGAAAATACCCAAAACAAGCAATCTTAAAAAAAGACTACTTCATTTACAGAAGCAGCCAAACTTGAACTCCAGGACATTCAAATATCAAAGTAATACCCATCAAGATTTTAAAAGTATATTATGTCAAAAGACAACTGAATATAAAATCCTTGATAAACACTGGCCACGTGGTCATTTAGAAACAATTTTCTCCCTTTTGGAAAAGCCCCTTATTCTTGCAACCCAAGATGCGGTCAGAAGTTGCTAGTGATCTCATGCACAAATAGGCACAATCATACACCATTACTGTCACTTGTCCAAGCACTAAGACTTTTTGCCAGATGTTTCAGGTACCTGTCTTTAGTGTTACTGAACAGGCTGAATTTATAAATAGATTTATAAAATGGGAAACTATCATTAATTTTTACTTCGATGAGCTTTGCACATGCTAGAAGTCAAGCATGTTGTAAACAGAAATTAAGGTAAACCAAAATGGACTTCAGAGACCCAAAATGTCTTCTAGTAGACAGTAACAACGGGTCTCTTGTTTTACCAGGATACTAAGATAGGATGAGAGGAAAAATCAAAATAAACCCAAAAACTTTTTAACACACCAGTTAAGCTTCCTTCAAGGGCAAAGCCATCTGCAGAATTGGGCCAAGAAAAGGTCCAAGAGAATTTACACTGGAGCTCTGGGAGGGTCTTCTGACAAGTCACATTTTCTTTCCAGTGAACACAAAAAACCACCTCTGTATTTTTCAGTGATCAGAGGAGTAAAGGTATATCAACTGGCCTACAACAGATTATCAAGCAAAACAGAGTAGAAAGCAAAGTGACATTTCAAAAGCACTGGAGAGGTAATCACTGCCCTTTAGTTTAAGAGGAAGGAAGAAGGCATAAGGGTGTTGTACCTGAATGTTTTTGAGAAGTTCTTCCTGCTTTTTTAGGGACTCTTGCACTTTCTGTGTGTAACTCCCATAGATTCTGTCCAACTCAGCCAAAGAGATGGACTCCTCATTTATAGCACCATCCTGCACAAGTGCAGTCAGGAATTTGCTTGTCATGTCAAAATTTACAGATTTCAGGTCATTTTCCAGTTGTTCTCTATCCTTCTTAACTTCATCCAGATTGGCCAGCAAAGTTTTTAAGACATTAACAACCTAGGCAATAAACATAGTCAGAAGTGAGCATGTTTAGAGAAATTATTGCAAAACTATACCCAATTACTTTTTTTCATACATCATTTTCACTGATGCTGGCAACACTACTGTATGAGTATTTGTTTATAAATGTGTTTAAAGCATAACAAAACACAACAAAGAATTTCTCAAGCTATATTCTCTTCCTTCCACTAACAACACTGAATTACTACAAAGATTTTAAATCTATTTTAAAAAAAAAACTAAAAAAAAAACTGAGCAGAAACCTTCCAATAGTATATTCTAAAAATAGCAGTCAAAAACACTGACTTCAAATCACTCCTATGAAAAAAATAATCATATTGCTATAGATAAGCCATGACCTTCTTGGAAATGAAGTGGAAATATTTAAAATACTGGGCCACGTCTTTTACATTACCTGATCGCCCCAAGACCTGAGCACTACACCCCAACACCCTACATAACAAAAATACTCATCAAGGATTACTCCTTTTATAAAGTCAACCAGCTTTGCTGTCCATGGCAATTGATCTTGCTCACACTAAGTGTAACAAAACACATTCAAGCATATTTTAAACAAAAAGACAACTTCTTTTCCAAATGTTAGTTACTACCTGTATCAGTTATGACAGATACAAGAGCAGCCAACGATTAGCTTCCACACCAATTCATGTAAGTTTACCTTGTTAGACAAGCAGCACTTCCATTCAAAACAGAAAAACATTTCAGTGCTTTACCTCACTTCCTTGTAATGTTTTTGCTGGATTGGCAGAAGGAATGGCTGCATTGAGTTCTGATTCTGGCTTACACAGAAGTGCAATCGTATCCCTGTGAGACTGGTAACGCTCTTTAACTTGCCCATCTGCTTGCACAGCTTTATTCAAAATATTATGGTAATTGGTTCCCTCTGGTGGTGGGAGGAAAAAAAGCTTGTTTACACTATTTCATAACTTGTTTTATCCAACTCTTGCACCAAAGCAGTTTTTCAGCAAGTCTTCACACATTTTTACAAGCCTCCACATTATTAACACATAAAACTTACTTCTAAGTTACATTTTAAATCGTGCATAAAGTAGTAAGCTATATTAATTCTCCAGAGAGGCATACAAAACTATCAATGAACACTGGTTTCAGCTACCCCCCAGATTTAAACCCCTGTAACTTTGCCAGACTAAGGCAGTGGTATCAGTCCCTTGTTAGCTTCCAAACAGCACATATTAAGTGCTCAGAAAACATGCTATAGCGGTGACACTAAGCAGTCTGATTAACTACTGGGGGAAAAAACAAAACGAAACACTAAAGAGAAAAATACCTTGATGGCAAATACAAAAAAAAACCACACAAAAACCAAAACCCACACAACAGCCACCAAACCCAAAGAAAAATACACTAAAGTATATAAAAGGTAACTGCAACCAGATTCTTCGGAGGGCAGCCATTTTCCATTACATATGCTTCCTGAAACTTTAGGATGCACATGCACTCAAGGGGTGCAAAAGCAGCACCAAACTCTCTGCTATCATTTCATCACTCAACTCCAAATAATGGTGCAGACTGCAACAGGGACATTTCAGCATAACCTCTCCTATACTGAAAATTCTATATATTTAAAAATAATATCAGAGCACTTAAAATTATTTAGGCTGGATTATGAGAATGTACATTTTTAGAGCATCCACAGAATCAAAACCATGAAACATGACATTTACCCGCCCTTAGAGGCTTATAGAGTTCATTGGATGGTGTTCTCTGCCAGCGTTCCTTGAATTTTGTTCGCAGGTCATTGTCTGTAGTTTCTTCTTCGTCTAATAATCTTAGTGACTACAAAAGTAAAATGATACATACACTAAACAGTCCTAAACATTAAAGTTACAAAATATACAGCTAGTGTGGAAAATACAAAGGATGCTTATACATCCCTTTATTAATTTGATTTGGCAAATAAGGAAACAGGCACAAAAGGCACAAATCACCCAAATTTCTGTAGAATACTTCCCCACCTCCAAACAATTTTAAAAACAAAGTATTGTAAGGAAACATCTACATACATTTGTATGGACTAAACACTTTTTAAAGTGCTGTTGAAGTTATAAATGTTTTGGATAATTGCGCACATTTTCTATTGCCATTTAAAAAGTTCAGCTGTGGTGCTTTTTAAGAATGTTTTAGTGTCAACAGTTGCTAAGCTTACTTCATCTAAAATTTCTTTGTTCCTTTGTAGCAGTTCAGGTAGATCTTTGATCAGCTGATCAACAGTCTGAATTCCTCCCTGTTCAATCACAGACTTAGACTTGTTCAAAATAGACTGAGGAACAGTATCACCGGACACGTCTTCAATAGCAGCAGGAAGATTGAGGGAAGCCAAAACACTGAAAAAGTCAACATGTTAAATAGCAACTTGTTTGTAGTTTTATCTCCTAATTTTATCCTGTAAATAATACTGCTATCCAAACAATCACACTGTCAATTATAATGGAAACAAAGTATCATATACTCCTGGGCAGAAATTTTAAACAGAGAACTCTTAACTTCCTGCTAGCTTGCTTATACCTCTCCAAAAATATGCTTCAAAGCTCTTAAAAGGCTAAAAGAAATCCTAGTCTTCTCGCTCTTACAAATTATGGCAAACATTTTCAGAAGTAACTATCTGGTAAATAAAGAACTAACTGCCTTGAGTTACATTCCTAGCTTTCAGCTTGATAAAATTTTGTTTATTAGCATTCATTTTGAAGCACAAAATTTTGGAGGAAAACACATCATTTATTAAGTCACTGGTACAATCAAGCTGACCACTGGAATATGAATATCCTTCTAGATTAACAGTACTGGAACTTTTTTGTAACAAGTGTCAAGACTCCCAAGAAAAAAAAAATGAGGAAAGGCTGAAGAAAATTAAACCCTATTTGTTCTTAACAAGCTTTCCATCTTTCCATCCACAGAAAAGTAGTTCTAAATACCCCTGCTATGGCTGAAGTTTTCCAGCCTGCCATACAGTAACAAAAATCTGCTGCTGTAATGTGGATGTCTGCAGGCTGCAAGGTAACCAGTGTTTATAGGCTGTTCCGTAACTGCCCTTGAGAAATTTAACAAGCCATACTTACCCATTCGCCAGATTTGTGGCTTCTCTCATCTGGGCTATGTGCCTGTTTACTAGATCTGCCTTTCTCTGGTTATAAATGCTCACAGACTGCTGAACTTGCAATGGAACCATCTTCTCAAACAGGTCTGCAATTAAAGTAGCATAAGTTAATCAAGTTGCACTGTGACCTTAAAAAGGAAACAAACATCTTCACAGCTCTTTTTGTACAGAGACTAAACTGTTTAAGCTACACTCCCTTACTCCAAGATGTCTTAAAGTTATATACAATTCTAAAGGTATTTAGATTTCAGTTTTTAAGACTGAAAATGAGTTAGAAATAATTTAAAGGCATTACATTTAAAACAATTGTAGGATTACAAATCAGGTTTTCCTTAAGGCTTCATTTCTAGTTTTGCTTCTTTAAAGGAAGAAAATGAGAAAAGAGGATCATTTTTCACAGCTCCCCTGTACAGCCAACAAATTTTTCAACTTTATGGATGGGCGGCAACCAGGTTAGTTAAGACTGCACAAGCTGATACATTTCCCTTATATTACTGTTCCTCCTGAAATTAAAAAAGTTTGCTTTAATATAGAAAATACAGTTGCAGAGAAAATCTGAGAAAAATCTTTTAAGCGAAGGGCACATTGCAGATAATTATCTTTAACCTGTGGTTTATTCTTCCAGTACTTTTATCATCAAGTAGTAGCACAACAAACTGGAAGAGACAAAAGTCACTTTCAAAAACACTGCTGTATACTTAATACAATTCAAAAGTAAACACCTACTTTTTCATGGTACAAATGAACTTTGGTGGCCATGCATTTCACAAGGTAACAACTACCCTGAGCGCTCTACACTCTCCACTTACCAGTGAATTTCTGACTGAGGGGAACAACAACTGGAGTAGACTTCACAAGACTGGCTTTTCCAATAGACTCCAAGTCTTTCAGGTCAGGAACCCGGTCATGGTAAATGAAGTCATTGTCTTTTTTGGCAGCTGTAAGTGCACGGTTAATTTTGTCAACCAGATCCTTAACATTTATATATTCATCATAACGAGATGCCACTGTTTTCACCAAGTCTGCTGCATGCTATAAAAAAAATTTAGAAAGAAAAAAACATTAAAATAAAACTTTTCTTTCTCCCTTCCACATATACTTAAGAAAACATAGCTTCCCCATCAGCCAAATAAATAAATTGATCTTATATGTAGGCAGTAGTATTTCCTTAAGAAAATATTCTCCCCTCTTTACCTATCAAAAAGGACAAAGCAGATTTTACTCATTAAAATAGCTCACTGGGATAAAAAAAACAACCAAACAAACAACGAAAACCCAACAAAAACCAGAACAGTAACCAAGTAATATATCACAATAGCCATGACTCCCCCAAAATCCAAAAGAAGTAATCATGGGTTAGAGGCAGTAACATTTCAAACACTCATTCACAAATTTTTTTTTTTTTTTTTTTTTTTAAAAAGGCAGCATGTAATTTTCATGTTATTTCATGAAACACACAGCTTGCTTTTGCAGGTACTATAAATTGTTTCTCAACCTTGCTCACATTCACAAAGCAAGAGGCCAGAGTCGTGCTTTTCACATCTGCCACTAAATCCATCTAACCTTGAGCTCAGAAGTTAGAAAGTATGCTGGACTCCTACTGCAAATTAAAATAAAATATAAGGTCTGCTGTCTCAGTTTCTGTCTGCTCAGCCTGTCTTTTCCTACATCCTGTTTACTGCAGGAGAGATGCAAGACAAAACATTGTCCTTTGATCATAACTGTTCAATCCTGATCACATTTGTGTTGTGGATGTGTAAAAACTAAATATAAGCAGCCATGTCAGTTGAGATTTACATAAGCTCGCCACAATTCAAAAAGTCAAACTTCTTGGGATTGTGAAGTGAAACTTGAGCTACTTTAAAAGTGAAGTTTGAAGAATTTGAAGTTTGGTGAGATTTTTTTGCCTCTTTACATTGTGCCATAAATCACAAAACAGTAGTTCTGGTTTGATACAATACTACAGTCTAACTAGCACTTGCCAGAAAGAGTAAATGAGAGGGTAAGAAACAAGGGTGTGTATACATACTTTACTTTGGAAGAATTTATGTTAATCTTCCCCAACCCCCCACCCCAATTTAATCCATCTTTATTCTAGCTTTTTAAAAGGGAAATAAAAAGTATTGTTTTATAGCAACTTAATTTTTCAAAGCCTCAAAAAAAAAAAAAGATACTAAACCTCTAATTTACATTAGTTATGGAAGCTCTATTTTAGTAATTGTGGAGAACAGGAATTACATTTCATCTTACTAAGTGCATTAAATAAGACAGGATTTTAACTTCTGACTACATGCTGTTCATGAAGCAGTGCTAAAGTAAGTAATAGTGGAGTAGAGAAGCTCCTCAGGCTTCACTAAAAAAAAAAACACAAAAAACAACCTAAACTTCAACTGTTCATCTTGAAGGGATACTCCCTGTAACACAACATGGAAAAAATCACAGACACAAACTGATTTACTATGCAACTTCATGATAATAACTTTGATATAGCCAGACCTGTCACAGGTGAGCACTAATTTAAAAAAAAAAAAATTAAAATCAATATCCTATTACAGTAGAGTCCTAGAAAAGAAGGTCTGCTAGGCAGATTTGAAACTCAAGAATAAACAGATACACCTCCATCTACCACCTAATGATTCATAATACAACAGCTTGCTATTAAAAGTTCATATAGGCACTTCATTGTCATGCAAGCATACAAAAAAGTTTCAAGTTCCACCCCCCACCAAGTCAATAGATGCATAATGGTAACTTTCAAAATGTCAACATGTAAGCCTCTGAACTCTCCTGCATTATCAGTAAATAGATACTTCACGCAGATCCTACAAGTCAGTTGAAGCAGCCCTTCATTGTTTTTTTTCCAAGGACCAAGGGATTTGAAGAAAGTAGTTCCTTTTTAGCCATTTTCTTTCATACTGTACTTAAATTATAAGAGGACCTTACTCATTACAACATCTATATCTGAGTCCCTTTAGAAATCAGATATAGAGACAAAAAAATTTAGAAAGACTAAAAATACAACTGTTTGTACATTTTTCAAAAATTATTCAGATTTAAATGAGGATTGCAAGAAAGGAGCTGGGTATAGACCAGGCAGAATTTTAATGTTCTGGGGATTTTGTAATAACTTTACTTAGGAAAATTTATTAAGAGTCTGTTTTATTAGCTATACTAAGATATGAAGCCTATGCAAACAAAGATACAGAGTTAACATGTCAAGCAGTATCAAACCGCCCAAAAATCATTAAGCACTCACCTTTATAAAAACTAGAGATACCACTCATCTCTGCAACTGCTAATAATTTGATTCACATGATAATTTTTTTTTTAATAAATACAATTTTTTAATACATTTCATTCTTAGTTACTTGAATTTTAGAACTCTGAACTTACTTTTCAGGATTTAAAGTTTTCCCCATATTTTGCAGAGAAGAAGGAAAATTACCCACCTGTAACCTCCCAATTTCTTCACCGAACTTCTTCTGCTGTTTTGCCAGGATAGATTGATGATATTCTGCATTGGCCTGCATAATGCAGTGCTTTGCAGCCAGAACAGGAAACACCTCCTGGAAATAAAAATACTGACCAGGGGAAAGTCCAACCACATTAACCACCACAGACAACATGGGATGCAGGAAGAAAAAGGAAGAAGAAAAGGAAATTAGAATCACCCAATTAATGGTTTAGATCGGTTAAAACATTAGAAGTAAATGTCTAAGACCACATGACTCTGCATGGATTAATCCAGTTTTGGCGTTTGGTTTTTTATCTGTTGCTGCAAAATTCTTAGTGTCCATTATTTTAGATGAACTACAAATTACATTCAAGCCATGAAGTCCCAACATTTACTTCAAAGATTAGAAATGCATGCATGTATTAGAAAGGATAGTTGCAAGAACACACCCAAATGCCCCCAAGAAAAAGCCAAGACAAGGGTTGGGGGAAGAAGACAGGCCTTTTGGGTGGGGTGGGTTTTTTTTTTAGTTTTCTCTGTGTGCGTGTGTTTTCTTAACAAAGTACGCTTAAAACAGCAGCAGGCTTATCAAGAAAGTAACTACAATTATGAAAGCAAAGAATACAGAGGACCAATAACTACTGAAACAGAAAGCAATTTAAAAGTCATTTTCATGCTTTTATATAAATGAACTTATCTCTGCAGGAGTACCAAGTCATGAAGAAAACATTATGCTGCAGCCCACAGTATAGGCGTGCTCTTTGATCAAGGATTTGGCCTTACTGTTCTATTTCTTAAATCAAGGAGAACTGAAAAACCAGAGTGGGGTTTTAAAGACCTCAGTATACAAAGACCTGCTTCGTATTTGTGCAAACCCACTGCACCACCCAGAGATGAGAGGGGGGAGAAAAAAAAACCAAAAACCAAAACAATAAAAAAGGGGATAAATTTGGAAGACAAAGCTGTCTGGAAGGCCTTGCAGCTGGACTGACATCCCAATTCAGCCTCTACTTCACACTCCTACAAATGCAGCTGTTCTCAGACCTGGTGTTAACTCACAGAACCAGCAAACCTCATTATGTTCTTTCAAATAGCCAACTGGCAGATTACTTGGCAACTGGAACAGGGAGCAGATCTATGGCTTAGAAAGGTCCACAACAACAAAAGACAGAGCAATGGCTTTATTATATCTCATTGCCTCTCAGAACCACTCAAACATAATACCTAAATGAGAAATAGCCCCAATCTGTAAAATGCTACAGAATGCATGAGAGGAAATACACGTGTACATAAAAGAATCTATCAAGCTGCAGCCAAGCAAGATACCAAGGTAACTTTAAAAAACAGTATTTTTTTCAAACACATATACAAAAGGCCACTGACTAGTCTATGAAGTCATTCATTGCTTAAGAATAAAAATGCACACTTACTTTAGTACAGTAGCCCTCACCCATACAGTTTCTACCATCATCAATATTATATTCTGCATTAGAAACCTGGGGGGGGCCAGCAGGAACGAACATTACCTGTTTTTTTCCCCCAGAGGGAAAACTGCCTTAGTCAAATAATTGCCAAAGTATTTGCTGAAGACTGCATATTAAGTTACAGGACCAAACATCAACAACTTCCATTTATCAATGGTAAAAATATTTTTAGTACTTTTCTAATGTATTTTAAGTAAAACTAGTATATTCCACTATTTTTTTCTAACAAGACAGGCACTGCAAGCTAGAATAGTTTACAGTTTTGAAACTATTAGTGAATGAAAAATAACTGCAAATTAGCAACAAGGAATGCTTCCCAGGGATGTTCAGAAAAAAGCACTATGGAAGACAATCTCCTACTTAGCTAGATACAGTTTTCAATAGTCCCACAATATTTCAGTAAATCTTATCCACCTGTTACATTTATAACACTGTACAACAGGTTCTCTACTATTTTATGATGTGAACATAACTGATACCTTTGATACACTGAAAACCTGCTCATTTTTTAAGTATTTGTTACACAGTATATATTCAACAGGCATGAAAAAACACCCTTCTGCATCTTCCCGAAACCAACAGCACTCAAATGAACAGTCAAGACTAAACCGAGATAATTCTGAAGTATCAAGACTGTTTTGGGGCACAGGAAGAGAAGGCAGGCAGAAGGACAGAGGACACACACCGACTTCCAAACATGTTTTTCATTAACAAGAAAGTGAACAGTACCACTGTATTCATGCTGTCAACATGAAAGCATATTTCACATTAAAACATTGAGACTAGAAACCAATTAAACCCCATTAGGAAGTTGTTAGTTTGAAAAAGAGATGTAGTAAGGCATTAAGTACTAAGAAGGCATCCCTAAATGCTATCACAAACATTTCAAGTTGACTTCAAGTGAAAAACATTGCAAGTAAACACACTTAATGTAGTAAGATTTTACTTATTTAAAAAAGCCACACTATCTTTTGCCTCCTAGATTCTTCGCTGTTTTTCAAATTACAGGTTCATTTCCTTTACATGTACCAACATGTCAGCTTTTCTTGAGGATATATTTTAGGTGTATTTCATCAAGTACATTGTAAACAGTAACAGTTATTCACAATAACAGAAGATCCCAGATGGTTTCCATGAGAGTTACTAACCTTGGGCAGAGTATCTTTATATTGACATTGTTTGTAAGCATCACCATAGTAATCTGCAGCTTGATTAGCTAGTTTAGCTATGATGCCATCCTTCATTTTATCTGGCAGAGGGGAGAGAGAAAACAAACAGCAGTTATGATTATTATCAGTTTCTACAAGTGAACAGGTAACTTACTTCATCTTCAAACAGCAAGAACTGCACTCTAAGTGCATAGCTTTACATTATAGCTCAAAGGAGGGATCCCATTCTTCTCTCCTGACATTCAGCAGCAGTTTCCAGATTCTCTACTTCAACCATGAAGCTGAAGATTCAGTCAGGCATACAATAGATCTTTTGGCAGCTGCTGGCATTTATGCAGGATTAAGAGTGATACTTTACCTTAGACCAACAGCAAGATGCCAACAAAAGCTGCAGTCCCACTAACTCTGGCAGCTTGTTCCCAGCCTTCCCCTGCACCAGCACAAGCGTTTGTGCAGTTATAGTCAAATAATCTAGCTGAAATCTAGTTAGGAAAAAAAGTTAATTTTCGGCAGGATCTGTTCTCTAAGCCAACTCAAAATATGCTGAAGTGCAAGAGAAAAGAAGGGACTGGTCCTTTTCGTGACAGTCCACACCCCCGTTAGCTTACAGCTAGCATAGAAATACTATTCCTAGACATAAAAGACCACAGTTCCTCCAAGTGGCATCCACTACTTCATATCAGAGCCTCGTGAGCCTAGCAGCAATAGTATTCCCTGCCTTACATCCTTACCCTGCTCCTGAAGCCAGAACTGTTAAAACAGGAACATGCTCATCTATTCTTCTATCTCTTTTTATAATCATCTCTGGCCTGCAATAGCAATTGGGCCTTTCAAGGGAAGGCAGGCAATCAATGCAAACATGGGCCATCCACAATAAACTGCCCTTACAAACAAATATCCTCAGATTCAGGTGATTTATATGCACTGCCAGAATGACAAACATGAGTGCAGGGTACAGGGAGATTAGGAAGTCTGCAGAGTATGCTTAATTGCCCAAATTAAATAAAAAGAATTCCCAAGTGATCTTCTCATTCCAGCATATTCATACATGGTATCTACAACACTTCAGGCACAAGCTACGATGCAATACATTTACCTTTTATGAGGCAAATGCATTTAAGGTATTCCAGAAAGATCTTTTCACTGTGGAACAGAATTTAGATGACAAATGGAGAGAAAGGAGCTTATGAGATCTAATAACTTACTCCTTTGCTAGAATGTTTCTGTCCAGTGCACTAAATATTTAATAAACCCCAAACAAGTAAAATCTAACTAGACTGTCCTTCTAGCCCCCCACCTAGTGTATGGTGGTTGCACCTTCCTTCACAGAGCTTGAGCTCCAAGGAAAAAAAAAAAAAAAAGGGGGGTGGGTGGGGTGGGAATGACAAGAACAACCCTGGCATATTAATTAATATTAACTGCATTTCCATTAACAAAGGACACACTAGAGGAGACTCATTTGTCAATGCAGGCAGCTCAGAATAGATCTTTCACCATCAAAAGCGTTAGGTTTTAGCCACGTATCTTTAAAATACTGCAACTACAACAAAAGCCTTGAGATGGAATACTAAACACGTAGAGATGTGAAGACACTTAAAACATTTAGAAAGGCTCAGAAACTGAAGAAATGATGTGTGGTTATGCAGTGGAGTTAGATTTGCCTGACCAGTTTGGTTTCTGCTAAACACTTCTGCTTCCTTTCAACTTATGAATAAACTCAGTGCTATCAGAAATACCATTGTCAGCTGGTAAACTACAAAATGAACTGTCTCACAATAAAGAAAAAAACAAAGATGCAGGTAAGGTAAATAGGCAATGCAGCAAGAAGCTAAATTTGAGTTGTGAGATCAAACTTTGAAGCATTTCCACTTCCAAAATGGGTTTCTGAAGTTCAACATGACTTCACAAAATGTCTTTCCAGCCAGGGAAAATCCCTAAATCCGGCAAAATCTACAGCCTCTATAGTCAGATGATTGTTAACTTTCATGTCCTTCTAACACTGGCAGACTTCTGGTCTTGGGAGTAGAATTACAAAAACCTTGAGTTCACTGAGCACACATGGGTTATGGATCGGCCTTGCTTAGTCTTTTTCATGTTTTGGATAAGAAGAAATCAAAAGGGTGACAAAAGACCTCATTTTGTATGACAAATATGTAACTGCCTGCTCCATCTCTGAAGGAAACTTCAAGCATTTGTTACCCAAATGTATTTCAAAGCAATACATATTAAAATAACTGCTACCAGTAAACAGAACTTATCAGCTGGCTGAGGGGCAATAGTTTCTCACTGAGATTCTCCTAATAGGCAGTAGGCTACAAGAATGTTCATGTCTTCCCTGTGAAGGGAAGAAACATCCCAGTTATGATAACCACTATCTTCCTCCACTATATTCGCAACAACGTGGGGAGAGAGAGCAGTTGGCAGGCATTCACATGTGACCTCTATGTCCTTAGTTCTACTTTTAGGTATCTGCAATTCCTAGATGCACAACGTTTTGTAAATACAGAGAGAAAGGCAGAATAGCAAAGAGTAAGAGATCTTAGGTACTGAGTACTGAGGATAGTACTGTTCCACAGGAAAATTCTTTGAAGCATACGCTTTGTAATAGCGGTATTAAAATATGCAGCCTCTGAACCAGTATTTCACAATTAGCCTTTAACAGTTAAGGACATAATTTTTTGTTCAACCTGCAGAATTTCACTTTTCGAAGTGAACTGAGCATTCTCAGAATCAGACTCTGTCAAAGAGCTCCTCTGTTGAAATTAGGAGCAATCAAAACACAATTTGTTTCCCCTAAACTCTTAAGAAACCTCTTTTGTCTCCTAGCACAGTCATTTCTTTCTGAACTCTCATTAAATCACTCCCCTGACAGAGGAGAGCAGTAGCGGCAACCCCTCTATGCACCACTTCTAATACTCTCAGTTAATTTAAAGAATGTATTTTGTTCCAAAGGGGGAAAAGGAAAAAACATATACCAGCAAAATAATTTGTAAAAATGAAAAATAATGGGTTTAGACATGAAAAGTAAAGGCAAACAAGACAGCTGCATTGTCAGGTGAACCTTAGACAAATTCTTAAGTAGCATCTTTAGTCTGTGTTTAACAACCTGCAAAGGGAGGGGGGGGAGAATCAGTAAAGGAAAAACAAAGACTTCTGAAAGGCCCTCTGCAAGCTCTTAATAACATAAAACGCTTTTTAAGTTTTTGAGGAAGTTTTAATGAGCACAAATATACAAGTAAAAAATATATACCTCTTGTAGCTTTCAAAAAAAAGACTTCCTGGGCTTGAGCCAACATAATAAGACTGAGAGTTCCAACTGTGTCTGGAGAGATGTCCACTGTAGGTTCACGATTCAAGGCTGACAAAACTGTGTCTTTAATGTGTTGGAAAGCCCCACTCGCAAACTAAATAAAACAAAATAGTATATTGCCATTCATGTTTCCAAGCATATTTTTTCCTCTTACAAATATAATACATAAAACAATTTTTTAAAAATAGCTTTTTGCTATATGGTCTCTCATTTGTTGTGTAGCCACTGAAAACAATTCCCTGTGACCTGTTCTTGAACCCACTTACACAGAGACATTTACCAAAACCGGCTATAAGTAAATGTATATTGACTACACCTAATGGCATAAGAACATGGAAGTCTTAATGCATTCTACAAAGAAGATTATTACTGTATACTTGGTTGAAACTAAAATTTATACTAGCTAAAATTATTTTATCTCAAGCTGAAGGTTATTAGTTACCGACACACTTGGGGAAAGGGATATAGGGAAATGTAAGGAATTAAATCTTTCAAAGCTGGTAAATAAATATTTCACCAATCCACCTTTGCATTTAAGACGGGAAAAATACGTATATATATTTATGTGTGTGCATATATAGCTTTAAAAATGAGACACTTATTTGTTGTTCTAAGATTAGTAATTCTGTATTTTAAGCATAAGCAAGGGAGCCTCTGTACCTGATAGTGCTTAGCTGCAGCTTTTAGGCCTTCATCATTATCCAGATTCTGTTCTGCTGCAATCTGGCTTGCCAATGCTCCACAGTTGAACAAAACACAGGTCTTCTCATATCCCAAACTTGCCAGAGCTGCAATCAAGACACACAGTTACCCATACTGGTAAGAATAACTTCAGTACTCTAGCATCCTAGGTGAGGCAAATACTACTAACACCTGTACTTAAAGATACCAACAGTTTAAAAAAAAAAAAACAAAAAAAAAACCAAAAAACCAACCACCAACCAAGCAAAAAACCTGGACTTTTAAAAACAAAATCATCTCCCTTCTGAAGGTTTTACGTAGTCTAATCTAGTACTTCCACAAAATGTTTCAACACGATGAACTACAGAAAGTGGTATAAAGCATAAAAGTGGTATGAAAATGTACACAATACACAAAATAATTTGGAAGTCTTTTAACTAGAGTACAGCTTTTCGGCTCCTGAACACACAGAAATACATGTATTACTGAAGGATAATCTGAACTTCCATGCATTAATCACTTTGCAGTAACTTCCCAATTACATGTTCTTACCGCATCTTGAATGCAAGATTAACGACCCTTCTCTCATTGAGGCCACAGATTTGTACATGCTCTGTCCTACTATCTATTGACATGCAGGGAATTTTTCACCTCTCCAAGCTATTGCTTCAGACTGAAAATGTTGACAAATATCTTGGTTATATGTGTACTGAAACAGTTAAGCATCTACTTAAATCTTGTGCTCACTACACAACAGTGTAGGCTGTCCAGACTCAACTCCTGTAGTACTGCACAGTCCCAGAGGATGGAGCCCACACTTCTAGAAACAGTAATACCTGAACAGGAACCATTTTGTATCTATTAATTGGTTTCAAAAGGTTACTGGCTACATGCAAGCACTGGAAAAATCTAACAACTGCAGACAGTTTCTCATTACTGTTAAGAGTGTCTAGACACTCCTTTTGGAGAACATAGAAAACTCAACTAGTGAATTTCAATTTCACAAACACAAATACAACTTCTAAGTTATCCTTAAAGCATTGACAGTACTAAAGAGGCAGGTGTGTTTCATTTCACTAACATCCAGCCTTCTTATACAGCTACACATTTATCTAACATCTCTGAAGCTTCTGTTAACATTCCCTGACCTGCACGAAATTGTCAGACAAGCAGCCGTGAATCTGACATGCCAAGTTTCCATTTTGTTTCCATAATTTACCTAGATCATCCCTCTTCTGTAGCTTACTTTCCAGAATTTTTCTAAAAAGAAGATCTTGTACAACTTACAAATCATTCAAAAGACTAAAACACAAGGAAAGAAAATACGGCTTTAAAGTTTCTGAATTACAAAATTACTTCATATACAGAATTACTTTATACTGTGGACTACATCTCAAGCGTGATTTACTACAGTGAGAACAGCTGCTTAGCAATATAGATTTTCCTCAGACTTATCTGTTTATAGCTCTACCTATTAACTTAAGCCAACATAGTTCAGATTGCATGCCGTGCTGTGGACTGGGTCACTTTTCAAGCAGCCACAGTATCTGTCAGCTACCCCTGCAATACAGACTTGGGATTCAGGGGGAGATGGGAAGAAAACAGTTTGCCATCACAGCAAGAGCCAGAGCTCTTAAGTCACATTACTGCGTCTTGGCCCCCCGAAGTCAAAGGAGTTTTACATGGACTTTCCATCTGTAGAAAGGATCACCTCCTCTTAGAAATCAACAGAAATTTTGCTCTCTCAGTAACTTAAAACTTTGCTTTACACTGAGAAACCTCACTGCTAATTGTGATCTGAAATACAGATACACACAAACACTACAGTTCATGTTGAAAGCAGCATCTGGATAATCCACGATACAGCACTGGTAAGATACATACTAAAGACTGGTTTTGTTAATTTCTTTCACCTAAGATCTACTTTAAAGTTTCAAAATAAAACTTATTCCATTGCTTGTTAACTGAGCATTATGCACATCTCACATCTGCCTCACAGTTTACTTAGATGAGTATGTAATTAACACGCAGACAAGTAAGCTTTCTCAAGCTGCTGTAACATCACCTTTACTCAAATTCTCAGTGTGATCATCAACGTTATGATTACCAATTCTTTTTCTCACAGCTATTATATATCTCTGCAAATCGCAGACTATGTTTAAGTCAGAATATTCTGAACTTTACTATGAAACAAGATTCAATCACCATGAAATGCAAGCCCCAAAGACGACAGAACCAACCAAATTCTGAGAAAAAACACAGCATCTTCAGGAAGGTCTCAAATTATCCAGAAGGACGACTTAGAACGATTAGAAAATAAAGCAAGGAAAGGTGTGTACCATCTACTTACACATAAGAATGCGGTGCATTCTTACACATACAGTTCACACAAGCAAAACTTTAGCAAGTGTATTCAGAACATGGAAAACTACAATGATTTTCAGTAGTCGCTAAGGAAGAACTATATAAAGGACACAAACTTTAAAAAAAAACTAAAAAGAGAATACGTAACATTTTTTTCAGGCTTTGTCCGGAGCTTCAAAATTGCAATGGCCATCTTGCAATGCTAATCACGAACACTTAGGTATAAATAGAAACAGTAAGGAATAATGACACGGGACTGAATAGTTCCTCACTGAAAAGTGTTTAGTCTTAGTTTCTCTATTGGCAAGTGTTCCAAATCCATTTAGTAATCCTGAATTTTCTGTGCAGAATTGTCCCTATAAGACTAAAACAAATCATAGAGTCAAACTCCTTATGTTTGCAGGAAACAAATACAGGTGGGTTTTTTTTTTTTTTTCTTTCTACGTGTTCAAATCTGTATTAAAATGTTTTAAAAAGAAGTGATAAGAGAATCATTTCAGGGCATGGGCAGATCCTTCTGTACTCTTGACGAAAATGTGATAACAGACTAGGTTACTGAAGCCAGCTACCGTTAGTCCCCTTCTTGTGGAAGGGACCCACTCACTCACAAGCACATCTCATGAGAATCTTACTCATTTAGAACAGAAAGAGCTGAATTACAAAAACCTACTACTGGAACTTGATGTTAACTTGAACAATTTTGATTAATGTCAGTTGGGGTTGCTCCCAGAAAAAGTCAAAGGAGCAGACAGCACACCTATTATCACACTGCACATCTGTTTGTTCCTCCAGAAAACTAGTATTAAATCTAAACTTTATAGAAATTGTTTGTATGTTGCCCATTTATTCATCACCCATGTCAAAATGAATTATCTGCTACCAATATAGTTGAACTCATTTGAAAGCTACATTGAGAATACTAGAAAGACTATTAACAACTCAGCTATATAAAAATACACTCAAAATTTTCTATCTTTAATACTTGCACTTTGGATACATTCACATACCCAATTTGGCAGATCCTCCAAAAAGTGATCCTTTATCAAAAGCATCTTTCCATGTAAATGTTACACAGACCTGAAAGTTGTAAAAAAAGAAAGATCTTTATTTCTAGAATTACATGTGAAATTTTCAGAAAACATCCCGAATGCACATATTTATTGTTTTATATTCTAATTGCATAAAACATTTAATTCCCTTGTAACATAACAAACATTCTGGAAATTTCAGGGAATTGTCAAGAGTTACTTAAAATTTTATTCTACCTTTACTCCTTCCTGCTGGTTTGCTCAAAATATTTCAAGCAGACAAGACAG
Source organism: Microhierax caerulescens (assembly GCA_035590215.1). NCBI lineage: Eukaryota > Metazoa > Chordata > Aves > Falconiformes > Falconidae > Microhierax > Microhierax caerulescens. The sequence continues at coordinate 95,987,489 of JAVJGJ010000047.1, forward strand.
AAGTTCTCAAAAATAACGTTTCATCTTTGTTCATATTCTGACTGACAAATAAATTTATTTCCAAACCAAGATACTACCCCTGCAAGAAGTCTAACAGTCTGGTACAGTCACAGTTAAAGGGAACCACTCAACCAGGCAGTTTCCACTGTTCCAAATTACTAGCATATTTGGAACTATTTTGCAATACCAAAATTCATTCATTTTCATAAGTTAATTCAATAGGAGCATTATCAGGAAATGCAGTCAGGAAAGAGAATGCAGGTAAAACCAGTGTCATTTGTATTACACTTTCAGCATCTATTTCATAGACAGTGCAAATGCTTCACAGAACCTGCTCTGAAGTTCCACAATCTGATTCCTTATTCAGCTGGTCAAACAAGCTGTAGGCAACTGGCAACACACCAGAAAAGACAGCAAAATTCCTCATTTTGAAGTGGCTGGGGAGAGCAGAAGTAACTTCAGAAAGAGCACTGTACTGTTTCATAATGTATTTTCCCCTAGCAGGAATGCTAACACAGGAAGCTCTGGTCAACAGCTGCTCATTGCCACTTCCACTGACTACTACTTCCCTTTCATGGAACAGTTTACAGATTTGCAGAACTTGCTCTTAAAACTTTCCAGTTCTCCATGTCTCAAGGTCTTCAGATTACCATATCAGAACGTTTACATGCTAAAAAACAAAGTACAGTTATTGGCTTCTTGGCTCTGGCTACAAGTGAATGCAGCTACATGTAAAACTCAAAGCAGTTTGAACTGCATTCAAATTAATCCCTTACTTGTAACCTGTAAGTCTGAAAGACTTTTTCTTTTAATCATTACATTACCATTTAAATGATTTGATCATTAAAGAACTGTAAAATCTGTCCTATTTGTAAACACATCCAAAGAAAACCTACATCTTTTTCCACCAAAATAGAGGAGCCTAAAATTCTATTCCAGTCTCCACCTGAGGAAGACTTCAATAGGCAGCAGTTAAACTGAATTCCTCCTTAGAGACAGGATTGTAAAGAAATATGGTAGGGGAAAAAATTAATTAACACTGTACCTCTACAAAAATTACATCATTTGTAGAAGCAAAGGCAGGAATAAAGTGGTAAGTTCATAAGTGGCGTATTCTGTTACCTGTTGTAAATGCAACATCCATTCTACTTCCAAAACCAAAGATCATATTCCACTCATTACTAAAGGTTTTCCCACAGAAATTATGTTTTAAGAAGCCTTTAGAACATAGTATCACATAAACTTCTTGGAAAAAGGAGAGCTGAAGAGGAATCAGCACAGCACAACCCTTTCTGACCTAGCCTGCAGCAACCACTAGCCAAAGTAAAAATAAAGACAATTATGGTAACTAGAGGCGAAGTTTCAGTATAGGCTATGTGTGAACACTGACCAGAAAACAAAGATTAGGAAAACAAGGCTTGAAGAGATTAAATGCCTTGCCCAAGACAAGTATTGTTTAGTGGGTTTGGTCCAGGTTTAGAAGTCATATCTCACAGCTGCCATGATTCAGTTTAATGGTTTGATATGTTTTCTTACCTGATTTTCAGAGAATGGAAACTTTGGTTCAATTGAGCACAACTGATCATAGTATCTAAAAAAAAAAAAAAAAAGAATGAACAGCTATTAGATAAATAAAATTAAGAGTTTTGTTTCTTATGCTGGCACATGAGGAAAAGGGTGCAAAAATAAGTTGTGAAGCACATTTGTAACTATGGAGGACTTGCAAGACAGACAGAAATTCTGCCTAAAGAGACTTTTTTCAGCAGAGGAACAAGTCCAGTAGGATGTACACTACCACCGGTAATGTGGAAACCCTGTCTCAGAAGTTTAAGAGTATCACAGACAAAGCTGACCCATTCCACTTTCTGATGGAGGTGGATTAGAAAAGAATTTCATGCAAAGAAGTCCCTGCATAAATGCAGGAAGACAAAGAGTGCATCAGACGTTAAGTCATGCTGCAAAAGTAAAAGTACAGCATTTAACATAACATTAACAAGCTACACTGCAGTCTCTTCATCTGAACATCACACTCCACTCCCCTACAATTCCTGACTCATCTGTTTAAGCTTCAACATCTTTAAAATAGATGCCATTTGCCTTGCACAGTATCAACTGGAAAACCTAATCCTTGATCAAATTCTTTAGTTGTAAACTTAGTTTTCATTAGAGTATATTGTAGTCACAGTGAACTAAACCCAAGAGTTTGTCTGTGCCAATATTTTGTCTACTCACAGTGGAAGATGTTTAGGAAAGAATGTCAGAAAGATGATACAGCAAGTATAGCACAGTCCCTTCACACAATCTATCCAGGCAACAGCGAGCAATTCAAAGTTTTCTTGAGTTGTACCCTACACCTGCAAAACTTGTTAAACATGACAGGCTGGATGTAGAACAGAAAACGTTTAAACTGCCAACTGCTGAGAACACATAACATGTGAAGCCTGTTTCCTACATTCTCCTTGGAGCACTTGCCATATGGGCATACACCCAAAATTATACTGGTCAAATTCTTTTTTTAAGAATTTATATTTCCAATATACAAAACCCCTTGTAATAATGAGTTTCACAGTCTGTGAAACAGGGCTAACATTGTTCCCATTTCTTTACATTACATTATTAAATACTCATCGCTATTGATGTAGACATGAAACAGATGTACAAGACCTACATTCTGCAGACAATATATGTTTTTTAAAAGTCATACAAAACAATTAAAATAGTGTTAGCATGTTTTTCAGTGAATTTTATCTGCCAACATATGTAACACTACAGGTTTCTGACTTCAATTGAGCCACCACTGCAGTTTAAGACACAATTTAATAAACCGTATCAAAAACCACAATAATCTGCAACAGTAATCCAGCAGGACTTTCACTAATCGTTGAGTTGAAAGAAATTGTTCCCAAGGTTAAAAAAAAAACAAACAAAAAAGTCTGCAGATATCTACTGTGCAGCAATTTAATCAAGATTAATTTTTACTTTTGACAACTTAGAAAGTATGTGAAAGGTATAGTTAAAAAAAAAACAAAACAAAAAAACCCCACCACCACAACCAACCACAAACAGAAAACAACTAGCACTGAAGATCACTGCAACTGATACATTTACAATTCACTTCCTTCAATGCCTTGGCCTGGTTTCAAGGTAGTTATTTGCATGAAGCATCACAAAGAAATGGAGATTTTTCATGCTGCCTCCTCCTGCCTCAATTTAGTTTGTTACCCAGAAGACACCAATAAAGCGGAGTTGTCCTCCCACATTTCACTATCACCTAGTCCTCATCTGCCATGAGGAGTCAAGAAGCAAAGCTTGTTAAACGTCCTTGTGAAGTCAGGTGTGCCTAAGCAGCGTCTGTTTGCAAACAGACTATTCTTTGTATGTCAACAGAACCACAAAGAAAAAGAAAATAAGCCAAGGAGGTATGTTCCTCCCAAATATGCACATTGCTGCATTTAACATCAATGAATACTAGCAACACAGGGCTTTTTGTTTAGTTCAGAACTTACGTTACTATTTTCATTACTATTTCAAGCATATGATGTCATTTCTTTTAAGTAAAGAACTTGAAATCCTACTCAAGATTTAAGAAGCCTTTAAAACTCTGCAGACCAAAAAAACCCCACAACCAAACACATGTAAAATCATCTAGGGTTTTTTTTAGCAGTAGCTAAACATACATAAAAATAATGGTATACATAAACTAAACATATAAAAAAAGTGATAAAGGTATTAACCACAGAACAACACAAAACTAGCAGTACAAAGAAAAATATCAAAGGAATGGCCACGTCTGATGTTCATGTCGGTTACACACTGAAGGATGAGAGTAAACATAAAGGTGTTAGGAAAACAAAGTTTACAGTAATCTAACTATCAAGACACAAACAGAAGTTGCCACACCACCCAGATGAGCATTGCATGTTTCAAGTGATGAACTACAGAAAACCACACAAATACATCAACTGCCTGAGTTCCAACTACAGCAATGAAAGGGAGGGCAGACAGCAGCAGCACAGATCTAATCCTTAAAGTACAGCAATCTTTCACCAAAACCAGCCATTACACACTCCTTCACACTAGTAAAAATGAGTCAGAGCAGCCAAATGAGTTGGAAATCAAGGTTTAGGTTAGAATTTAATTAAAATACGTATTGCATTAAGAACCTCAAATCCTGTTCCCCCTTCAAAGAATCGTAAAGAAAAATCTCCTTCAAAATAACATAGGAGAGTCCATGATCTGCCTTCACTCTTCTAGATAAGAACTGGCATCCTGAACTCACAGCTGGAAACCAGAACCGCAACTTTCAGCCCTCAGAAAATTTGAGCATTCAAAATAAAACTAGACATCTCCCCTTTCTTTTCCCCCCTTTTCATGTTTTTAAAAGAACTGCAAGAGTTGTTAGTGAAATTAAATCCATTTCACTTGCACCACCATCCCATCCCTCCAGAAAAAGAAAATTAAGTGGAGGCAAGCTTCAATATTAAGAGAGGAAGCAAGGAACCCCTTCAACCTGTAATTATTCTCAGGGTGGGGGTTGATACACCAAAACGACACTAAATCAAATCTGCTATGACAGAATTTAAGGGGAAACATCTGTAGAAACACCTGTACCAAGCTTACCTATGTCACCTTCAGAGCACTCAGATTCTCACAAAACAAAGCAAGCTTGGAAGCAGGCTGAAGTCTTTACCAGTTACCCAGTGAAAAGGAGCACAGTGTATATTGAATACTTCTCCATGAGAAGCATTTGCGTCCATCAGTCGAACAACAGCACACTGTGCACTTCACTGGTCAGTGTTTGCCTAGGAAATGGGGCTGCTACTAAGTTCATTTCTTCCATAAGAGAAAAAATTCTGCAGTTAACTACTCAGCAAAACAAGGCTTCTAAAGATTACAAAACCATGGCCAAATCCTAGATTAATTAGTAGATTAAGCCCTCGTTTCTTAAGTTATTCAGTGCTCTACTAGGTATTATGGTCTATAAAGAGCTGCAAAGAAGTAAACCTATGCAAAGGGTATCCACACTGTAATAAAAACCTTCACTAACAAACCAGTTTTAAACTTCAACAAAAATCTTCCTCAAGTTCACTTTAATGTAAGACTGAATACAACTCTTAAGGAGCAACAGGAAAATACTGGAAGCTGGAGAGGTAAGGGAATTTTCAGAGGAAATGCAAGGCACTCAGATGCTTGTGCTCTATCATAAGCTCAGCTAGATACTTCAAACTTCCGGGTGTGGAAATAGTCTGACTTTAAGTAACTGCATCTTACAGATTATATGTCAGAATAATAACAAACTTCTTTTCCAGCAATTGTCATGAATATAAATGGTCATACACTGGGCAAACCACTGATAACTTTAGGGATAACAGAAGACATACAACGGAACGTTTTATTTTCTCTAATTTACAGTTAATTCATTCATCTTAACTCACTTCCACTGTAAGAGGTACAAATATTCTCAAACGATACAATTCAAAATGCAGGTGTTTTATGAGAGGAGCTCCTGTGCGGCAGGAATATCACTTTGTGTTCACATATAAGATGTCACCAGTGCAGTGCCCACATTCAACACCTCCCGACTGCTTCAACAGCAGTAAGCAACAGCACCAGGGCCCCTGAAGTCGTCTGCCAATCACTGATCCAGCAGCAAAGAAAACATATCGCAGCATATGGAATTGACTCAGAAGGAGAACTGTTGTTACACAATTGCAAGTGCTTTTCCTTCATTACTTAGAGAGAAAACCTGAGATGAAGTTGCATACTATGGCTTGAATTAATTTAATGACCTGCTGGCACTGAAAGAGGGAACTCCCGCTCAGCCCCTTAGCTTTCAGCAATGCTACTTTTATCCTCTTTTGCACCAGCTCTGATGTTCACCTGGCCTTCCACTGAACTCATTCAAGTTGCTCACCTGTCAGAAAGCCACATACACCCTTTGCCTTCCAGAAATGGTGCAAGAGAAGGGCCAGAACTAAAGTGAGGGCAGCCTGCTCTTAGCAGCGTAGAGCTGTTAAGACAGGGTGAAGTCCTATCACATGGCTGGGCCAAGCAGGGATTTCAGATAGTAACTAATGACAAACCGGATTGGCACCATCAGAAAAGGAAGCTCAATTCCAGCATCCAAAGGAAGATAAAAATACGCCTTTCAGTGTGGCTAGCAGAGTCCTTCTTTCAGTTCATAGATGCTTCTTATGTCTCTGACCTTCAAAAGCATACATGGTAATAAACAGGAACAGACCAGGAAACTACAAAGATACTGTAAAACACCATCAGCACAGTCATAGCTTTTACAGCCTAAACACCCAGCAGAAAGTTGATAAGCTCAAAAAACATCACTAATTCATTTTACAAATAAGTCACTTCTTTCTTTCCCATTTCTCTTCATTCTTTTAAGTTTATAAGTTAGTTCTAGTGAACATCAGATCTATTTCTGTTTGTTCATGACACTACAGAAACGCATCTACAAGCATTTCTCCTTATCCTAGAAAGGACTTCTTTTTATTTTTTCTTTAAAAGAGGGAAAAAAGTTCCAACCACTAGGTAAAACCCCCATATTCTGGTACTGCGAATCTCTGACCCCAGCTTTGCAAATAGCAATGTGTACTCCAATAGTAATCTAGTGAATGAATCACAGTGACTACAGCGAGTAGATGAGCTACAAAGAAAGGGACTCAAAATAATTCTAATCCAGAAAAACAGAACAGGATTACCACAGTAAATCAGTAACTGCAATCCATGAATGTTCTAGAGAGACAGCGAAGGCAGAGTGCTTTTGCAGATGTTGGAGCAGTCACTTCTTCAGAAGGCTTTATGCAGTTTACTGGGCAGAAGGCACAGATTAATCTTTTGCTCGTGTAACCTGTGATAATCCTGGCACAGGAGATGCACCATCAAACTTTCTGATAGTAAATGAAGCACGTTAAGTAGAAAATGAGGATGTGACTTTGGAAATACATTAATAAGTCGCTAAAAAAAAAAAAAAAAAAGGGAAGAAAAACACTACAGTTAAAAAAAAAACACGAAAAAACCCCAGCCACACACCAAAACAAGAACCCAGCAAAACCGACAAGAAAGCAGTAAGGTAGGGTAAAAATCACACTGCAAAACAAAAAACATTACAGACGTTACAAAAGTAACGTAAAAAACAGCAAAATGTAACACAAACAAAAGACTGGCGCGATCAGTTCTGAGAAGCAGAACAGTCGGTCCCTTGTGCGCAGACCCAGCCGGCACCGGCACGCCGCAGGCACGGGGAAGCGGCCCGGGACGGGGCCTCCCCCCGCCGCAGCCCCAGGACCGCGGAGCCGGGCGGCGCGGCGAAAGCGGCGACCCCGGGCCGCCTCCAGCCACCCCAGCACCGGTGGGGGCGCCCGGGCAGGCCCGCGGCGGCGAGG
>JAVJGJ010000047.1:95995040-96011326 GCA_035590215.1 Microhierax caerulescens
AGCTGCCGCCGGGGCCCCGCGGGGAATCAGGGCTGGGGGAGACGGAGGAAGGAGGAGATAACGGGGGTGGAGGGCCCCTACCTGAGGAGGGTCTCCAGCGAACTCTCGTGCTTGTCGAGCGGGCGGCCGAGCGCGCTCTTGCGCAGCTTGCTGAGCTCCTCGGCGGCGCGGCAGTGCTCGGCCTGAGCGTCGCCGCCCGGGTAGCTCTGCTGAATGAACTTGCACAGCGGCTTGGCCAACTCCACCTCCGAGGCCTTCTTCAGCTGCACCGAGATGAAGTTCGTCATGGCCGCCACGCAGGGTAGCGGGGGGGGAAGGGAGGCGGAAGGCGGGCAGCCGCCGCCGTCACCGCCGCTCGGGCGCTGCCTTTCCGCTCCGCACGGACCCGGCCCGCCGCCCGCCCGCGCCCCGGCCGTACCCCGCGCTTCCGGGATCGTCACGCGCGCCCGCCCCGCGCCATGTCCCCGCCCCTCGCGCAGGCGCCTGAGGAGACGCACGCGGGCCCGCCGCGCCGTTCGGGGCCGGTGCCTGGCGGTAGAGGGGGGGTGGGCACCGCCGGCGGGAGCTGCGCGGCTTTACCGAGGGGAACGGGCCCGGCGGCGCGGGTGGGTGCTGGAGGAGAGCGGTGTGGGGCGGGGAGGGCGTCTGGAGCCCGGGGAGGGCGGAGAGCTCGAGTGCTGCCTCTGCGGCAGCGCTGTCTGGCGGGAGACATGGGCGCGGAGCCCGGCTGTGGTGAGGGACGCTTGGCTGGCCGGTAACGCGGGCTGTGGCGCGGCGGTAGGAGTAGTGGCGACTGGAACGTTGGTGAGATGTCGGGCTTGTAGCGCGTTAGAGGGGGGCAAAGGGTCCCATGCGCAACCCGCCTCAAGAACCGCAATTTTAAATAAAGTAAAACGCTGCTTCTCCGTGGCGGACGCCGACGCGTCGCTGTTGGCAGTAGAAGGCACAGGTTGGCGCGTTGCTGTAATTACATATGGGTCACCCGCGTCCCGCTGGCTTTCTGCTGGCTCGGCCCCGCGTAGCTCCGGTAGGCGAAAGGGACAATCCGCAAGGCCCACTTGTCTGGAGACCTGAGGGGGATATTCACCCCACGTTCTCATTTCCCCTTTCTTCCGCTACTTGCTGCACACAGCTAAAGCTGTAAGCCTGTTATTTTCTTCTCAGATGAGCCCCGAGGTGATGATACCATGAAAAGGAGTGGTAAAAGGCTTTTTAAATTATGTGAAAGGGGTTCGTTGTAGCAGGCCATGAGTTTTGCTGTGAAGTGAAGCCGGTGATTCCTCTGTACTGAAAGCCTGCTATACTAAGCAGGGCTATCTCCATCATCGTGAATGTCTGAAGTGGCGGCGGCGTAAGAGGAAGAGGGTAGGGCCTCAGAAGTCGGGCTTTACTGCTCCTGTCGCCGCTGGGAGGGGCAGCTCCGCCATGATTAACTGTGCCTATGTACAATCCAGAGATGCTGTGACAACAGCGGCCTGGCTTTCCTGGCCACAGGCATTGGGAGTTGTCCTCGTTCTGCTGCTTCCAGTCACCTTTGGTGGAGCCCAAGTGGTTATCCTTCCGGGCCTTGCCAGGTTGCTCCTGTTACAAACGTTTGCTGTATTCACAAAAAGTGAATATATGTTAACAGTTCCTTAGTGTGCACCTGCCTCCCTGTGCTGAGTAAACACCCAGCACAATTACTCATAGGTCAATCAAAACCAAGCAGTAATTGACTTAATTTCACATTAAAAAAAAAAGGGGGGGGAGGGATCATTTTTATCATACAATGAATACAGAAATAAAGCTGCCCTGCCTTACTCAGATGTGAGTATGAGTTCCACTCTGCTTTTTTTCCCTCCAGGTTTTATTGCCCACATACACTTGTAAGCATTTGGCCTCTAGCTTGAGTCAGCCTTGCACTGACTGTGTTTCCCTGTCCTAGGGAAAACCTCACCCTCACAAGCTTAGATTCTGACCAGTCTTAAAACACAGTCAGCTGGGCAGTTGCCTCCCTTTGTTTCCAACATCAAGACCCTATGGGGTATAGTTAGCCTATGCATCATTACAAGATACATGGCTATCTATATATGGAAGATGGAAGCCATCAATACCTCCCAGCATAACAGTCATAAACACGGCAAGGGTGTGAACAGGGAAGGGCAAAAACTGCAGCTATGAAATCATAGTTCCCCTTTAGAGCCATGATGACCTTTAGATGGCTGTTGCTTAACAAATGCAAGGACTGATACTTTGTATTCCTGAACCGTCCACCAGCACAGCTCAGAAATTTCACTTTGTCTTAGAACAAGTTACCAGAACTTCAAAATACAGGTGACGTGCTTCTTTCCCACAGATTTCTTAATAAACAGTACTCCTCTGAAGGCTTTGTCCTGATTATTGCAATTACACGCAGTAATGACTTGTTTCCTTGTTACCTCTAAGTAGTTAAGTACTATTTCCCAATTTAGTGATGAAGAAGCCACAGAGTCAGTAGTTATCAGTGCAGGGGGCATAATCTACATCTTCTGACTCAGAGTCCTGTGCTTTACACAACAGGCCATATGTACTTCCTTCTTCAACAAATTTGTGATAGTGTCTAAGGGAGCCACTTAAAAACAGTTTTCCCCTAAAACTTTTGAAGTAATGCACCATAAACAAGTTATAGACATATTTAATCTTTACCAAGGTCATTGATACATGTAATTTTGCTGTAGACAGATAATTAGATATCCACAGTTTTCCTCTTTTTATGAAACAACTATTACGTATATGTAGAGCACTGCAGTTTTGCAAAAGCATTGCTAAAAGTCAGATTTGCTTACAGTATACAAACTGGCTTTTCTGCATGCGTCATGGGTTTTGTCTAAGATTTTAGACAGAAAATCTTTCACTGAGCTCTTATGTTCTCTTTTATGTTTGCTTTCTGTTCATAAATTCTGTGTACGTATTTCATTGAAGCAAGATTTTAGTCTGCATTTACTGTATTTTATTCTGTAGATTTTGATCATGCTACTTCACCCATAGTGTACGAGTTGCCCTGCTATACTAAAGAAATAAAACATCAGCAAGAAGAAGTGATAAGGCAGATAGTTGTTCATTTAATTAAATCTGATGGTCCTCTTGCCTAAAGCTTCATTTAATCACTCAGATCCAACCTCATTTTGATACTCCTAATACAATCTTTTGGTGACACAGTGTAAGGACCAAGTCTTTCTCAGGTCTCAGCAGGCTTCAGAAATATGCCATATTACTGATCACATAATGATAAGTGCCTGTGCTTCTTACTGAAATACACTGCATAAGCAGAGAGAAACACCTCCTCACTGTCCCGTGTCGTGTTTTGTAGTAGTGGGTCTTCGTAATAAGCACCAAAAGCATTGCTAACATGTTTCCATATAGGCTATTAAAAATCTGTGGTAAAACTGCCCCCCACTCAAAAAGATTTGTAAGATCTTTTAAATGTTGTTATTTTTACTGCTTATACTATTCATATCACTGTGGTTCTAGAAGATTTACAAAGCAGAACAGTTTATAGAAGACAGCAGCAACTTTAAGTTCCGTAAGAAATACCTGAGAGGCTATTAAAATGCTTCCCAAAACCTGAAGGTGTAAGAGGTATAAATAAAAATATGAAAACCAGGTTTTTTTATAATACATTGCTTTTTAGCATAGTCCTGTATACCATGTATTAGGGTGCAGGCATATACTGCTGTCAGATATACACTCTCTACTTAAAAAGAGGCAATGTTTACATAGGTAATTACCCTGACGCAGAGCAAAGCACAAATGTGCGCTGCTATACATACACTGATACAAGTCAGGTGACTAGTAGCTGCCAAAATGGCCACTCTACTCTGAATGAGAGTGTTTGTGAGGGTATAGTTTTACACCCTTTTTCCCATCTATTGGTTATGGGACAACTATGCATAAGAAGAGGTGGATGTAACAGAGAATATCATTGTCATTTAATCCTGGGCAGGCTGCATAGCTGTTTACTGAATCCAACATTGTGTATAAGTTTCTGGAAAATCCAAAGTCACGCATGAATATTTGACTTAGATTTTGGCATGAAAAATCTGTAATCAACATGTTTTGGTGCAAAGTTTGTGGTGTGCGGATTGAAAAAAGTTCAGAGCCTTCTTCTGAAAGTTTCTTGAAAGAAGGAAAAATTTGGTTTAGCTTTGTTCAGTGTGAACCATTGATGTTACTTGGTAAATCATTAATTCTACTTTACATATATAAATTAGGGGGTTTTAAATAATTTTTACCCTTAGGAATGGAAAACAAAGTACCTGTCGTATTGCATTAAAAGCAGATGAAAAATCAAGTGTCTGCTTTTTGTGATAATGGAGTAAATTATGCCTTACACTGCACTTATTCTTGCTATGAACATTTTCTTGAACTGTCATAGGATTTCAGAAGCCCCGACAGTAGATGGGTAGTGTTCTAATGTTATCACAGCTTTAATTAAAAGTTAAAAGAAGAAAGGATTAATGACCTTGAAACCCAAGTGTTTTACAAGATATTCTTCCCCTAACTATGCTAGGGTTCTACTGCTTCTAATTTTAAAGTAATAAACAACTGAAATTCAAGTATGTTATTGTTTATTCATTCCAGAAGAGAGAAGTTTTGTATTTTACAAATTGCTCTTACAAGCATGGTAATTAAGCTACCCCTTAAGATTTGAAAGTCAGAAAGTTTTCACTTAAATCCTGTGTTACTAAATAATGCAAATACATAAAAAATGGAAAGTAACAAAATAGATGAAAGATAACTGGGTAACTTTGACTCTCTTAATTATTGCAATATGGGGTACACTTAAAGCAACAGCTTAATTTTTTCACTTTAAAACATTGCTTTCTTTATTTAAAGCATCGTATTTCACATTTTATAAAGAATTTTGTCCAAATATATCATCAAGTCAATCCAGATACCTTTTAAACCAAAGGGTAGAGTAGACTTCAAAGAAGCATAAATTAATATTTGTCCTTTGTTGGTATTCTACAGTATGCAATTAAATTTTATATTGGTTTTACCTGTATATTCAATGCAGGAGAAATACCCTTTCCTGTTTATTACATTACAATTACAAGGCTTGACTAGAAAACTCCATGTATAATTTGAAGACTATTGGGTTTATTACAGTGAAGATATGAAAGAAATGAGATCTGGTTAATTGAGGAAGATCCTTTAAAAGTCATCATGGACATAGCATTTATTTCAATAGTATTTGCTATTTGGAGTGTTTCTTATCCTAAAATATTTTATAAAATATTCAAGTAGAAATCATTTTACAATAGGTCTGGATGGAAGTAGGGAATTAGGTAGCCAGTCACTATAGAGCATAATGCTTGCTAGGATAGAGACATTACTTCTTGCTACATGGAACAAGCAGGATGGTAAATAAGATCCCAACAGAAATACCTTCACTTGGCAAATTTCACTAAAAAACACTGCTGAAATTCAGTTCTGTCATTCATTGGACTTTTTTTATAGCAATTGAGAGGTTTACACCACTAGGCAATCCTCTCTATTGTCAGTGAACTGTTTTATTTTCAGCATTTCAGGTGGAGAATAGCCTGTAGTAAGTTACGGTTCAAATATCTGGAACACCTTTACTGCACAAAAGCAGTCTTGTTTTTTGAGAAGACAGTAATCAGCTTTGTCCTTGTCTTGTGGGCTGCGTACATGTGCCCCAACAGAGACAAGCTTGTGGCTCATGTGTGAGGCGGGAAGCATCTGTGCCTTGGCTGGGGGCATGCGCCTCTATTCGTGTGCCTGCAGCACTGGCTGCCCAAGTGCGCAGCTCAACTCTTCGCTCCTCGCTCGGTTATTTGCTACCTACCTGCTCACTCAGATAAAGAACGAGGCACTGTGCTCTGCCTACTCAGTGAAGTGACGTTGAGGGGGTTTGAACCAAGGTGAACCAAAAGCCAGGCGTACACTGGAGCATGCTCATATGGGCCGATCCTCCGTATCCCCATCTGTGCATACTGCCATTGTCACTGTGTGGAGGGGATCTATTATGTAAAAGCGTCATACAAAAAGTCAGGGGAAAAAATTTGCCACTACGTGCTGGACAGAGCAGAGTCACGCTGCTGGAGCAGAATTAGGAGACAACAGCAGGGGCCAAGGCCTAATTTTAGGTCCAAGGGGGAGACAGACATGTAAGGAGGAAAGCAAGGACCTGATTTAATAGCTGTAAATTCAACGTTTCTCCTTATAATGTGAAAATTGAATGATTCACTCCCCAGGAGCGCAGTCCAGGCAGAACAGCTGTGGTCCTTCTTCTCTGGGAACAACACACCCCGATGCACAACAGTCTGAGACCTTACCAAAATATGGAACTATCAAACAAAAGATAGAAGACCCTGAGGTAAGGGTTGTTCTGTGGTCCATGCAGGGAGGGATTTATGACTTTTCCCTGTTCAAAACATCTCCTTAACACACGTACTGACAGTTACAAAGAGCCACCTCTAATAACAATGTAGGGGATTCACTTCTGAAAGCAGTGAAGATCCTCATGTTCTGCTGTTAAACTTGTCCATAAGATAAGGTTTTTATCTTACACATTCCAAACATGATGAATCAGAACAAAGTTTCTCTGTTACATAATGTAACAAACATCAGTATAGACAGCTCTTTTGCAAAGTTTGGTCCAACCACAAAAATCTGGGAATAAAGAAATGGCGAGAGCATTTGCCAACAATGCTGCTAGAGGATTCCTCCTAGAAATGCTTACTCTGCAATGGTCAAAGGAAAAATGATAGACAAACTTGCACTAGCGCAATCTGCAAGAAGTAAGACTCAAAAAATGTGGTTTAATCTTCTATTTCATCATTCTCCTGGCTGTATATGAACATACGTGGTGCAAGCAGGCAAGAAACCCCAGGATTACCGGTGTGCTTTTGCACAAAAAAGGGACGAGGAAGATGATTTGATCAAGAGGATCTTTACAAAACATGCCTTTTTCTAAATTTATTATTATTATTATTATTATTATTATTATTTTAAATCAAAGGAGATAACTGTGGCTCAAGTGTTCCTTCTAACATCCTTAGAAGGATGTTAGATGATGTTCCTTGTGGTAGGACATCCACAGGACATCACGGAGTCTGACTCAGACATTAAAGGGGAGAGTCTGAGAGACACTGGATGAGCCAGTTTGTGTTACGAGGCTGCGCTTTAGTCAGCACCTTTGCGAAAGCTATATAAATTAGGGCAGATTTCAGAGCACTATTTGTCATGATTCGTCCTGGTATGAAGTATCTGGACATGGCTTGACTAATGCCAGTACTTAAAATGTTACTGTAAGCAATTTAGTGTGCAAATTATGTTCTTCAAGATCAAGAGATTATCCTTAATACTTCATGAATTCTCAGGTTCTTCTGTCTGGTGTTCCCTCTGAAGGTCCACAAAATTCTTAACTGTCAAATACACAGACTGAAATTTTTGTAATGAGTCACTTTTAGGGGGAAAAAATCCATTTTCTTAATGGGTATTTTCTTCTGTGGAATCAGACATTCAGCTGATTTGTATATGCAATGTTTTTTCCATTCACACTGACTGGTACAAAATGTAACATCGTGTTCCTTTCCAAGTAGTGTGCCCAGCAACTTAACAGTGTCCTCCCCTTTCAGATACCGAGATGCTGACATACACAAATAAGGTATTTCAAGGAACACAAGATAGTATATTCCCACTTTGAATATTATACTTAAATGAATGCTTAGCTGCTATCCATTCTCCGTCCAGGCATTGACAGGCTTATCAGTGGTCACTTTTGCAGTCAGCTGGTGCTACCTACAAACTGCTTAGCTAGGAGTTTGACATTGACTAGGTGTAACTGACATTAAATTGTCCTTTTTACAAAAAAAAATGGAATCACTTTAGGACAGCAAGTGAATTTCACAAAGTAAAAGCAAAGACTAACTGCTTCTTTACTGGTACAATCCTTCATCCTTCTGTAACTCTGGTAACACCAGGTGTGCATGTGTCTGTCCGCTCTCAGGCTTGTGGATTTGTGTACCCTTTCTGTACTCCTACGTCTGCATTTGCTTCCAGCACCTGCTTCCTCCACTTTTCACAGGGCTCAAAGAGTGTGCTTCAGATTCATTAGCTAGATGTGAGTCATCACAGCAGGTCAATTCATTTTCCCATGGCATGTTTTGTTCCACCTCATGACTGTCATTTTTTCCAATTTGATCTTACCAGTATTACCTGCTTGGCATGGCAGTTTATCAGTGACTAATGAGGTACCTATTTTCAGGGATGAAGCAGCTAAAGAATTTTTTCTTTACTATGTAGATGATTCAGTATGACTTTTCATTTAATGTACCTAGTGTTTATATGCTAATTATTTAAATGTTCTGTTTTACTGGCCAGAAATGTATGAAGTGATTCAACGGTAACCATCTCCAGTTGTATAGAACTCAGGTAAGGTCTAAATACGTGCACATCAAAACACATGCCCAAAACACAGCTCAGTGAGAGACGGGAAATTTTACTTGTGATGTATTATTTGTTAAGAGCAAAGATAAAAATTAAAGAGGAAAACTTAAGATCTCACTAGAATTTTTTTTCAGAAGTGCTATAGTTGTACCCAGTCATTTGCACTCTTGGGCTGTGACAGCATGCTGACACTGTATTTCATTGCTGACAAACAAAACGTTTGCTCCAACTCATTTCCCCTCCTGTTTTCTCATATGCACACAAGGAATAATAAACCGTGTTTGAGAATGGCATATTAGCCAGATTATATGCAGGGAAACGGGAATTAAGAACTGTGACTCTCTGGGAAATGGGAAAGAGAATGCTCTTTTTAATGTAAGAATGGAGGACTGTGAGCAATTATTTTGAGTTGAGGTGGTGATTCAGAATACTTGTGAAAAAGCATCAAGCTTAGGGGGTTCTGATAAAGTTGAGTGCAAAATTTTTAGGGCTTTTACGTGTTCAAAGAGAAACATAGGGAGTGTGGGTTTATTTGCCATAATATGTAGTAAATAACTGTAGAGGCATGCAAGGGTCTTTGCAAAGATTTAGGAACACTTTGTAAACATTAAGTAAGTTAGACAGTAATTGAAGCAATTAAATATTAATAGACCTATCTTAAATATAGCAGAGAAGTTATTTGCCAGAAGAACTCTCATGCCAGGCCCCGGAGAAGAACCAATTCTGAATTCTGGTTCAGTAGAATTCATTAATGTGTTGTGGCCACTAGTTGCCCATGTCTCTCCCCTTCTCTTCACATTCCTAAGAACACCTGTACCAGAAGAGGTCTTCCCAAAAAATGAAGAAATTACTAGACTGGTAATATTTGCTAAAGATCTTCCCATGTGTGAGCCAACATGGACGCCGTCTGAGGTGTGGCTGAGATGTTCTTTAGTACTTGTCATGCACAGTGCTGAAAAGACGTACGGGAAACAGCAATTATGGTACAAGTTAGGGCAACTCTTAGGGTAGCTGGAATTTTTCCAGGGACCAAACTGGCCCGTGGCAACTTCAGAACAGAGGTAAATACAGATTTCTTGCATGCGCTTTCTGCTCCGTATTACACCTGAAAGGAACTAAGCTGTCCGACATTGTCTCGATTTTCTAGTGTTGTCAGTATTACTGTGCTGCAGAGGAAGAAGGTAACTGCGTGAATTACTGTACAAGCAAATTAAAAAAATGCTGTCTGAAGCAACATACAATTGTAAAGAGCTAACCGATGGAGACAGATGGAAATGTACAACGTTACTTATCTAATGCACAGTGCTGAGATTCCCGGTGTAGCCCCAGCAGAGCTACTTCTCAGAGCAGAAGCCTCTAGAAGCACTGCCCCAAGCCAATTAGCTCTTTATTACAGCACAGAGGTAGCTGTCATGCCATACTGTACAACCCACAACATGGTTACCACCAAGGAACAATATGCACTTTTCCCCTTCTATCTTACAGAACAGAATGAAAAAACTTTTAGAAACAATCACCATGTAAATCACATTTCCACCCTTACCCTCAGCACTGCCTAAATAGAGGATACTGATAGAAGAGGTAGGGGGCTCATTTTTTTTAGCCACAAGATAAAGCTAAAAGTAATAATATTCATACCATGCTTTTGACTTATTTCCTGAGAGGAGTAGTGTATCTCTTTAATCTGCTACCAGCTGCAAATGCCATGCTGACAAAATTAATCTCTCAGTGTCAAACGATTACACTGTACAAAGCTGTTATGTATTAATTTAATATTGGATTTTCTCCTTGCTGCAGGATCATCTTTCTACTTTATGACTATTGACACATGAAATAAAACACAGTGACCAGAATACATTTGAAATTAAGTCAGATTATATTGTATAATGGACTTTTATCAGAGTAGGAGAAAATCAGGGCTCGTAAAACCAATGGCTAGTTAGTGGTTATGGAAAGAAAGTCAATCAGCAATTAAACTATAATGGTGGTACATTAAACAGGAATGAGTAATGGTAGGTAAACTTAATTACAGCTGGTAATATTTAAAATATCAGTAAGTTTCATACTGAAACCATATGATGAGTTATGGCTTGATTACACTCAGAAGGCCCACTGCTGTACAACCCTCCAGGCAAAACACCTGCTGAGATCTATATGCTTATAAAGAGAGATTACAGGCACATTTTAAAGCTGATAAAGACTGTCTGGATTCAAGCAATGACTACATACATAGCCATTGCCCAGTTCTGTGAGGTACAGTCTCCATTATCTTTTGGTGGGTTGCACCTCTGTGGGAAAACATTGTTTGGATTAAATATTTGTTAACATGGACTACTGGACACAATCATGGCTCAGGAAAACTTTTTGTCATAATTGTGTTCATGGATTTTCATGTAATGATCATGTCTTGGCATGGAAGGTACAGAGTATACTTCAAGCGGTGTTTTGGGGTGCAGGTTCTGTGATCTCAGCTGCATCACCATATTAGACTGTGCACTGCCTGAGGCCAGAAACCCCGACTGCCACTGTCAAGTATTTATGTACGCTCAGAGGCACTGGGAGAGTAACCTAGTTAGGCTAGCAGAGGATCCTGCTCACGTGTCCACCAGCATGTGCAGTGGGGAGGTCTGGGCTGATCCCCCTGCTGCTAGGACAACCACAGGGACACGCCACAGCCTGCACCTCCACTGCTTACCTTCACCTGTGATGTGCTTCTTCAGATATTCTGCCACACAGGTGGGATATCCAGCTGTCTAGTTTGCTAGGCGGACTATGCCATCACACCACCAAAGCACAAGAGAGGACATCACCCCACACCCCAGCTCCAGAAGGCTAGGTAGGCGCTTGGTGACTGTTGGAGCCAGTCTGCCTTGCACCGACAATGACAAGCAAAAAGCAATTCCTCATTCTAACGGAGCGTGACTCCAACTCTGAAAACATCCAGTCACTGCTCCACAGAAGGAGGTGCCAGAAAGGAATTCTGTTGCTGGCCCTTGCCTTTGCTTTGCAGCCTTAGACTTGCTGCAACACTTGGGGTACCTGCTTTCTGAGCCAAGAAAATGGTCCCCTCACTTTGTCACTGAAACAGAGCATGACTCCAACATTGCAAACGTCCAGCCACTGCTCTCCCACAGAAGGTGTCAGGAAGGGATTCTGTTGCCGGCCCTCACCTTCCCTTTGCTGGTAGCAGACAAGCACAGCCACCGCAGCTGTACCTATGTTTTCATGTTTGCTTTCACCTGCAGCTGCAACCTTCCTCCAGCAACACCAGCTGAACACCAGACCCCGGGACGCCGAGCACTACCTAGCAGGACTCCTTGGAGCTGGCTGTGACAGGCTCTGGCTACAACTTATGCTAGGAAGAACAGCAGTAGTATTTTGTATTGAATAACACTGCTTGAATAAAATTCCAGGCCTGGCCAGGAGTACGGTCTCATGACAGACAAATACCATGCTTCCTGAAATGGTGCCTTGGAGGCAGCTTTTGGTTTGCACAAACCTGCATCTTTAAATCACATAAGGTTGCACAAATATGTACTCAAAAATGCTTTCAAAGCCAAAAGGTCCGATTTCTTTTTCTGACAAACTATAGTGAATCCCTATGTATGGACATCCCCGTAACAGCCTGGAAGCACCCTGCAGTCTGCAATGTGAACATGGATAGAGTAACCTCAATGCAGCATAGACATAGCCAGCATATCTGCTTCGTTCTCTAGGCTCAAGTTTGCATTTCTTGAAGCAGCATCGAGATATCAATTACATTGCATCAAAGAAGGAAAACGTTGCTGATCTAATCTGTCCCAGTAAACCCAGAGAGCACAGTCTTTGTGAAACTTCCCGGATCCCAAGGAAAAGCTAGTAGTGCTACAAAATGCTGGGAATGTTGCAACCTCTCTAAAAGTCTTCTCGGTTAGCAAAATCTGATCAACTGACGTGTCTGCTTGAAGAAATAAAATGGATGATCAGGAAGCACTTTCCCATCATCACGTGTTTCAAAAAAATGAGACGGGGAGAATAATACATTCTCACTTTCTGTTGAAGTATGTCCCAATTTTTTTTTTCCAAAAATACATATAACTAGATGCTAGTTTTAAAGATGTCATCATGTCCCAGGATTGCTTTCATAAATTTGAGGAATTGTAGCCATTGCCAAGACATGCTTCATTCCTATTTTTGGGCATACTTTGGAAGTTCATACTTAAGCAACACTCACTGCACTCCAGGGAAGTTGTGCTTAGGTAAGGACTCACTAAGCTTCATCATAACAGGATTTTCTGGATTTCTGAATCTCAGCCCAAGTCTACAGCTGAAGTTTTGAAATGAGTCCTTAGACTTATAATGGTCCACAGCAAAACCACAGAGATAAATAAAAGTGAACTGTGGGTGGAAAATCAAACTCTATGTTGAAATTTTAGATGTTGTCATTCAGGTCCATCTCAAATTTAAATCTGTAGTTCAGATGGACTGGTTCTACTGCTCTTGCTCCTCCTTTACCAAGTAGCTTAGTGAGAAGTGGGATACAAGTTCTCTTATATTCAGTACCAGACATTTAAAGAGTTTAAGACAAAAGAACATATGAGAACTGCCGTTCTCATACGCATAAAGAAACATGCATTTTTACTTTTCAGAGAACGAGAGAATACATAAAGAGGTAAGAGACTAGTTTACTTTAATTGCAACCAACAAATCAGAGACCACAAATACACCATTAAATCCACAGTACGAGGACCCTGGGTGCAGTCCCCCAGCAGAGGTCTGCCTGCCTGTGCCGGAGGCCAGCACTGATGTGGCGTGGCTGTGTAACCTTGGATCAGATGGCTGCGAAAAGCTGGAGGGTGAGGAAGAGCCGTGCGAACTGGAGCCTCCCCGCTTCACGTGGGAGCTGCATTCAAGCTCCAGCTCTTGCCATGGGCCCCTGCCTGTTTGGGGCTGTGCCTGCGCCCAAGCCATGTACCTCACTGAGTCAGGCACCTGGCTTGGCCTGGGACCTGCCCTGTGACCGCAGCCCTGTCTGGCAGACCCCAGGCGCTGCCAGGGGACCGCTCTGCTCACCCTGCTGCAGCGTGGGGCACAGTGGGGCCCCTGCCCTGGCCTGTCTTATTGCCAGCCTCGGCTGTGTCTTGCCCACGCTGTGGAGCAGCCTGCTCCTCGCCGCCGGGATCCCTCTGCGGGTCACAGGATCCAATGTGAACCTAGAAGAACATCTGCTGGATACCAGGATCCTTGAATAAAAGTTACATTGTTGAGACCTAAGAATGGTGTTTTATTAAACTAAACAAGCTACTTCTCGCTAAACTGATGCTATTTTAGCTGCAGTTGCACAGTCTTTTCCTTCCAAAAGGGTCAGGTTATAGACTGGCATTTAAACTAGTTTAAAATCAGCCAACACGTGTAACCGAAGCAGGTATCTAAACTGAATGAACGAGAAGTCTGGTTATAGATGATGTTTAGCCAGTCACTCACTTCTATACCTTCTCGATGTCCTAGGCGTGCCTGGTGTGACATCCATTAGTGTGAATGTAGAGGGAGGCTGAGACATGCAGGTACCATGCTGGGGACAGGGCTTTGCAGCTGTCCTTGCTTTGAGCGCTGACATGTTTCCTCACACACCAGGTATATGTTCTGGAAAATCCACAGCACAGGATACATGTGCATGCAGAAATACCCGTACACAGAAAATTTTATTTCTATAGGAATTTACTTCTAAATAGGCTGGTCCTTGTCTTTAAATGCTGGCAACGAATACAAGAATGTCTCTGCTGTGAGTCATACACGTTAAAAAAAAAAAAAAAAGGAATTCATGACTGAGGCATCACAGACACTATGGCTACTCAGTTAAAAGCAGATTAAAGAGTCCACTTCTGCTACCACAAATTTGCATGATACTACTTGGGATTGTAGGAGAAAAGTTACATTGCTGCCTATACTAGGACATATGTTTCTTGATTTGTCTATAGTGAAAGAGCCCCCCAGACCTGCACTGTGGGTAAGTGAGCTGTCTCAGTGGGAAGATGGAGACTCCAAACGGGGAACAAAACCCCTATTCATAATTTCACTTGAAGAAATTTTGTCTGTTCAAAGTGCCTGTGTATCAAATCTGTACATTCAATTCTGCAACCATTTCCATTCTAGAATACAGAAATGGTGAAATACCTTTATTTTTTTAATTATTATTAAAATACTGCTAAATTGGCATCTAAATGTTGTTTTATGAAAGTCCTAACTGCAACTTTATGGATTAGGGTAAATTACTTATATAGATGTGTCAAAAGGCAAGTATCAAATAAATTAGTAACTACAGAGTTTGTTGGGAAGTAAACTGAAGTTATTATACATGGGTTCAGTGAATATCACAGAGAAGTTAGAAGTTGTTCTGATAATTCTTTGAAACATTTGTGGGTTTTTAAAATTAAATTTGTTCATAGATGTTTATATAACAATTTATAATTTAAGTTCAATTATATTACATTTTAATTACAATAAACTTTCACTCATTTTAATTACTTCAATTAATTATTATTTCCACATGCTTTCTTTCAAAGATTCCATCAGTACACATCACATCAGTGTCTCAACCTCTTCCTGCAAAGGAAAAAAAGCAAAATAGCAAGCCAAATCCCTGGTACTGGTCAGAGTCACAGGACCCGAACCCAACCTTAGTTTTCAAAAATTGCCTGAATTTGAGTTGCTTGGATTCATGCGGTTTTGTTACTTGCTTCCCAGTTAGATAACTATATATGACTAAATGTTTATTTTCCTGACAGAGCGAGCTATCTGTTGACCATTAAAACACTATCAATTCAACTACGTTTAATTTCAACAGTCTGCCTCAGAACCCACTAGATACATATACACAAACCCAAGCTTACTGTCTTCCCCCACCATCTACCTTACTTCTCCCACTATTCTACTTGATTTATAGCCCTGCTGTTTTCACAGCTGTATTTATGGCTATTATGTCATTTCAGTTTTCATTCTAAAAGGATATAATTCAATCTAGCATGGAAGATCTGCACAGGCCATCACTTTAACTGCAGGAAAATGGGGAGGATTGGTACACCCTCTGTATTCTTAGAAGCAGCCTTCACACTCCCCTGTATTGGCTGGTGCAGAGGCACCAAAAATCGTGACTCAGCCTCCCCCACAGGAGACACAAAGAGCTATTGCAGTGTCTCCATCACGTTGCACAAGAGGTTTGCAGGATTTGTGGCCGCTGCTTTAGTCTCTGATGCTGCAGATGCACGTCTTTTCCCAGGAGAGGATCAGGAGGTCAAGTCTTGGGGGAGGGGGTGGGGGGAGAATGTCTGAAGCTCTTTTTCCAGACCTTTGGTACTTCTCCTGCGTGGAGTGGGCGACAGTTCTGAACTGCAAAGCAATTTTGTAAAAAACATCCCTGTTCAGCACAGACCTGTAATAGTGGGTATTTGGTCAAAGCTGCTGATGGCTGCAGTAAGTACGGTCTGCTTTAAACTGCACGTTCAGCAGCACCAACCCAGGTACAAGAGAGTCTAAACTGTTCTAGACGAGGACAATAATTCATTCTTTTCAGGGTAAAAAATAAAACCATCCATGACTTGGGGCTCTTTTTTCCTAGAACAAAGAACACTTCTATTTTATTTTTCATATGCATGCTCATTTACAGAAATTCCCCCAAATAACAACCAGTATTTGCATCTATACCAAACCAGCAGGTTTCTATGTGAGAAGGGGTGGGCAGCCAAGCAAAAAAATATGATCTGCAACAACTGCTAGCTCGGCTTCCTTCTTTTGCTGCACAAGCGTTATCAGCAATAGATAGGGTGGGTAAAGTTCCAACGGCTGCCTCCGGGCTGGACTACGCGCGGAGACCTTCC
>JAVJGJ010000047.1:96018424-96059374 GCA_035590215.1 Microhierax caerulescens
GGCGGAGGAGGCGAGGAGCGGCTCCATGAGGGCAGCGGCCCTGCCGGGGACCGCCGCCTCGCCGGGCGTCTGCCAGCCCCTGCCGCCCGCCCTGCCCGGGCCGCGCTCCCCGCCCTGAGGCCGCTCGGCTCGGCTCGGCTCCGAAAAAACTTTTCCGCATCGGCCGAGGATGGAGCCTGCCGGGATGGATTATTTCTGTGACCAGGTGCAGCAGAAGGACGTGGGCCGCAGGATGCAGGTCGGCCAGGAGCTGCTGGAATACCTGAGCGACCCGGCCAGGTCCCCCGACCTCGAGCAGGACCAGCAGCGCCTTGACAAAGTGATCGACGAGTTAACAGCGTGGGTTAACTCCAGCAATTTCAAGGTAGGGCTGGGCGGCGAGGCTCGGCGCAGGGACACCATGATTCATCACGGTTTGCTTTTAAATCAAATAGGAGCAGGAATAAAACTGCATTTATGACAGCTTGTATCCCCTCACCCCCCGAGAGAAATTGAGAAATTTTGAGAGGATTGCTTAAAACTTTCTTGTTTCTAGTTCTCTGCCCTAAAAGAAGTAGTAATTGGGTTTGGTGTTTTGCTTTTGTCGTTAATTTAAACGTTTTTGCGCATAATATTAAAAAAGACCCACGCAACTATTTTACATACTCGGATTGTGTTTCTTATTCTGAAACAAGATAGGTGGTGATTTTTTCTTTTTTTTTTCGCTACCACTCCCCTTCCATGGTCTCTGCACTTGGGTGTAATGTTTCATGAGATTGCCATTATTTTCTGTAGGCCGTAAAGAGTGCTGTTTCACCGCGTTTGTATTACACCGCCTGCGTTTTATACCATTTAATGCATAATTTGCTTCTTGGGGTTCCCATTGTAAGTTTTAAGTTGTTTATATCGTCTTTAGGTGACTTCCCTGTGCGTGGGAAGTTACATAGTAAATTTACAGCAGCCCAGTGATGACTCACGTTTCACTTTTTTCTGCTGACTCTTAGACAGAGCTACACGGAAACCGGTGATTACTCCGTACCACGTCCCCTGTAGTATTTATACATTTTTCTGACGTCTCTCACCCAATAACGCGATCGAGAACGGAGTTTGATTACCAAGGACAATTGTATTCGCATTAGCGAATTTTTTTTTTATTTTTTTTTTTTCCCTCCCCCGCCTGGGTGCATGGCTGTGGTGGGCGCCGCCGCCGGCAGGGGGCGATATTGGCCCGCGCCGCTGCCGCGGGGCCGCTGCCCGCCGGGCCCGCCCGTCCCTCGCCCTCCGGCCTTGTAACGCCACTGACTTGCACTGTGGGCCCTTCAACTTCGTGTATCCAGGTTATTGTAATTTTTTTCTATTTGCTTAGACTCAGGAGGCAGGTAGGAGTAACTTGTAAGGGCAGTATGTTCGTGAAATGCAGAGGTTTTAAAATTTTTTCTCCGCTTTACAGTTCTGTGTTGCTTGCTAGTGTTTGCACGTAGCATTTCTAAGTTTGAGGTGTGAAAATAATAAGGCTTAACTCTATTTGTGCGTAGGGTTTTGGTTTTTTTTTTTTTAGTATATTTGTCATTAAAGGTCAGATTAGCTTGAGGAAGTAACATATGTTGTACAAGTGTAATTTGTTTGCCTTTAAATTCCTCATCAGAGGGCGGTTATTAGTGATAATTGATTACTGTGAAACCTAGACAGGTCTTTAAAAATACCCTTTTGTTTAACGAGGACTTAACAGGGTAATGTGAAGGCTTCGTTCTGCACATCTAAATTGCCGAAGTTGGGCACTAATACTGGAAATCTGCTTTTCAAGATGTATTTTTCGTAACCCGAGACATTCTGCTTGCTGTTGGTGCTTACTCCTTGGCTGTTAGGCCAAAAGAGGAATGTGCATGGCTCCAAATCATGAGCCTCATGCAAGATGAGGTTAAGATGATTACAAATTCTAAGAGTTTTAAAAATAGCTTGCATAAAAACTAAAATCTTTTTGTTGCCTCTTCTCTTATGTCCACTTACTTGTGGTTCTTTATACATTCAACATTCCAGTTAAAATGTGTTACATACACATTATATTAACTGCAACAGACAAGACTTTGGATGGTTTTGCTCATAATGGGTTCTAGTGTTCCTGGCTGTGGTGGTGACTGCCAGCGTCTGCTGCTTCAAAACAGGCATTAAAAGTGTTCTGAAAAGCTGTGGTTTACATTTTACTATCTTATGCAAGCATAGGTGGTTACATGTTTAAATGTTAGATTTGAATTTGTTATTCAACTCAGGGCCTGAGCAATACCATAAAGTAATGAGTACCACAGGCTTATATCTGGTTTCAAGAAAAATATTGAAGTTTGTGTTTGATTATTTTTAATAATTTGTTGGTTACCATTCCTCTGCTGAGGAGTGGATATGTAGAGCACTTAGGCAATTATGCTTATCATCTCTTTCTTCCTGTATCTTGCTAAAGGTCTTCAAGGTCTTCAAAGTCCCAGTCATTAATCCCACCCTGTTGACATGGCTGTCTAATTGAGCAGTGATAATGGCTGGCAACCAGCTATGGGCTTATTTATCGGAACTGCTGAGCTATATGAATTGGAGTGATAAGTGGGGAATACTGGAGGAAGTTTTGAGGGGGAGCATTGTTTCCACTGTAGGTGACTGGTACGGATAATGAGGGAATCACTAACGTAACTTGCCCTGGATGTGCTGTATCTTTCCTTTTACGTGAAAGCTCTGTGTGTGCGGCGCACTCTGCTGACCATACTGAGGGAGAAGATGTACGATCTGGGAGCTCTAGGCCGGACTCTGTGCTGTGCGTGAGAAAACTTGCTGTGAAATGCCACCCTAGAGGGTTTCTGCTTCACCTAACCAGAAGAGAAAGGATCTGGAGGGAACAGGAGGGTTGATTTGGCAGACTTGGTAACAAGTGGGGGAGAAGAGAATAGGTGTCCAGTAAACAAGTATGGGCTTGCTAGCAGCAAGGTTCAATTAACTTGTCTCAAAAAGATTTTTAGCCATTGAAATAGTGCTTTTGTTTTTCTGAGTTTGCAGCTGTATGTAGTAGTTTAATAAACAATCTGGCAGTTCCAAACTAAGAAAGCAGATAGGAAAATTTCTGAGTTTATCTAGCTCATTGAAGTGGAAAATGCAATTACCAGCTTGAGTTACTGATAAATCAAAAAAGTGGGATTAAGAATGCACTGACTCATTGGCAAATGGTATAGAGTTCTAGTGAAAGTTGGTTGCAGAACACAGGGAGTGTGAGAGAGATGAATCATCTTTAAAGGCTGACCTTAACAGTGTAGTTTGGGGACTTCAGTATGTCTGTGCAGTTAGTGATGAAGTAGCTTCCAAAGACTGTTGAAAACTTTGCAACACCAGGTAGTACCCAGAAGATATGAAGAAAAACAACAACCAAACCCAACACCAAAACAAACAAACAAACAAAAAAAAAAAAAAAAGAAAAAAGGGCAGTGAATTCTGGATTTTTTTAAAGGAGCAGATCGTTGGATGCAAAGTATTAAAGAACTGGGTGATGGTATTGTTCTGCTGGTATTTGTTCACAAACTCTGAGATTTGGCAATCTCAGAAAACTGGAACAGTGCTACTGTTTGTGTTCAGACTCTTGGGTGAAGTTCAAGCAGTAAATTAATTCCTTATTTCTGAGAGTATCACTACTGTTAGATATTTGCTGGCTTTCCTGGATTAACCTACATGTTCATCTGTGTATACTTGAGTTTTTATTGACATATCTCTTATCTCTCTCTTTTACCCAATGGTCACTTGAACTAATTACAAGATTATCTAACTTTGTATAGTCTGGTGGCTCAAACCATTCTTCAGGTAATCTGGAAATCTGCTTTGAGCTTTTGCCAAAGACGTGTGGGATGGAGAAACAGTATGTTTGAATAGAGCTTTGCAAGTCTACTCATGCAGATATCTTGCTAACCTCTGTTAGCATTTTGTGGGGGGTTTTTTTAAGCCCATCAAAATTGATAGTTACAGTCATAATTTTTTTTTGTTTGAGCGATAAAGACTTCTTTTGGTTCTTTATGCAAATTACACCTGATAAGAAGTAAAAACCTGTGACAAAAATTCTGGTAGCTTTTCAGGGTAATTTTATGTGAGAAGAGTAATCAGTAATGTTTGTGACTGAGTCATCTTTGGATTTCTTACCTTTGTAGTTGATACTTTAGCTTGTTTTATTCCTCAACTGCAGCAGGAAAATAATTGCTGGTTTTGTCAGAGCAGCAGGTAGTTTGCCATGCAAAGAAAAAAAATCAGATTTTCACACTATCTATTTCTGATAGTGTGGCTAATCTTTTAGGCAAATCCTTGGGATTATTTTTTTA
This sequence comes from Microhierax caerulescens, assembly GCA_035590215.1. NCBI lineage: Eukaryota > Metazoa > Chordata > Aves > Falconiformes > Falconidae > Microhierax > Microhierax caerulescens. The sequence continues at coordinate 96,022,741 of JAVJGJ010000047.1, forward strand.
TTCTGTGCTTCCTGCAGAGTGAGTTTTTTTTCTTAACTTTGTCTCAACACTAAATACTGAAATATACTAAAATACCAGTTATTATGTTATTGTTTGCATTTTTGTATTTCCTTGGTTTGGTGAGTATTTATTTTGGTTGGTTTTGGTTCAACAAAAGGCCAGCAGGAGGAGCTTTCAGCTTCCAGAGTAAAAGTATTTGCAAATGGTTAAGACAAATGGTTAGGAATTTTGTCTGAGTCCTTTGCAAAGAGATAGCATTTGTAACTTTGACTACATGTAAGTGTGTGAGGTGGAAGATAGAATTTAAAATTATTTGAACAAGATGAAGATACTGAGATTGGGGAGAAAAAAAAAAAAGACAAGTTCAGGAATAAAAATATCACACAGGATCACAGAATGGTCAGGGATGGAAATCTGAAGTCCTACTTTTCAGTAAGAATAATTGCATGCGCAAGTGCAGGATGTGGGGCATGTGATTAAGTAGCAGTCCTTAGGAAGAAAATGTGTGGATTATTTTGGGTCTGAAGTTGAACACAGGCCAACATATGATACACAAGGCAAATGCTTTAGTGAGTTTAGAACTGTGACTTGCAGGACAGAAAAGTGGAATAGAAGAGGACCCACCTAAACCTGTATTTTTCAGTTACTGTACAGATCCTGTTATTTCCTTAGTCTTTGTTAGCAAATAGTAGTAATTTAAATGTGTGTGTTTGGAGGAGGAATGTTCGATTTTGAATTAATTACATTATTATTCAATTGTTTGTTCATCTCTGCTATGTGGGAGCTACTTCCCTTATTTCTATGTAGTAAGAATGTGGTTTGACCAGTCCATGTGTGAATCTGGTTTTAGTTTTCAAACTCAAGGATTTGATTCTTTTTTTAAGTGATAATTACTATTTTTTTTCATGTATTAATTGAATGTCAGCCAAATAATCAAGCAGAACTCCAGAAGGCAAGGGATGCTTGTAACAAGTTTTAAGTTTAATTAAACCCAAATTTATCCAGCTTTTAATTAGGTACGTGGAATATACAGTCACAAACTCTCAGGCATCTCCTTCAGAGGTGGAATTGGTAGTTCTCAGTTCTGCATCTTCAGTTTGTGTAATCCAGCCTAACTGTAGTCCATGTTGAAAGAGCAGCTCAGCTACTTCTGTGGCCAGGCATTCTCACTGTTGTTCTTGAAGCATTTAACTTTTTGTTGATATTGAATGCATCTTGCAGTGTTTCAACAAGTGGATTTTACTGATGCAATAGGAGATTGAAGTGCATCAGGTCAAACATGCCTGCAAGTCAAGAGGGAGAGCAGGGCTGTCCTGCAGTTTGATTGATTAGGGTGTGAACAGAGGACCTTTCCAAGCTCTGTGCAGTATGCAAGAGGAGAGGTGCATCTTTCAGAATAGAATTTACGTCTTTGTGAGCCATACTAGCATGTTTAGTGACATTGCTGATTAAAGCAGTTTCTTTCCCTGGCTGCTGAGTTGTGATGGTGTGTTGTGCCTTCATTGCGCTGATGTGAGTGCTTGTGAGGCTGCCCAGTGAACGGGCTTGGGAGCGAGATCTGGCTGAGAAGGTGCTTTCGCTTGTTCATTTGTTGGTCAGGTTTCCTAAAGCGGGTTGTTATGCAGCTGCATGAGTACTTGTCTCCTCATAGTATAGGAGCTGGTGCAGAGGTAGGAGTAAGTAGCAGAGAATGCAAAACACTCCACATTTAATACAATTTAAATAAGAGAAAGTGGGAAAGGAGGTAAGAGACCTTGGGCACAAAAAGAATGATACTCGTTTGGATGAACTAGGTCCTGAAATAAAGTGTTTCTTTGTTTTGCTCCATTAACGAGCTTAGAAAGGCTTTCAAGTGCAATTTTCTTTAGGGGAAAAAAGCTTTTTTTAAAAAAAAAAATTCTAAAAAGAAATATCATACATCTAATTGTCTTTCCATTGAGCCCTGCTTTTAAAGAGTCTCAATCTTCAAACTTTTTCCACTGCAGCACATTAATTTTAAGCCATGCATTCCCAAAAAGAAAATGGCTTAAAACGTCAGGTGCTTCTGTGTCACATGCTTCTGTTTTATGCTTACTATCCTTGGAACATGTCTATGAAAAATTTATGACAGTGGTCAAGGGAGGCGTGTTTAATGTATGTATGAAGCAAACTGTAGGTATTCTTGTAACGTATCAAGCTGGAGGTAATACCCAACATGTTTTAGGACGCTGGTCACTATTGTCCACAGGATACAGAAAAACTTGGAGATCCTGCTTTCAGTCTGAACTCAAGTTGGTTTGAAGATCATGAGAGATTTTGAAATAAAAAAAACCCTTGTAAACATTTTTCCGATAACCATTTTGAGTGTTACACTATGTGGTGGTCAATTGGGTAAATGTTTCTTAGTTAAGGAGTGTGTGTGTGTGTGTCTAATGTTACACTTCCCAACTCGGGGAAAAGCCAGTAAAACATACTTTTTTTTAATAAGCTTTAAAATTTTAATGATGGCATTATATTAGCTTGTTTTGGCTGTTAGACAAGAGAGGTCAAAGTAACAAGGACCTCCCAGATCTATGCCTGTTGAGAAGGACCTCTGAAGAAACCAGGCCTTTTCAGTGCTGAATTGCATTCATCAGTTTCTGGATAAATATGGGTGACTCATCCAGTAATCTTCTGATAGCGTGGTTACTTGCACTGCGACGCTGAAACGATTCGTAGTTAGCTATCAAAAAGGATTATGAAAGGAAGATTATCGTAAGATATTTGGTAGTCTATACCCCTTTTGGGACAGTGAGGGTTGCAGCTGATGTGGTGTTTTAATAGTATGAAAGATTTGATACTCTCAGGAGAATCTTAGCTTGTAGTCCAAATTACAGTGGCAAAACATTCCTTTGAAGTCACTGAACTTGCATTTTTAGATAGAGGAGGCTCTGCATTTGCTAAAGAACTTGCAACTCAAATTGCTGGGTTTTTAAGTTGGATTGCCAGCACCCCCTCTCTCCCTCCTTGCAGTGTGAAGTGGTATGATATACGCTAAAAAAACCAAACAAAGCAGTTGTACACATCTTTGGAAGTGTGTCATTTGTAACCTTGAAGATGAAAGAAGCAAGACAGTGGAAATAATGCGTTTTTGTCAGCTAAAACGTGTCAAGTATAGACGATATGTGTGGTAGCTTCAGCAGCTGGGACTGTAGTTTTGGCTGCTGTCAGCAGGGGCAGCTGCCCAACTGATGCCGAGCGGGAGGATTGCAGCGGTGCGTTTTCTTGTACAAGGGAGAGGTCTGAAGATGGCCTGGCTGGGACTGTGGAACCACTCGGGTTGAAGAAACAACCCAGGAAAGTGGAAGCTGCTTCTGCCCGTGGAGCCCAGGGGCAGTTTTTGGTATCTGTGCAAGCTTGTGGGTCAAGGGAGGGAATGGAAGATGGGTAGATCTCAGCAAAGTGAGCAGTATGGAGAGAATTAGAATGGGAAACACTAAAGAGAGGAAAAAGTGATTGAGCATTCTGTGAAAAAGGAGAGAAGTGTATTCAGGGAGATGCATAAAGAGAAGTAGGAATAAGAAACTTCAAGAAGTGAAATAGAAGAGACTGCACATATGTACATGTTTTTGTTTAGTGTTTAGCAACTTGCGAGGTGCTTGAGCTTATTTGAGAACTGAGAAAGTACACCTTTGGCCTTGGCTGTGACAGTACTTAGGGAAGAACATAATGGGATTTTTTTCTTATGTCTTGTTCCAGCATTGCAGTGCTGGAACAATGCTTATTCTTGCAGGGTGTAGTTTGGCATGCTGGTTTGTGTTTGTCAGTTGATTGTTAGTGATACCACAGCTGTCCCTGTGGTGACAGGAAGTCCAGTGCCTTTAACTTCGTTCTTTCAGAGTTTCAGATAGTGACCTCCATAATTCCCCCCATTAGATTCTTACGACTAGTTCACAGATTGTGATCTACAAAATCTGTTTTTCCATATACAGTTCAGAGATCCTGTGGCCAAATCCAGGGCTGTTTGTATTAAGGTCATCTGGGAACTTGTGTAACTAGAGATGGTTTCCTGGCAGTGTCCTGCCCCTACATGTCTCCCCCAGGGATGGGAAATTACAGAACCAAGTGAGAAAAATAGTAAGCATGTGTGGTTAACCAGGTATGGTTTGAAGAACAGTGTTTCTTTTCTTAGCAAAGACTTAGAAGTTGCCTACAGAAAAGCAGTGGCAGCACTGGAAAGGGTATGTAGAAGGAGAGCTGGAAAAGGAACAAGCTGCAGAGCAAGAAATAGCCTCAATTACTAATCGCTAGCTCAATTAAAAATTGTGTTTTGCTTGGAACATCTTGATTTCACTTAAGAGTCTGGTCCTTCCCAGAACAGATGAAATACTTCTCATTTGGGTTGGCAGTTTTGTTGTGATCTGAGGAGTCAAGGGCAGTCCTGAACATTGGCTTGTTGAAGAGTATCTCAACAACTGTCTCCAGTTCAAAAAAGCTAAAATTTCTTTTCCACTGTGAACATCAAAAGCAGTGTTTAAATGCATCAAACAATAGTGAGCTGATGAATCAGTCCCAGCATACAAAGGCTCTTTCTAGGCAGCAGGAAAACGACTTAATGAATGCAGAGTAAGAAACAGAGCCAATGATTTTAATCCCAGAGGAAATACATCCCTCATTTGAAGCTGATGGGGAAGGAGCCATGATGCTGTTGAAAGGTTTTTCTGTTGATAGTGTAGAGCCTGTGTTGGTACATGGTCCTGCACAGTGTCTGAGAGCTTGGAGCCTTTTTCTTGCAGGTCAGTTCTGCCTCAGCTTGTGATTTTCTTTTTTCTTTTATGCTTGTGTGACCTTATATCAGTTTTATCGGTTGCTAAGGTCTCCTTCCAAAGGGCTGCTTGAATACTGCATGTATGATACCTGCTGGGAAATGCTGAAACTCAGAACACTGTGTATCAAATTTACAAAACCAGTAAGAGGTAGTTTATCTTGTATACTCTGTAGTGGTATGCTTAAAAATCTTTAAATGTGGAATGAAAGCCATTTTTTAGCTAGAACGGTTTCCCATTACTTCCAGCCTGAGCTCACATAATACTTTCCCACTCTGCAGATGTCATGACATTTCACACTGTTACCTTTCCAAAGTTGCAGACCATAGAAGACTTTGTATGAGTTAAAGAGTGACTGTCACATAGTGGGTACAGGAATGCTCCTTTAAGACCACAGTAACCTGTTCCTTTACCCCTTATCTGTAAAGGTCCTTGGTTAGTAGCTGTTAAAGAGATGAGAATCTCATAGTAGTGTTTGTTACTTTTGCGTTTCTTAAAGCTGGGGTTAGCCTCATGCCTTACTTTGGCTTAGAAAGGTAACTTTTAAAAGCTTTATTTCACTCTGTGTGGTCCTAACTATGTGTTTTCACGAGTCACAAGACAAAACTACTTGTCAGGATATTTAAATTTATAGTATTTACTGAAGTGGCTTTTGTACGTTAATTATTGAAGTAGAACCCCTACTGCATTCGTTAAGCAAATCTTTGGTAGACAGTATAGAAGAGCCAGCACCACATTGACAACTGCTTGAATGGCTGATAAAGATAAATGTGACTTGCATCACAAGAGGTGATTAAACTTTACCCATTCACAGGGAAGGATACAAAAATATGGAATATGCAGGCATTATCGCAGTGGGTGCTCTTGATTAAAATAAAATACTCTTACACAATTGAGCGGCTGAGGGAACTGGGGTTGTTTAGCCTGGAAAAAAGGAGGCTCAGGGGAGACCTTATCATTCTCTACAACTACCTGAAAGGAGGCTGTAGCAAGGTGGGTGTCCATGTCTTCTCCCAAGTAACAAGTGATAGGACAAGAGGCAACACCCTCAGGTTGCACCTGGGGAGGTTTAGATGGGATATTAGGAAAAAATTCTTCCCTGAAATGGTTGTCAAGCACTGGAACAGGCTGCCCAGGGAGGTGGTTGAGTCACCATCCCTGAAGGTATTTGAAATACATGTAGATGCCACGCTTAGGGACATGGTTTAGTGGTGGGCTTGGCACAGCTGGGTTGGACTCCATGATCTCAAAGGTGTTTTCCAACCTAAACAATTCTATGATTCTGTGAAACACCAGTGATAAGATTCTTTGTTGGCAATAACAGTAATGGTAGACTGAATAGCCATTTTTGTTGTAGTTATCAAGTGCCTGACCCTTAGATGTATGGAGGTTTGAATATTCCATATAGCTACTGTTTTTACCAAGGTGAGACTTCAAAAACAAAAACCACCTCACCCCCCTCAAACCATGTCTGGGTTGTTTTTTTTTTTTTCAAATCTGTATTCCTGTTTATATTTGGGGGGTTAGTTAGTTTTGCATTTTAAGTTGTTTACTTTTTCTGAATCAGGTAATGCTCCCCCACCTTTTTTTATTTTTGTTGTTAAGGCATTCTATTCTACCTCTCAACAGCTTAGAAACATGGTAGAGGAGGAAAGGCCTAAAGCTTTACTGGTACCTGTTCAAAGGGAATTTTGATTTTCAGTTAATACTGAGTTAGACCTCTGGAGTCATCTTTTAAAGAACATGAGGGGCAGAGCTGCAGTCCTAACACATGATGGGGGGGAGGGGAAGAGCTTCTTCCAACTCCTTAGTCCTCATTATTTTTAATTTTAATAATTTGTAGTTGAAAATACTAAAACTGGCTTTGTAATATTTTTTCTGTTTTAAGCAAGTACTGAAACATCTAAATTGTTCTGGTATATGTAAATAAACTTGATCCATTCCAAACACATTCTGATAACTTTTTCTTAATGAAAGCTTTCAAGGAATTACCAGCTTTCTAATTGGAACTTTAATTCATGTTTATGTTAAGATACAGTCTTACAGTATGCTTGCATTATATGTCTGATTTCTTTAAAATATGTTCTAAAGAATTCTTTGGTAATCTGCTTTGTATGTCTCATGCTTTTGTTTCAACAGGTAGCATTACTGGGACTAGATGTTTTAGGTGCCTTTGTCAACAGACTATCAGGACGCTTTAAATCCTATATAGGAACTGGTAAGTGAAATGTAACTTTTTCTGAAGACCAAAAAATAAAAACCACTTCAATGCCCCACCAGCTGAAGTGGAATCTGTTTTCTGAGCTAATAACAAGGTATTGGTAGGTATTTTATTGCTGGTGTTGGAATTAAAATAATTTTATACTAACTTGTAATTATTAATATATTTCATGCAACCACTGATTTCTAGGTGGTGGTTGGGATTTTATAAAGGTTCCAGGAATATCTTTTCAGCAATTTGTTGTATGCTGTGTAGTTTCTTACCGCTCCTATGTTATGTACTTGCTTACCATTCACCACTACAGTTGTCTAAAAATTACATTGGACTCTAAGTGTTATCTTTAACTTGTGTTAAAGATTGAAGGTTTTATTTGAAGATCACTTTAGAGCCTTATGTCTGCTGAAGCCTGTGGTCTCAGAGACCTGTGTGGTCTAACTCCAGTTAGATAACTGGACTGTGGCTTTTAGTAGCCTAAGCTTTTTATGGGATGATAAAATAACTGTCTTGTGTGAAATGTTTCTTTGAATGAAGTTCAGATTAATGGATCTACACATGTGGGTATCAAATAGTTGTTCTGGGCGGTATGAGTGAACTACGACTCACTTTGCTGCTGCCCTTGAAAGGATAGTAATACTAGGGCATTAACATTGGGTTACATCACTGGTCATTTTTAACCAGTGAAACTAAAAAGTTTCTAGCTCAATGCCATTTGCATATTTATGTGAATTAACTTACATGCTGTTCCCCCATCCACAGCTATTTCACTTTGTCAAAATGTTAAACTTCCTTGTCTTTGTGCATCTACCTCTGTATTTAAGAAATCAGAATTAGAAAGATTAGGAATATGAGCTACAGTTTGAGACATTAGAAACAAAATTCGGTGGAAGCATATTTCAGGATGCTGTAGAGCACTACAGAATTTGAAATCTATTTTGTTGCTAAGGGTTTTCTTTGGCTGGTTAGTTTTGTGTTGGAACAGTGTAAAGGAACTGGAGGCGTGTTGTGCTATGCAGAATATTGAATTCTGAAGAGTCTCCATTTGTAGCTACAAACAGTGCTAGACTTCAGAGTTTTACTCCGTTTTGATGTATATTTTAGTGGTGTGTAGAACTTAAAATCACAGCAACTTTGTTAAAGGTCAGAAAGCTTTTTTCATTTCTTCTGTTCCGTGTTTTTTTTTTTTAAAGTGTGAACTATTTGAGAATAGTTTGAAAACACTTCCTTTTCTTGGTCCCAGTAGTTGAGTAGTTTGAGATTGTGAGGAAATTAAAGATTTAAATTCCAGTACTCCGTAGCATTTATATCTAAAAAAAAAAAAATAAAAAAAAAATGAGTACTGGCATTGGATGGCCATCAGACCTGTGGAACACCAATGGACATTGAAGCTCTGCATTCCAGAAGTACGTTTTAGAAAAGCTGAGTAGTAGTGCTTTCAAGTGAAGTTGGTCCTCTGAGCATCTGCGGAATCAAGACCTGTAGAGTACATTATGCTGAATGTGTAAGTCATTGTTGTATGTGATCAGCATTTTATATGATTAACAGACACTGAAATGTTAGCCTCAGTAAAGGCAGAAAACAATCTTTATTTTAGATGACTTTTCAGAAGAGTGATTTATAGTATGGATTCTCTTCAGTTGGTAACTGTCCCTCCAAGTCTCATAACAAGACATGGATAATTTTCAGGTTTTGTCAGTGAAGCAATAATACAAAATTGTCGTTGTAAATGTCTGGGAGTGTGGGCAGTCCAGGGTTTATGAGAGTGATTAAAAGGACACTGGTGAGCAAGAAAACTGCTTCCTTCAACAAAATGTAAAGAACCAGCAATTTCCCAAATTATGTTTTGTTAACTCCACAGATTTGGCTTCTAATGTAATCTGAGAATGACTCCAGTAAGGCAGACCAAAGGCTGTCTGGCAGTGATCTGTGCAGTGGTAATTCCTTCAGTATGACCCCCTAGTTGTTAGCAGTCTTGCAGTTTAGGGCCAGCTAAAGAAGATGGTATCTTCAGTGTCTTCCCCCATCACCCTGTTTTCCTACAGCTTTATTTAGTTAGCTTTTGAACTCACATAGACCTTTGGTTTCTACAGTGTTCTGTATTAATGCTTAATTATGCACAGCTTTTGTTTTGGACTGGCTGCCTGATGACTTGATGCTTGCTAGGTCTTCTGTCAGAGAGAAGAGCCATAATTTCTTCTCTTCTTGACTGCGACACTTCATTTTAGAGACCTCTTCTGTGTTCCCCAGGGCTTAGTATTGGAGCCAGTTCTGTTTAATGTCTCTGTCAATGATGTGGGTGAGGGCATCAAGTGCATCCTCAGTAAGTTTGCATATAACATCGTGTTGCAGGGGACTGTTGGTCTACTTGAGGGCAGGAGGCTCTGCACGGGGATCTGGACAGGCTGGATGAATGGGCCAAGGCCAGTTGTGTGAGGTTCAACAAGGCTCAGTGCTGGGTCCTGCACTTGGGTCACAACAACCCCAGGCAGCTCTACGGGCTGGGGGCAGAGTGGCTGGGAAGCTGCCTGGTGGGAAAGGATCTGGAGGTACTGGTTGACAGCCAGCTGAAGACGAGCCAGCACTGTGCCCAGGTGGCCAAGAAGGCCAACAGCATCCTGGCTTGTACCTGAAACAGTGTGGCCAGCAGGATGAGGGCAGTGACCGTCCCCATGTACTCAGCACTGGTGAGGCTGCACCTGGAATCCTGTGTTCAGCTCTGGGCCCCTCACTGCGAGAGGGACCCTGAGGTGCTGGAGCGTCTCCAGAGACGGACAGCGGGGCTGGGGAAGGGTCTGGAGCATGAGTCTTGTTCAGGAGTGGCTGAGGGAGCTGGGGTTGTTTAGCTTGGAGAAAAGAAGGCTCAGGGGGGACCTTGTTGCTCTTTACAACTACCTGAAGAGAGGCTGTAGGCAGAGGGGGATCCATCTCCTCTCCCAGATAACAAGCAATGGGACTAGAGGAAATGGCCTCAGGTTGTGCCAGGGGAGGTTTAGATTGGAGATCAGGAAACATTACTGCACCAAAAGGGTTGACAAGCACTGGAACAGGCTGCCCAGGGAAGTGGTGGAATCACCATCCCCGGAGGTATTTCAAATACATGTAGAGGTGACACTTAGGGACATGGTTTAGTGGTGGGCTTGGCAGTGCTGGGTTAACAGTTGGACTTTATGATCTCAAAAGTCTTTTCCAAGCTAAACAGTTCTATGGAAATACAGTTAACTTCTCACTTATTGGAGTAAGTTATTGTAGGCACTTGCATTCTCACTGGAGATCAGAATTCCATCATGAATACAGTGAAGGAAGATGTATATGTGAAATATCTAATTGGGTTTCTGCCTTTTTTTAAAATAAAAGGAATCATATTTTCTAGGCAAAGTTTCACTCTTACAGCTCTCATCTGTTAAAAAATACCTGGAACCTTAAATGTATTTTTGTCTAAATAAAGAATATTGTATTTTTGTGACACTGAGATGTTTTTATTCATGATTCAGAAATCAATAAATGATGGAAGTATAATATTACCCAAGTATAACATGGCAAAGCATATTCCACACACACACACACCCCCTTTAATTTCCTTTTCAGTTATGATGGGGATAGATTTCTTTAAGTGCAGAAAAAAATAATGTGACTGAATATCCACCCCCAAAAGCATTACAGGCTTTTTGTTAAGGAGTAAAAAACATTATTATTTCCATCTTTACAGCCTAGGTATATGCCATAAATTAGATTTGGGCAAAATCAATACTATAGTTGTAGGACAGATGTTTTCCAATATTCTGAAGAGCATGTTAATGATCTTGCTATAGAAGTATAATGCCTGATAAGAGATGTAATTCAGTTCCCTAGGCAACAATCTAATGTTGCAGTGACTTTCTCCCAAGGTGTTAACCTTTTATGATTAACCACATTACACGCTTTCTGCAGCTGGCATCAGTGGTCTGGGCACTTGGACTCACAAATTTGGGATCTCTTTTTTTAGTGCTTCCAGTGAAGATGCTTGAAAACACTTTGCAAGCAATAAATATCAGAGTATGTGTTAGTTCATAAGACAGTAGCTATTTTCTGGAAAAAATAAAGCAGATAAGGAGTGCTTGAGTGTTACATATTCCAGTATTTAAAACTACTGCTTATTCTATGATTAAAAGGGATTACATAAGAGGTACATAATTACCCTGTTAGAATCTCTTATTCCCAGGTGATGATATTAATTATTAAAATAATATATAAGAAACAAACCAGAATATTGAATTATGGGCACATGGGACTGGATGATAATTTCTGGGAAAAGTATCTACTCATACTTCCAATTTTGTTTTCCAAGAGGAGTGAATGTTACGTTGCCCTCTTGTTATTGTCAAAGGAGTGGGAAAAGAAAAAGTATATGGAAAAGAAGGTATATGGAATCTGTTTTAGTTTTAATGTGGCGTTATATCATGACACTTTTTCTGCATATATTGAACTGTCCATTAGTGTAGGATATAATTATATTGTCATCCGCTTTCACATGCAACCTTACAAGATGTTTCAAAATACATTTTAGTTATCTGCAAATTAAAGAAAAGATACTGGTCACTTTAAAAAGATGAAACACATACACATGTTAAGTTTAGATATATACATATATGTGTAAGTCTGAATATAGATTCACATTTTGCACACATTCCCCACATATGTAAGTGTGTGTGTATGTATAATAGCAGTTTCAAATTCTTCTTACTGTAAAAAGAAACTACTAGGCAAAAATAATTTTGGAAGATAATTGTAGCGCTGTATACTAAGATGTGAAAACAATTTGAAGTGTTTAAATTCTTTCCCAGGTGGCTTCTAGAAGTGATAGAAGAACCTCTAAATTAGACTCTTCAGAATAATTTAAATGCTTTTTCAAATTTATTGTTATAATTAAACATGCAAGTATGCTGCCTGATTTATTTTACAGCAGTTGTAAGGACTTGGAGTGTGCATTCATTTTTTGAGTGAATTTGGATTAAAAACATTTCGTACAAAAAATTTGGAAATGCTCGAATAAGACTGCATTTAAATAAGTGACACCCAGATTCTTAATTTTTGCTTTTTTTCCTGCTTAATGATTGAGTTATTTGGATGGAAAAGACTTAAATGTGCAGTTTAATCAAGATGTGACGCTTTAGTAAGTGGTTTTAATGATGTAAGAAGACATGCTTTCCTCAACCCCATGAAAACAGAGAACTCTTTCAGAAAGAGCTACCATGGATATATGGCACGTAGAAAAATACTGCATTTTCAGGTTTTAGGAACTGATTTTTATTCTTATTTTTCATTTTTACTGATTTCATCTAAACGTTGAGACTAATGGTATGTGTTGTGGCATCTGCAGATGACAAATAATTGCAGAACACAGAAATGTAAAACCTGGAATAATTTAGGTTGGAAGGAACCTTCAAGATCATCTGGCCCATGTGTTTGCTTAAAGTATGGCCAACCTCAGATGCTAGATAGAAGTTGAAATGAAATAATTGAAGAAATTGCTCAGATAATGTAAAGCAAGCTTTTCTATTTATGGGAGAGAGTCTTGTCTCAAAGATACTTTGTTGCATCTAAATGCAAGTTATGTTTTGTCTGATACTATCTTCTTCATTTTATTGCTTATTGACCTTATGAAAAGCTGTTGGATATGTGTTGTAGGATTTTCTTAAACAATAAAATGCTGGCTATTTAAGACTTTTTAGAAAGGGCTTTTAGAGGAGACTTCATTATTTGTATTTTTTTTCTCCAGAAGTTTTGAATTGCTTTTATGTTTTCAAATTTAACAAGAAGATTAACTTCCCATGTCTCAGAGCATCCTTAAACTTTCTTTGGTTCCCTGTGTAGTTAATGATCATAGCTGATTTAAGCTGTGACTTTTTTTATCTTGGTGACAGGTTCTTTAAAGCTTTCATGTAAAAAAAAAAACAACCCAGCCACCACCTCTGTGCAGCCTTTTAAAGTTTTTTATGTCTTGGTTGGCTAGTGCTGGAACTTAGTAGTTAGTGGGAATTAATTTTATCTGGAGTGATCCATGCTTGAGTGATAGGCTGTGATTTAGAACACCATCTGCATGCTCTTTGTGGACACTTCACTGAATGACACCTAGAAATGCAGTGCCATTAAATAAAAGTAGAGAAATCCTAGCCTTCCTTGGTTTCTGTTATGGTCTAATTCATACTAGTTCTGTAAAAACCTAGCCTAGAGCTTAAAAAATTCAGATGACGACATGAACATTTGTTCTCTATCTTCTAGTTTTCTTGCGGATCTAATACATGTCTTGAAACTCTTTGGACTTGAAGGCGCTCTTACGTTCCTGAGATTCTGATAGATTCATGGATGTATTGTATAAAGAAAAGTGTTTGTGTTTTCCCCTCTACTACTGGTGATGAAGAGTCGATCTCACTAATCCTGTCAGAGCTTTTCTGAGTTGGCTCCTGGAGAGACCCAAATAAGTACATTAATGTCTGAGATGGCTTTTGATGAAACTTAACTGTGGAGTGGGCTTTATCTTGCGGAGGGGAGCAGTGAGGCCCTCTCTGAGACCCTACTAATGATTCTTTGCTTAGAAGTAGCCCTTGGCCATGTGGGTCTGTCAGACTAGCCCTATTGCTGGCCCCGTAGGAGCCTCTGTGGGATTCCTTTCTCTCCCGTGCATTTTACCCAGAAGAGCAGAGACTGCCCTAAGTGCGGAGGCAGCCATTTCCCTCCTGCCTTTCTAATGGCAGCTGTTTAATGCTGTTGCCTGAGCTGGCAAGGTTTCTGAGAAAGCTAGGAAGATATTGCTGCCTAGGTTTAGTCTGTTTCTGTCCTCAAAGCCTTTTCTTTTAACGTCTTAAGACAAGAAGTTGGGTTTTTCAGTAACAAATTTTTTGCAAACACTGATGTTGTTTCCTTGGTAGAGGTTCTTATTTGCTTAATGCTTTTTCGTAAGACTTTGCAGTAAGGCAGACATGGACTATCTGAAGTTGGTTTTGAGAAATGGGTAGGTGTGAGAGGGCATATGTAACACAGGCACTTATAAAAAGAAAGTGTCAAGTGGTCAAGAGAGAAAGAATAGAGAGGGAGCTGTGTGTTATAATACAGACTGGAAAGCTCCATGCTTGTGTTGTAAGAGAAGGAACTCTTTGATAAAGTTTAACAAAAAAACTGCTCGTGCTACCTGTGGCATTCTTTGCTGCAGGGTGTCGTGCAGTTAAGCTGCTCAGGATTTTTAAAAATACACTGGGTGCTATTCAAGGCACTGACTTGTGTGATTTGCTTGTTTATCATCTGTCCTGGTAGAGGAAATAAATATTTAATCTTTCAAGGCCATACTCTTGATTCTTCAGGCTGCTTTGGGCTTAACTCTTACATCTGCTGTTCAACTAGTGGTGATAAAATCATTATGTGAATTTGTGTAAATGAAAATTTATTTATGTTTACTGAGCCAAGAGAAGGAAGGTAAGCAATGGAAAAGAAACTGATGGGATAATCAGCTGTGTTAGGGATATAATAGCTCAGATGTAAACAGCCATCCAGTTTGAGGTAGATCTGGTAGAACTAATGTGTAATATAGGATATTTTTACTAACACTTCCGAGTTTTCTTTCGTAATCAAAACCTGTAACATTATGGTATAGCAATGTAGAAATCATAGCAGGAAAAACTTAGGATTGGCTAGTAGTGAAAGGAAACTGACAATATGCTAAAATGTGGCAAAAGGGCAAATTGAATGTCATGTAGTGCAGCTTGGCTCTGCAAAGAATAACCAGGAACTGCAAAGAGAGTGTCTCCTAAATTTAGTGCAATGTTCCTCTGCATATCAGCAGAGCTAAATAAAAGGAAGTAATCTGTCATAGGTTATTAGGTTTCCAGAATCGCATTGAAATAGTTAAAGAACTAGGCGATAGAAGACTTAAGATGGGTAAGGTTAATATAAAACAGAAGGAATGCGTGAATCTGTACAGAATGTGACAAATCATCTACTTCACTGGTGAAGTTGTTAGGAGGCTACCACTTTGAATACTGACTTTGTGCATGGTCCTACTTCTCCTTAGTCATCTTTCTTTTAACTCCAACGTCCATTTGAGATCTAGTTTGCAGACTGATGCCAGAAACAACCAAACTCATCTATTTGCACTGCAGCATAAAAAAGGACACTAATTTGATAATGCTGATGGGAAAGCATATAAAACTTAAAAGTATCAGCCAGAGTGATTGTTCAGTTGTATTTGGAATGAAGTTGGAGAAATAAAAAAGCATTGTCCTTAGTGATGTGTTTTCTGGTCATCCATTCTTTGGGATATAGTAGTGCTGTAATCTTCTAAAGTAGAAACTTGATTTTTGGTAAAGGGTGCCTTTGTATTGCAAGTATGACTTCTGCTGTTCCTGGTAGGGATAGAAACCTTCCTAAAGCTGGCCAAGGTAAAACTTTTTTGTAAAATCTTAGTGCGCAAGCACCCAGTAGACAATTCCTAAGGTGTCAAAACCTGCACAGGCTGTTCATGTTGGCTCAGTTCCAACATACCTCTTCGCTCATGCTTTTGATTGACGTGTGTATCATCTCGGATGCCTGAATATGTCCTGAGTTCACCTTGTACACAGACAAATACTGGTACAAGGGGTGGTATGCACTGTGAGGAGGAACCAGGGGTTGGTGTAGTGAGCAGGAAAAGCTGCTGCTTTCTAGTGACAGCATTGGCTTATCTTGATGCAGAGCGAAAGCCAGTGCTGTACTATCGTTTTTGATGCTCAGTTGTATTTACTTTGAGCTTAGATGACAGCTCTGATGTTGGTGGGGAAGACTAGAGAGGAGCAAAGAGAGGCCAGGAGGCTTGCAGAAGGTTAATCAACAAAACAGGGTGCTGGGATGGACCTGAGTGTCCCAAATGTCAGAATTTTTATCTGAGGAGATGTTTCCCACTTAGTCATAGAAAGGACAGCTAATGCAATTAAGCTGTTTATCACTATAACTCTCCCTAGACGTGTCTTTAACATTTGGAGGAAAAGTGATGAAGGCATTAGGAATTAAGTTTCAAATGTTTGGTGGAGATCCCCTCTGGTTGAGCATTCTGAAACTTCATCAGTAGGCAACCAACTTCAAATAATTTCTTGTTGGACGTTATTTTGTCAGAAAAGATGACCTACCAAACTGAAAACCAGCTGGTGGCTGCCAGCATTCAACAGCCTAATTTCATTTGCCTTATGCAAACAAAATATGTCATGCCTTCTTATGGGGTCTTACAGAAACTCGAGATTTAGGGGAAAAACAAGTCAAGGCTGCAGACATCTGGGTCCTTTAACAGCTCCCACAGCAGGTTCTCCCTCTGTCGGAGCTCCACAGATGACAAAGGCTGGTGTGTTCAGTAGCTGTGTGCACTGAAGTCTGCAGGTTGCATCATAGCTTAGTTTAACTCAGTGATCTCATCTCTGTTCAGCAGCCTCTAGTAGCTGTTCTCTGTGCTTGCCTTAGTGATTTGAGTCAAGCCCTGGTATCTGCAGCTCTGTCAACTGACTCAGTGTGCTAATTAGTCACAAAGGAGCCGTGTTCCAGCAGGACTGGCATTCACTGTGTTTCCCTCCATTGGAACAGCTTCTCAGTGGCTGTGTTGTTTCCCTCTCTGCAAAGCTGGAGTTGCCTTCAGTTGCCTGGCAGTCAGGTTAACGTAGCAGACCTCACCAGTAACATATGGTATGGGTAAAAGGTCAGTTTAGAAGTGCTGAAAATAGTAATGAAAAGTACTGTTGGCAAAACAACAAAACAAAAAATTGTTGGAAAAACAATCATTGAGTGTATGAGTGATGGGATGTTTACAAGAGAGGTCAGCTGTGTACTCCCAAAAATCACTTCTTGAATTCTAGATGTTTCCTCTGTGTGGGTAAAATGGAAAACACAAACCAGACAAAAACACCCCTCAGAAAAACAAATGAAAACAAAAAACTAACATCCACACCAACAAAGCAACAACAAAAAACCCAACCCAAAACAAAAAAACACAAACCCTTCTCCTGAAACTGTAAAATTAAAGTAGCTGTAGTAGTTTATTCAACAGAGAACGGGAAAAGAAGATAGATGAAAAATGCAAAAACTTGGTAGCTAAAGATGCCAGTGGCATATCCAGAGCCGGTAAAACTAAATGTATAATTAGAACAATTAGAAAGAAAGTGTTCAGATACAGCAGGAGGGGAGGTTCAAACTTAACTGTGTCCAGTAATAATGATGGTATGGAAATGGCTGCTGGATTTAATGTAGGAACAGAGGACTGAGGAGATCTCCTGAGTTACTGGTTCTGTTCCCTTTCTTCTGCTGGCAACTCAATTGTTTAGTTATTGCTGTAAAATCATTTAGTACTGTTAAAATTCTTTCAGATCTCCCTTTCAAAAAAAACGGTGATACAGTTACTTGTTCTGCTAGTAGAATAGGAAAATTAATTTTATAGCAGCCAGCAGCTGAGAGAGGTCAGGCAGCAACTGGAAAATACTCTCAGGTGTTCTGAGATGTAACACCTAGTGCAGACAAATGTGATTTTAGCTGTTACTGTATCTTTTTTGTTGGAATATGAGCAAGTCTCCAAGATACTCAAGGTAAATACTATGTCAGCTTTAGAAGTTTGGAGTAAGTGGTATGGCAATTGCAAGCTTAGACCCAGCCTAACTGAAGTGGTGGGCTGTGTGGGTTTTGTGGACTGTGTTGAGTAAGTTCCACCTAGGTTACATGACTTATACTTGCAGCTGTTAGAAAACTGTGGATCAGATCAGAAACAAAAGCAAACACAGAAGGTTGAGCTGTTGGCAGGTAAATGTTACTGGTAGCATGTGAGACTGCTTTTTCTAGCTGGTGTTCCACATGCTTACAGTAACTTTAAAAGCACTGACCCATGCGAGATGACATCTGTGTGGATCCCGTGCCAGTTGTACTTCCTGAGGGAAAGCGGCACACTTGGTGTGCATCACCTTCTTCTGGTACAAGAAGCAAAAAAGCTTTTTGTACCAAAAGCACTCGGGGAAGAACCTCACTGAGCACGTGTGTAGGCCCCAGATGGAGGATTGGGAACCAGTATGGCAAGGTGTCTTGCATAATGCTGATCTAGGCGTTCATTCAGATAATTTTCCTAAATAGCATAATGTTAATTTGTGTATCTGATGTAGTTATAAACTTCTCTCTGGGTAAGTAAATGAGAAGAATTGGCAAGTCCTTTCATTTTGAGTGAGTTCTGATTTTTAGCATGTGAAATCATCAGTTATCATGCAACTCTTATGATACTGCAGTATCAGTACTTACTGAAGTAGAGGCCAAGTTTCCAGAAGATACACTGCGTGAATTAGGAGGATTTTAAAAAAAAAGTTGTAATTAAACAGCAAAATCCCACTGATTTTTTTTTTAAATCACCAGGCCTAGCATTATTTTACAGAAAAGCCAGACATTCAGAAGCTACTGGCATACTTTTTGAAGATAAAATGGAAGTAATTCATACAGTTTTAAGGCAAGAAGCTTGCTTTCTTTTTAGCCTGTTGGAAGGTACTATTTTCTTCAATTTCAATCCAGTGCATTTGTTGTTAGTCTCATAACATACTCAGAAATGTATCTTAAATCTGTTTCAGGAAATCCTTAAGTATTAGAAAATCTTCGTTGGGTGTTTAATCTTTTTTTCTTTTCCTTTTTCCCCTCTCCTGTAGTTCTCCTGCCTTTGATAGATCGTATGGGAGATGCCAAAGACCAAGTTCGAGAGCAAGCACAGAATCTTATATTGAAATTGATGGATGAAGCAGCACCGCCCATGGTATGATTACTTATTATAGATTCAGATGGAGACCTCCAGTGAGCTTGTGACTTTTGTACAAGCTTGACTTTGAATATGTCACAATGTAATGGTGACTATTAATGGTGTAAATGTTAAGGATATTCTTAATTGATTGATGCTGATGCATTGTTCAGCTAGAGATAAAAATCTGGCACATTACAATTTGCAGTTTTTGCATATCATAGGTAAATTCTGACTAGATGTTTTCATGTCATGTGGCAGGACTTTGTTAATTAAATAAAGTTTAAAGCATCCTCCTGGGCTTGAGTTTGCATAATGGGAATAACTAGATCTATTTAACTCCAAATTTATTTTAAAACTAGCTTTGTACTTCAACATGTAGGAATAGTCCTGCAGTTGAGATGGTGCTTTCTAACTTAAATTTGACTTTCTAGATGTATGATGAACAGGCTGTGTGAACCTTGGACAAACTTGGGTGGGGACAAGTTGCCCTCTGACTTGTCTTAGGTTGAAGTTTAAGTTAAGCAAATCTTTTTAGAGTTCTGTTATGTGGCTTCCAAGTGCTAAATCTTACATCTCTGCTCTGTGAGTCTGAAAAATGTAGGATTGTTTAACAGGATTATATTGTTTGATCAATGATGTTATTTGGAACTGTGGGGAACCTGGCTGTCAGTATGAACTTATTTGATCTTTTAATTTCTGAAGAAAATCTGTTTCAGGGTATTAAGTGCAGAAGTTAATAGTGACCATCTTATTTTTTGTGAAAAAAGAGAGGTTCTTTTGCATGCTAATTCCTGGCTTTGTTTATTCATAGATACAAGTTTGAATATTTGTGTGCAGGGAATAAGATTTTGCAGACTCGACCTGCAGTGCAGTGAGAAAATTGTTTTGAGTTGCTTTGTATGCCTGAGTGGGAAAACAGGTAGCATGTTAGGCCACTACAGAAACACACTGATCTCCTTTCCACCATGAGGCATTCTGTCACATGATTTGGTCACAGATCTGACTGGGATTTAGGCATCAAAGTCTAGTAGTGTCATTCACAAAGACATGCCTTTACCTTTTCACAACATTAAGGTTTGATCGTGTGCATTAACAAAGAGGCACTGCAGCTTTTTCTTCATGCATAAGTGCAAGTAATTAGTGAGTGACATGTTCCTGTGCCCAGGATGTTCCCAAGTACCTGGCGTGCTGACCTCAGAGTACACCTGCCTTTAAGGTAATGTTTGGATGAATGTACAGCAAATCATCTTGGAGACACCTTCATTTGAACAATTGCTGATAAAGAATATGGTGATTGTTGCTTTGTGCTAGATACTCATCATGAAAGAGTTTTAGATTACTGGTCCATCTCTCAGTTTCTGAGGAGCTGTACACTGAGGTGATGGAAGGAAACTTCCATCCCATTTGAAGCTTAACTCAATGGTGTCAGAAAGAATACAAGGTTCATGGGGTTCAAGAAAGAGTGTGTTGAAGTAAGAGAAGGTATGGCTTTTCTGGTAACTCCCCTAGGGCAGGAGAAACCTGGCTTCAGTTGTCTGCTCTCAGGACCGCTTGCGTGTCACTAAAAATTTGGATGAAAAGCATCAATCATCCTCACAACAGGGACCAAAACAGAGAAGTCTTTCCTGTGCCTCCAACACTGAAATACAGAGGTTTAGGCTCCCTTTGCTGCAGAGAAACATGAAGAGTTGGGTGGAATAATTTTTCTGGGATAACTCCTGTAAGTTTCTTTCCCATCAGTTCATCTTGCCTGTTCTAGTATGTTGTTGAATAATAGTTTGTCTTGTTGCCAGGTCCCTTTTCTTGTTTCAGACGTGTTTGGCTTTTTGTTTGTTTGGTGTGGGTTTTTTTTGGTAAAGACTAGATATAGGTGGTTATGGGTTGGAAAGCATAAAAATAAGAATATAGGTGGTATAAATGCACGAATGGGACATAAGGAGGTTGACACCAACTGTTGCTAGCAAGTCATGAGAGCTGAAATTTCTAAGCAGCTATTTGAATTTCTTTGTTTAGAAGAATTCAATTCTTAGAGTAGGGTTACTTTAGTGAAAGACTTAAGTTTTCTTTTCCATCCACTTAGTTTGTTTCAGTACTCGACAGTTCCCACTCTACCTGTATTTTTTTTAACTTCACAGTGAGATTTTCCTTTTCCTGTATTTGTCTGGAATAGTAGGTTAATTGGAAGGATGTTTTCTTCTGTAAAATCCTGGTTTATGTTGTTAAGCTGTGCAGTTTTGGCAAGCCATATTCTGCTTGTCTAAGGTTTGCCTTCTGTAAATGTGATAAAGTATAAACCAACCAAGTAACCACAGATGGGTGATTATGATCAAGCAGGACTCTAACTGGAAAATTTTGTGCCTCCTATCAAGTGTGCTATCTCATTAATACAGAGAATGCAGTATTCCAGCTCTTACGCTGTTTTTGTTGATCAATAGCTGTGAGGTGGTGTGTTGTGGGTTTGGGTTTGGTTTTTGGTTTTTTTTTTTGTTTTGTTTTGTTTTGTTTGGGTTTTTTGGTTTTTTTTTTTCTTTGGAAAGCCAAACACAATTGCAAAAATGTGCATATAATGATTTTTAGTAGATTTGTAGAGAATCATTATACGTTGCAATTGCACCAGTCTGGGGGCAGGCATGAGGGTGGTGTCTGGTCTGCAAAATGTGCTGTTGCCAGTGTGCAGCCATCGCTAGGCAACGCTCCCCGCGGATGCTGGATGCTGGATGCTGGCGGGCTGCGGCTGTAATGGCAGCGCTGCAGCTGGGCGAGTTGCAGTTTGAGTCTGTGCATCTGCTCTGAAACACCACTGAGAATCCCCGCTCTTGTAAGCTTCATGTTTACGCTTCTTACACTCTTAAGGTACAGCTAGAGAACAGGAAGGAGATGGAAAGGTAAAATATAGACGGAGGAGGGAAAGGCTGAAGGCAGGCAATGAAAAACGAGTGCGCAAGAAGGTAAATGAGGGTTTAGTGTTTAGCGAGCCAGAGTGTCATAGTACAGGAAGTGGCACCCGCACAAAAGGAGAAATGAAAGCAGGACAAAAATGGAAGCAAAGGATTTAAAATGAATGGGCAAGAAATAACTGAAAAATGAAGAAATAAATTTAAAGCAAAAGTAGGGGAGAAGTGGGCAACAGGAGTATGGATAAGGATGAGCTGAAATGGGTGAGAGGAAATTTTGTCAGGGAAACAATATGATGGATAAAGAATATAGCAACTTCAGTTTGAGTCAGTAGTTTGTAATGTTAACATTTGTTTTGTGTGTTTGTTAACTGTAAGAATTCTGCATGTTTTTCAGAGGTGTTTCTCAAACAATAAAAATACTCAACTAGATTTCTGATGGATGTGTTTTAGAAATTGTTTTTGGCATAAGAATAATCTGTGTTTTGTTCCATACTGTGCTTTTTAGTAGTTAATTTCATCTGAATAGTGCATTTACTTTTCCAGTGGACCTGTCTTCTGGTTTGTGTTTGTTTTTTGCTTTATTTTTCAGCTGTTATGAATGTAATTATGAAGTATGAATAGAATTACATTGTGTTGTGCTGCTGCTAATCAAAGACAATTATTTCTGTTTTTATAGTACATTTGGGAGCGCCTTGTCGTTGGCTTTAAACACAAGAATTACCGATCCCGAGAAGGAGTGTGTTTGTGTCTTATTGCTACCTTAAACATGTAAGCTATTTGTTTCTATGGAGACATAACGGTTCTATCCTTCTGAATGCAATTTTTCTCTGAAGTTAATACTTTAGGAAGTCTGATTCAATTAAATTAATAAATGGGGGGAAATCAAACAACTTGAGAGCTTTCTGAAAGAATACCTAACGGTACAGTATTTTTGTCTTATTTAAAAGTAGACAAAGGACTAGTCAGAGAGAGATGGAACTTGATTGATGTCAGTTTGTATTTTATCAACGTTAAGCTTAAAGTTCACTTCTGCATAAAGCATTTTCTGGTTTTCTGTAAAAAAAAAAAAAACCAAACAAAAAAACATTCAGCTTTTTTTTCCTTTTAGTTATGGTGCACAGCCATTAATCCTCAGCAAGTTGGTACCGCATCTGTGTACAGTGTTTGGTGACTCAAATAGTCAGGTAAGGCTTTCATTACTTGCTAGTGCTTCAACAACTCTACTTTGACAGAGGAATGAAAGCAAAATAAATGTAGACATTTGAGAAAAGCTGATGGGCTTGATTGTTTACAAAAGATCATTATTTTCTGCCATGAGAAACAATAAACCCATTTTCTTATGAATTGGTTCCTCCATTGGAAGATGGGAGTTGCAAAGCCAGCCGTGTGGCAATATACTGGCCCCCTTTAGTTTTGTCTTCAGAGGCTGAAACTAGTCATTACTGAAAATAGTTGTTTCTTATAGAGCATGTTGAAAGAAAGGAAAAAAAATCTTATTGACTAGAACTGCCTCCGGAAGGGGCCCCCTGCATGAGACCTGTACTAGTCTGACGAATTTGCTGAAGCTAACATTATCATGTGTAATAATTTCTTAAATGGAATCCAAATGGGATTTGAACACATGAAAAAACTGTAGTTAAAATCAGTTAATTAAGCAAAAACCTCTGCACTGAAAAATCAAGACGTAGTTCCTGATGGTGACATCTGAACTTCAGAGAACCTTAAATCAAGAGATCCTACTTGTTTCTGTTTGATCTGAAGTTGTGTCTGAGAGAAGAGGCTAGAAATACAGTGAGGAAGAAGGTAGCGCTGGTAGGAAGTGGGCAAATAAACAGGATAGGTCTTTGCTTTTTTTCAGGGAGCAGCAAAGTTCTTGTCTCCTGTATAGCGTAGTAGTACAGTTGTACTCTAGGGAAAATTTGTTAAGAATTTGTCTTGTTTGTTGATCGTTAGTAAAGATGTAATTCATATCTTGATCAAGCAATTGTGAGTTTAGTTTGAACTGTTACAAAGAACAATACTAAAATCATTCCATTAATTCTTTATTGAGAATAATGGCATTTACTAACATGCATTTTTGGCGATTTTTATTGTGATGACTACGGTTTAAAATTTTTCAAGAGGCACTCCAGCTTCTTGCTTCAACTGTTCTTTCCCCTTCTCCTGTCTTGTCTTACTCCCTTTCCTGTGCTTATGTGATGCCACTTAATTCCTGTTGAAGGAAGTAAAGAATTTGCTGATGGCTTTGGCCTGCTGCTGGGGACAGTCAGGTGCTTAGTTTTCCAGAAGGGCCTTGCAGTATGTAGGAACAGGTGAAGACAAGATCAAGTGTCGAGACTGAGAGCAGGGACTAAATTCTGAAAGTATTGCCCGCTGTGACAGTCCTAAATAAAGCCCACAAGCATTATTCTTGTGTCAATCCCAGAAACTCCCTCTAGAGTTGTTATTTCTAGGATTTTTTCATTTACCATCTGGAGATGCTCTAACTTGGAACAAATGCCATCTTGAAATAACAGTTGTATTTACTTTCCCTTCTATCCTCACTATTTCCACTGTTTTGTAAAATGAGTTGGCATGCAGGTTGATGGAAACTGGACTATTGGTGGGTTGTCAGCATATGTTGTTTTCATTCCTGTAGCCCTGAAATTAACAATTCAAATGGCTTTCACAGGTTAGAGATGCTGCCATACTGGCCATTGTAGAGGTTTATAGACATGTGGGAGAAAAAGTACGAATAGATCTTACGAAGAGAGGAATTCCTCCTGGAAGGTGAGTTAGCTGTTTTAGTTTTGTAATCCTGAACCGTTCTGTGTTACTGTTCCTTATCGGAACTTTAAACTCATGAAAACCTTTGTTTTAGAATTATTACAAGCTTTATGTTATTTTCTTGTTAGTTCCGCTTCTGTTCATGATGTTACTATTATTCCTGACTTTCTTTTGCTGTTGGGTTTTCTGCTTGAAAGAGGCGTACAGGTGTATGGTGAAAAGCAGCGTTACATTCACCAGTTAAAATCCCCTGACTTTAAGAGAAGCTGGGAGTTTGTCAGAAGTAGAAAAAAGTTTCAA
The DNA here is from genome assembly GCA_035590215.1 of Microhierax caerulescens. Classification (NCBI taxonomy): domain Eukaryota; kingdom Metazoa; phylum Chordata; class Aves; order Falconiformes; family Falconidae; genus Microhierax; species Microhierax caerulescens. The sequence continues at coordinate 96,047,455 of JAVJGJ010000047.1, forward strand.
AATTAAGCAAATATATAGTGAATGCAGTGGAGAAATAACTAGAAAATACTTAAATACATACATCTTGTGCCTTGTTTTAGAGTTTCTGTTCTGCCTGAGTGTAGAAGAGTCTCAACCGAAGCACTTAAATCAGTACTTTCGATGTATTGTGCATGTTTGAGAGACGACACGTGTGTGTGTACATGTGTGAGTGTGCAGTGAAAGTACGGTCAATCAACAAGCAGCTACTTTTTTGAAGATACTTAAAATGGAAAAATTGTCCTCCCTTGCTTCTTGCTAATTACATCAGACCAATCCTTTCCACCCTAGATTTTGCTTATGGGCTACAATGAGGTGAGAGGTGCTTTTCAAAATAACTACTCAGCAGTTCTGAAGTTGCATTTCTGCGGTTCAGTGAGGAAGGAGTACTCAGGAGTGTTTATTGGTTTAACTGTTACAAATGCCACTGCAGGACACAAAAGTGTAAGGAATTTTTGAAAATGCATACTTCGGTCCTTTCTTTTTCTGAAAAGTGATTTTGATGTTTAAAGGCTTGTCTGTGTTGTGAGTAGATCAGTTTATGTGAAATAGAAGTAGCAATTGTTTTGTTGCTACCTGTGTAAGGATTTTTTTAATTAAGACAGCTGGACAGAGCTTAAGATTGTACTTAGTGGGGAAGACTGTTTGTACAATGTAATCTTTAAAATATTCCTTATCAGAACAATTTATGCCTTTTAAAATGTGTTAACCCTTTATCAGTTAATGCACCACTTTGAGTCTTCATCTTGCTTCTTGATTTTGCTAAAGCTGAGTGTATCTAATATATGGTCTCAGAGAGAATATCAGAATGGATACCATACCTCATCAGACTTTTCTAAAAAGCTATTAAGCCAAATTTTTTAATGATTATTTTTTTGTAGGGTTCAAAATATCATAGGATAATGGTGCTGAATTTATTGTTTCACATTCCAGGCAGAGTTCAGCCTGTCTGGATAAAAGTTTACCCTGCCTGTGGGAATGGGAAATTGTACACTTTCTCTTATATTTTATGGCAGTCATAGTTGTAGATTAATAAGAGATTATACGGTTACCAGGAAGTTTAAGCCATATTATTACTGCAGTTCCAAAAATTTGGTTTCATAGCAGATAACTGAAACTTACCAGAGAAGGTCCTTCTTGCATTAAGGTAGTCTTGGACATCTTTTGGAACAGAGAGTATGAGCAAAAAAATACAGTTAACAGCAGCCTTTGTTTGTACTATGAATGTTGGGTCTGTCCATAAGTTTAGGTTCAACACTCAGCCTGTTCACATTTCCATGTAATACAAACTGAGTAAATCTTGGGATCCAAGTAGGATGAAACACCATATGAGCTTTGTCTCCTCAAGGCAATCAACAGCTACTAATTTAGTTGCAGTAGGTGCCAAATTGTCCTTTCCACTGCCTGAATCAGTTGAATACAAAATTCCCCCTGATCTGAAAGCAAGCATAGTTGTACCATTTGTATTTACATAAAGAAGCAAGGCTCTACTTGGTGCATGTTAAATGGGTTGTTGCCACTGAATGTCAACAGTTTCGCACCTGACAGTCAAGGCTAGAGTAAAATAATACGAGCCTCACTGCTTTGTCCTCTGCAGCAGTTTTCAGGTTGGGATGAAGCGGGCAGCTATGATTTGAGAGCAAGGCTACTAGTCTCAGCCCCATTCATCGCTAACAGAAGGCAGAGTTCCTGTAGTCTCTTCTTACTCTTTGTCATAAGTAACAATGTAGTTAACAAAGCTCAGGAAAGACAGATGAGCTCTGTAGTAGCTCAGACTGTTGTTCCTTCAGAGCCAGACCTAGTTTAAGATATTTCTTCCCCATACTGGTCAGTTTTCCCTTCACCTAGATAGATTAAAATTTTCATACAGTTATGCAGGAGCTATGATCTGTGAAAAAAACCTTTGATATAGTGTATCATCATATCATTGCTTTGAGGGGAATCTGTGTTCATATTTGTGTGTCTGGGTAGGTTTTAAGGGGTTTAAGTATTACGGATAATCTGTAGTTCAGACACGGCTGCTTTCAGTTGTTGAGTTCAGCCTTAAAGAACTGCACTGCCACTACTTCACTGAATGACAGGGCATTAAAAATTGTGTATAAACATAAATATGAGCAGAAAACCCTATTCAGTGTTTGGTGCGCGTGTGATTTAATAGAATGTAGGCTTGTTTAGTTTACATAACAAATTGCACATTAGAGATCCCTGTGTTGCAGCTTGAATGCACTCTGTCCTAAAGCACTGAAAACAAGAGCTCGTGTCTGCTGAAAAGAAGGCAGGAAAGTTAATTAAGTATTGTTTTGAGAAATTGTTCAACTTCCTTAAATATGCAAATGATATATACATGTTGTGTCTATATAAATCCAAATGTAGTTAGTAATTTAATAATAGTAGGCTTAGAAGGTTTTGTAATCTGCACCTGGTAGGTTTGCCTTTGTGGAAAATACTGCATTTTTCTAGAGAAGGTTATTGGGATTGTTGGAGCCCAGGTAGTCAGAAAAGAAGACGGGATCTTACTTTTGTAGTTCAACTCTACTCACTACTGCTTTGTTTTTCTTCAGTGCTTTTTTATTCTTCATAGAGATTAATTTGTCAGTTTGCTTACAAATAAAATTAGTGAGTTTCTTTATTTGTTACTTTTTAACTTAAAAATCTCAGAATAATATTGTGCTTTTTGCCTGAAGCACATTCCTTTTACAGAAAAATCAGTATCAATCAGTGGTTGGGAATTCAGATGTTGCTTTCTCTTTTAAAGTCTCTGCCAAAGACATTTGACAGCCTTTGGTATTTGGCCTGTAAATATTAGTGCTAATACGTTTGTGAATACTGGAAGTGGATGTTACATTTCTTCTGCTGTGAACCAAGAACAGTGAACAGGTTTTGTTCTATATGGGCCAAATGGAATTTGTTACAGTATGGATTCTGTGTGACTGATCTTCCCTGAATGGAAATAGTGTATGTGGCTCTGGATAGCAGTTGCTTAGTTTGAGTGTTAAAAGCTTTTTAAGGTCTTTCAGGAAGCCATCTGACAACTTTTTCCTCTGTTACTTGAAAAACATAAATGTATAAATCCAGTTATCTGTTTAGTTCTTATGTCTAGGGCCATAAATTCATATCCTGAAATGTTAAAGCGCTTTGCGGTGTGCATTTCTGAGTACTGCATTTTATGTGGTATGCATATTCTACTTACCTGTCTAGTTCATGCTGCAGATGAGGTCCGTCTGTGTGTCCAGATGTGGACATATGTCTCTGCAAAATCTTTGGGTTGTTGGTTTTTTTTTTTTGGAAGGTGGGGGAGTAAGGGGAAAAATGTTCCAAGGTTTCATATGGGCCATTTCCTGCTTTAGACTCACTTTAGACCTGAAGAACAGGCTAGTTACCACCCTTTCATCTTCTTTATCCTCCTGCTGTTGACAGAGGAGCAGTGCTTTCTTGCCTTTTCATCACAAGGTCCGAATTTTTGGGGATCCCTCTCTGTCTGTCATGCAAAACTCTATGGAACATGGTCATAAATAATGATTTTTCAGTCTGGAAGTGCAGTGCATGTTCTTTGCTAACATCTGTGTTTCCATGTGTGTACATGTTGGCTTAGGCTGTCTTGGAAGGCTGTGTATTCCTCTTGTTGAACATAATCACCAGAATACGTTAATCCTCTGATAGAGACCTGTTGCCTGCTGTAGGAGAGGGTTTAGCAGGCTGCCTAAAGCCCCCATTTAAGTGCTGTGATCTCATACTTTAATTCATTCACTGAGGCAGGAACAATCACCCAGCCCATGCAGAAGTGGCCTGCTGTCCTGAACATGTGGCTTTCATCAATGGAGATTTTTCTTTCTACATGTGAAGTTGCAGAAGACCTGTCTGTGCCTTTCTGGAGAAAGAAGATAATACTTCTATTCACTGGTGACATAGTATTTGTATGGATTGATGGATGACCTTACTGATTGATTGTACATTTTATATCCAGGCTTGGGCTTGCAGATAGGAGATAAAGGAGTAGTGATGCTGCTGCTCTTAGAGAACATTTCTCATGGGTGATGACAATGAAACCAGTCTTCACCCAGCCCTGTAAACTCTTTTGGATTCGTCTTGGCCAGGTTCTCTTTTGCAAGAAGTTGAACTTCTGTAAATGTTCTTAAATTGGGCATAGTTGCAGGAATTTTAAGAGACCTTAGCCCATGCTGCCATGCTGCCTGTGACTGTGTGAAGAAATGTGGAAAGACCATAGCATAAAGAGCTGAGTAGGAGGAGAGGGAGGAAGAAACTGTTTCGAGAGTCTGCAAGGTTGTAGTTACAATTCCTGTAAGCTGTACTGAAGAGAGGGCTAGATCTACAATAGTGCTTTGACCATTCTGTCAGCTGCATTTTACTGGAATTTTTTTTATTACATTATGACAAAATAGTATATTGTGTGTCTTTGGTCATAAAGACATGCTTTGAAAGCTTTAGGAGTGGCAGTACCATGTTCTCCAGCCTGCATCACTGACTATATAGCATGCAGTGCTGACAAATGCATTTTTTTAATGTTCATAGTTAGTACTTTATCAGGTATTTTGCCCAGAGTGGGAGTCAATGTGTGTATTATTATAATTATTTATAAGGAAGCATTTTGTTTTTCTCTTCTATTTAAAATGCTCAGGAAAGCATTTTTGAAGACTAAGTTCAAAAGAGCAGGATTTTTTTATTATTATTATTTTGAATCCTCTAAAATGTGTGCCAAATTCATAACATCCACCTAACAGGATATAAAAATTAAGGTGAAATTTTAAAGGAAATCTGTTAATCTCTCTAGTCTTCCTGTTCAGTTTCTCTCGGGATTACAGTTTCAGCCTTTCAGATGTAGTGTTAAGTCCTCCTTGTTAACTAGGCCAACTGTTAATGCAGTGTTTATTACAGAATCCAGCAGCGTTGAGGGCAACCTACAATCACTGTTAAACAATAAAAATACTTCCTATGGTACATGCAGAGTAAATGCATTAACTTCCTTTTACGAAAGCAAGATGGCATATAATGCATTACGATGTGTATTGATTTGTGTGTGAGCTTCTCACTTTGTAGGTTTGAAAGCACATAGTGTTAGTTAATGGGATTCCATGTGACATCAGTGAATGCTAGTACCAAAAAAGCATACAGTAACAACTTTTTTCAAGTCTTAAGTGCAAAAAAACCCCCATTTCAGTATAAATTGCCTTTGGTTTACAAATTGACCTTCTAATTAAAAGACTGAGGCTTAATACTAAAGCAGCAGAGTCTGAGATTAGCGAATTGCTGCCATTTCAGCTGTTTTCACAGAATGGTTGGGGTTGGAAGGGACCACTGGAAATCATTTAGTCCAGCCCCCTGCTAAGCTAGAGCAGGCTGCATAGGATTGCGTCCAGGCAGGTTTTGAATATCTCTGGAGAAGGAGACTCCACAACCTCCATAAACTCCACAACACAATTTTGCTGTGGTTGCAATGGCTGTAAACACAATGGTGGTGCAAAAGGAAGAGGATAAAATAGGTTCCAGAGAGAGGACTGACATGTATGTTAGGGGAAGATCAGGCAAACTACTGCTGAGCTACATATAGTTTTGAGTTGTTGAGATGGTAGAATAACTGCTGGTTTGTGTTAAAGGTTATTGACTTAAATGACTAAGGTTTTTGTTTTGTTTCTTTAGATGCTTGCAGTAGAGTAGGCCTTTTTGTGGAATTCTCAGCTAAATCTGGGTAGTTCTTGTTTGTGGGCCTGTTAAGCCCAGGACAAACATGCACTGTAGCAGATAGCTTTGAAGTATTTGAAAAGTGAGAAATAACACCTTGAGAGGCCTAAAAAATTGGAAAGTGGGGGCAAAGGCTCAGGCTTTGTATACTATTTTCTGTCTGCTTTTTGTGATTTTATCCCATTCTTACTAGATAAATGAGGTACCAGTGCATGAGAGGGTGTGCGGTATGTCAGAGGAGGTAGGCTGTGCACAGCAAGAGTGCACAGCTCTACACGGGTCATTGAGTAAAAGTGGCGTGTGTGTAAGGCAGTGGAAGTTAAATCTTTGTGTGTCCTTGACTTTGCCCCTTTATTTATTGTGAGAATTTTCATACTCGGGCACTGTCTTACCCATTTGTCTTGGTTTGTCTTAAAATAGTTTGGATTGTGAGTTGTAAACGGAGTCTTTCAGTGTTTGCTCTTCTAGCAAATGTTGAATTAGGTAATACAAGGCTTCAGCACTGGTAATGAGCTAAACTGTACCTGTTTGGAGAGTTGCAGACTGTCATGTGATTTGTAGTTCATAGCTCTGCATTTAAAGTCAGGATTTAGTCTTGCTGGTCTTGTAGCTAAGAAACCACGTGCATGATATAGGTATTACCATGTTCTGAGTAGAACAGAAGAATCTTTGGAGAAATGTACGAAGATGTTCTGATTTGTTTGCAGCTGAACAATGTCTTGTGTCAGTGCAAACTTCTTAGTCTGTGGGTCACATTTTTTCTATGTGATACTTCCGCTTTTATTTGAGTTTTCTGCAGAAGTGGCAAGAAATGGTTGTTTTGACAGCTTGCTTGCTTGAATAGCATTTTCTACTTTGTGGGACTAGACTGCAAAGCTAGAGGGTGGGAGATTTGTTTTTTTCTTTTTTTTGTTTGTTTGTTTGGGTGTGTGTGTTTGTGGGTTTTTGTTTGGGTGGTTTTGGATTTTTTTTTGCTATTTTCATGTAGTTAACCACTTGCAGTGTGTTTTCTATTGTGAGAGTTTAAATCAGTGGTGTGCTTTGAGCCTAACTGCAGTGTTTAGTGTACCTTAGGTTTAGAATAAAAGGGTTTTGGGTTTTTTTTCTGTGCAGGTGCTAACAAAAGTATTTTCATAAAAAAACTGAGGAAATTTTGAGGAACGAAGTTTTTGAGGAAAAGTAGTAATTGTCACAGAACAAATAAAATAGTAATCCCTATTTTTTTCCCCATATGAACATTCCATAGTTCAAATTGTTGCCTTTTAGTGTTGTGTAGAGTAATATCATAGTCACCTGAGCCCAATATATACTACTACTGAACCAGAACTTTAGAATTTTAGTTACTTTTAGTCATGCTAATAATGATGCTCAGTTTTGTTCTTTGCTATGTTGACTTAGTGTTCTGTGCATTTGTGTGAAGATGCTCAGCTGAAGGGGAGTTATTTAGGAATTGTTTCTTGATACTCTTGATACCTTCTGTATTACTGCTTTATATATGATGATAAACTGATTTCTGTTTTTACCAGTAACTTGGGGGGGTTTCAGAGATGTAAAAATATTTTCTTGTTCTTATTCTTTACAGGTTGCAAACGATCTTTGCAAAATTTGATGAAGTAAGAAACTCTGGAAATATGATTTTAAGTAGTGTCAGTGGTGAGTATGAAAGATCTTTTATTTATAATCAGCTTTAGATTAATACTAGATAAATACATACTAGAATTATTAATTTGAGGCGATTAACTAGAAACCTATGTAAATGCTAAGAAAACGAGACAGTGAAACTTACACTGTGTTACTGAAAGTATTTGCTGGACTGCAGTCAGAATTGTTGAAACTGCATGGAAACGAGCAGTGAATCTTTAACAAGTTACATGTGTGCTCAGTAGAAGATAGAAGAATGCTGCAAAGTGTTCATGCGTGGGGAAAAAAGATCAGATGAACCTCTATCCTATCTCACAGTATGTTTCTAAAAGAAAATGGTAATTTAGTGATGGATGTTTTTGATTTCTTCTCAGTTTAAATGATGAGTAATGATTATGATACATGGAGTTTCATAGAAATAAGTGACTGCACCATTTAAAGACACTTAAATGTTGAGGTTAAGACAGTACTGAGTTGCAGCTCTTTATTTTTGATGTATTTCATGAAATGAAATCCTATTGTGCAGAGAATCCTTGCTGCTTCCTAATGCATTCTTGATGTAATATTTTATAGTATGCAAGAGCAGAGGCATCATTCTTGCTTAAAACCATAATTTAAGAAAAAAAAACCCAACAAAGTGTTACATAACAGCACGACAAGAGAAGTGTTGTGGCAGTGGCTTTAATATAGTTGTTTCTGAAAGCTTCATTGTTTTCTCCAAGGAATCAATAGATCTTGTTTTATAGGGGAGGGTTTTCTGATGTTCATTTTCCTGTCAAAGCAACTATACTGACTAAAGAGGTGGCCCTGGTAGAACTAAAAAGTGTTAACTATGTAAGAGTAGAAATATGATGAAGAATTTTTACGATTTGGTAACGTACGCAGGTGTATATTTTCATTTAAAATATTCTCGCTCTTTTCCTGTTAGTGTGAAAACAGACCAGACTGTAGGTTCAAAGGAATGTGTTTTTACAGCCTTTCCTTTGAGGTAGTAAGAGTTTCTATTCTGCAGTCTGCTTTGAAATAAAATGTTGCGGTTCTTGAATTCTTAAAATACTTTTTTAAGGATTAATTTTTTTTTAAAAAAAAAACACAACCCCCCAAAAAAAACCCCAAACCCAAGATACTAATTTCTGGGAAAAATGTGTCGCATAAATGTTCTGTTAGATTGTAAATTTACTCATTGTGGAAGGGTAAACCATCATCTTTTGCATTTAAACTTAATACTGCTGCATAGGTTTGAGAGGTTCAGATATGCATTTTCCATATATTTTTTTCTGTTGGTAGTTCTCAGGAGAACAGAGAAAACCATGTGAAGGAATATAAATGCATTGGAGTAATTTAAATATATATGAAAACATGAATACAACATTGCCAGACCAGTTTAGCACATCTGAGCTTTTTGTATCCATTTTAAGAGAGTTGATTAAGGGTTTTTTTAGGCCATTTTTATCTCATCTGTAAAGTGCAGATATTAATGCTGATTTACAGCAGTATAAACCAGTTCTGTCTTGTAGTAGCAATTTTTATGCAAAAGCTACTATGATCCTGGTTTGGTACCCTAGAGACAGAAACCCTCTTATACGTAGGTTTCAGTATTTTTTGCTTGGACTTAGTTCATCAGTTGTATCTATCTAGGCGATTTTTTAATGTTATTGAAAAGATACTGTTCCACTGTTAGCGCTTTATCTTGGCTTTGTCCTTCATTATTCTCTGAAGGACAATTTATATTTACTGCTTGCATGTGTAGATTAAAGTTACTGTTGAATTACTGTAGCCTTGTTACCAGCTTTTGTTTTAGTTTTATCAAATATCTCTGGATAAAGGCCAAATTGTAATGTCTAAATACATCTGTTACAGTGTTGAGGATGTTTGGGGTTTTTTTTAGTGCTTTGTATATTTTGGGGTAGGGTTTGAGAAGGTAGGGAGGGAGAAGGGTTGTGTTTCCAAAGGAAGGGGGGGAGGGGTGAGAAGAGAGGGCAAAAATCTGTTCAACAGGCTTTAATATAATTAGACTGGCGCAGCTCTGTAGTGGACCTTTTTACAGCAAAAAGAGTGGCTTTTTGCCAGATTAAGTTACTTTCCTAAATACCTTAACTGTACTAATGAGGGTTCTCTTCAGGGTGTGATGGGTAGGGAAGGACTTGCTAACACAGCAGTGGAAGATGTCAGCTTCTTGGTAGTCCTGAGTGACGCTGTTGTGGTAGTAAATATTTGTTGTGTTGACCTAGTTTCTGAGAATCCAGAGGTGTGACTTCAGTATTGTTTGATAAAAGAAGCTGATGTCAGTTGTTCAGTCTCTTTATTCAGCATGTAATTAGGAGGGGGAAAGAAATTCCCCAAACCCTCAAAATTCACAGCTTTAAATGAACTGAATACAAGAATGTTTTCGATAGTATTTCAAAAATAATAAAAATAAAATACATATTTTTAAAAATATTTGCATTAACATCATAAAACACATGTCAGGTTTTAAAAACATTATATTGGTATGCTTAGATATGCGGGAGAAATATAGAGAGGAGAGGAAAAGATATCATACCTGCGGTCTTGTGCACTGGTAGATTTAATATCATTGTCCCTGTGACTGTGTTCGAGTGTACCGAGCATGAACGGTCCCTTTAGTCTTGTATTGCCATCTTACTTTTTTCAGTCTGAGTCCTGGTGAAATTGTAAAGAGGAGGAGGGCAGCAGGTTAATGTTAAGAAACTGATATCCCCTTGAAGGATAGGTGAGGTGAGGAGCATATTGAAACAAGTATGGATGGAGTAATTGGGGCAGGATGTAGTAAGGAGCTTCAAAAGCCAACAGATGAGAAGGCACCATGTCTAACAAAGTGGATGGGAGTCCTAGTACTTTTGCTTGATAAAGATATTTACAGGCTTAAATAATACCACACTGCTAACTTGCCTCTCTTATCTGGCCTTTGGTTGTTTTTTTGTTTGTTTTTTTTTTTTTAATTATTTTTCCCCCTTCCCCCATCTTCTGTTGCCTTCAGACGTGGATAGTGAAAACATACATCATGTCTTTAATGTGAATTACATGAATGAATTAGCTGCTATAAAAACCTTGGGGTTTTTTTTACATTCATAATGATATTGCATATTAAGAGAATTGTATTGGGACGTTTGCCTGTTTAGCAAAATCTTGCACAGTTGTTTTGTCCTTTCACTCCACCAGAAATTATGTGTTCCTGCAGACTGGAAAAGTCTTTTTAAAGCACCTCCCCATTTTTCAGCAAATGAATGTTCATTTCTATGGAAACAGAACTGGCAGCCAGTCTCAAGGCTGCAGAAGCACTAGTTTCTGCTGCCTGAGGTTTGTAAATACTATTTTCTCTAAGAGAATTTAAACAGACTCTTGTATTGGGTAGTAGTGTAAATTTTGAGACAGGGAATTAAGAGAAAAGTAGGGAAAATAATAGTAATATTGAGCTCTCTACTTTGCCTCATTCAGCAGAGTGATTTGAGCTGAAGAGAAATAGCACATCTCTACTCAAAGAGTGTAATTTTCCCATTTTAATGGTATGCCTCATAGCGTTAGCTTTACAAACATAAATTGTGACAGGTAGGGTACAGTGATGTTAGTGTCAAGGTTGTGGGGGAGCTGTGTTATAGCTCAGCTCAACATAGTTACAAGTTGCGGTATAGGTTCTTAAAAAAATGGGGGCAGAGGGGGAATAAAAATTCATCGTACAAGTGTGTATCTGTATTTCCACATCACGCTCTTGTTTATTTCCCTTTGTTGTTTTCTTTTCGGAAATACAGTCACTGCAGAGACAATGGCGTGCTCTGACAGAGCTCAGGAGTGTGGCACAGGGGCAACGTATATACTGTGGGAAAGACAGAAGCTGGTGTAACAGCCATGGCGATTATACAGGGGTTTGAGCTACATGTATTTTGTTTGCAGCTCGGTGCGAATGGTCAGGATGTAGCTCACAGCGTTTTAAATTTCAGCCGTTGTTCTCGCCGGTTTATAATTTTAAATAGGGAAACTCCCTGACCAGTGGAGCACAGCGGTCGGTTTAAGCCCGTTGGGAAGCGAAGGGCCTCGGCAGGTGATGCTTCTGCTGGTTTTAAGGATTTCTGCGTTATTACTAGGGAGCCCTGTGCCCAGCCTCCTGCAGGCAGCCGCTGTGCCCCTTGTCCTCCTAAACTTTTCCTTAGACAAGACAAAGTAAACTGGAACTCCTTTTTTTTTACTTTCCTTCTCTTTTTTTTACACGCTTTACTGGATTGCACTCTTCCTACCTTCAGTGTGTCACTCAGAGCGCCGGTTTGGGCAGGAGCTGTGATCAGCAGGCCCGGGTTTGGGTAGGTCTTCGCTCCAGTTCCATGCCCTGAGGCACCTGCACGCTTTAGGCAGCTCTTTTTCTGAAGAATTTTGGGGGTGTGCAGACGCGGTGGTCAGGGAGCGGGCCGGCCCCTGCTCCCCGCGGCTTTATTTCGTTTCCCGAAACGAGAGAAGTCGGGGTCGACTTCTCTCCGGCGGCGCGCCGGCCGCCATGCGGGCAGCGGCGAGGCTCTCGGACCGTGCTGCGTGGGCCACAGCTTCACCCGGCGGC
>JAVJGJ010000047.1:96072344-96115028 GCA_035590215.1 Microhierax caerulescens
GTCTGAGAGTTTACATATCCAGACATGATTATTTTTAGCAAGATTCTCTTAAAAATCAGGTTTTGTAGGAGAGAAGGAAATGATGTTAGTGAAAATTGTCAGTATACATCCAAATGTTTCTTGTGCTGGTTTGTTTCTTCTTTAATCACAAAGATTTGTTAGTGCAACACACAGCTTTTAGCAAATGCTGGAAAAAATTACTGACTATAGCAACAGTGATCTTGGACATGTTAGATGCAGGGTGTTCTCTAATATTTGATAGTGCTGCAAATGCTGTTGGACAAAACCTTGCTTTATCCTTTTAGTGAAAGGTGCCTTCCTTTGGGAGGCTGTATTACTAAATATAGTTGACATTTCACTGGGAGCAAGTTCTGAATAAGCAAAAGATAAATAGCTACCATTCCAGAGATGATAAAGCTTTGCAATTAATTTTAATTTTTTTAGAAATGGCAGGTTTTAGAGCAGGTAATATATTAAATTGGTCTTTCATTACTGTCATGCAGCTGTGTCTCAGCCTCGCCCATTTTATTTATTATGGAAACCATAGGGTGATATGTTTTTCATGCTCAAGCTTATAGATAAATCTGTTTTCCATGAGTGGGTTGAGAAACTTATGTTGTACTGTTGGACTTTGTTGGATTGTGGGGTTTTTTTTTTTGGTTTGGTTTTTTTTTTTTTTTTTTTTGAAGGCTAAATATTTTGTATTGAGACTGTTTTATTCAGTCGCTAGGGATGAATTCCTTTCCCGATGAAAAACACACAGACCTGAAATGACAGGAAAGGGGAGTGCAAGCCCCAGACTATTGTCTGCCCGTCTAATTTTTTTAATGAAGGATTGGAATAGTGGCAAATGCTCTGTGTGGGAATGAATTTATTTGCATGGAGAATTTTCACCTTTTCCTCTGGCGGTGGCTCCCAGAAGATGATGTCACCTTGCAGCTCATTGGTTGTGCGGCACCTAGTGCGGGGAAGGCAGAGAAAGATGCCGGCACAAATCTCAGTGGTGGATCTAGGGTGTTTGCGAGCAGTTTTTGATAGAATCTTTGATTAGTATTGAGAATTTACTGCCTGTGGCCATGTGAGGTGCTGGGTCCATCCTAGGGTGAGGGGATTGAAGAGCTATCAGAGGAATGAGGCGGCTGATCTGCAAGAGGATCTGTGATTGTAAGTTGAAAAATCTGGGTGGAAGGAAAGAGATAGGGAGTGCTGGTTAGACACATTGTGGGAGGATGTGTAGCAGAAAATGCATGCATGAGTAAAAGAAGAAAAGGGAGAAGCATTTGCCTTTGGTAGACTGGAATGGTAAAACATTATATTAAGCGTTTTCCTTTTTTCTTTAGGGAAAATATTCAGAAATCAGCAAAAACATTCAGTCTGTGCACAGATATTTTCCTTTTGTGGAAATGAATGAATGTGTAGGATTCATTTTTATGCTCGGTTTTTACAGTGGTTAATTATGAAAGCAAAATAATATTTTATAGGAACATAAGATGTAGAAACTGCTGTTTATTTCTCATTGTCATTTTATTCCTAGGTCAGAGACAGAGGACAAAGTGATAAATATTTGTTTTTATTTATGCATTTTGTGAATTTCTGTGAAATCTGAAGCAAAACAGTTGATTAGGAAATAAATATACATCCATTTTAATAGTTGTACTTCTATTAAATGTTTAATTTTCTAGACAAAAGCTTTGATGATGAAGAGTCAGTGGATGGAAATAGGCCATCATCAGCTGCTTCAGCCTTCAAGGTTCCGGCACCTAAAAAGCCAGGAAATCCTTCAAACAGTGCAAGAAAGCCAGGATCAGCTGGTGGGCCTAAGGTTGGAGGTAATGTAAAGCTATTAAGATTCTTATCGGTGTTCCCAGAAACCTTGCCAGAGCAGGCACAAAACAGAGAACTTTGGAAGGTGATGTTTAATTCATGACTGCAGTATTTTTGCAGAGCTGAGAACAGTAAGGGACCCCATTTTACGTAGCTATTCATATGTAAAGGTGTATGCACATGTCTGGTTTTGTGAATGTACATTTAGCTTATAAAGGCCTCTCATAAATAAAATTAACATCTGGACATAGAGGTTGTGGTGGTGAAATGAATATATGGGTCTCTGTGATACAGAGTCCACACCTCACTGCATATATAAGGACAGCGTGAGATTCTGTAGTAGGTCTGTGTAGATGAAATTTTTACTGTAGGTCTGCACCGGCTAGAAAGGAGTACTCATCAACCATCTGTCTCAACAGAAGTGTATATTGCACCTGAATTACTTATATATTTCTTAAATTGTCACAGTATTGTGAAATTGGTTGTGAAAGATAAAAATGGAGGGCCAAAACCCTTGCCAGGGATTTTTTGCTTGGTAGACTTCACAGCAGTATAGTGAGGATGCTTACTAATTCTAGTCTTCGAACATGGAAATCTGCATTATTTTTTTTTTTAGGGTGGGGGTAATTAACAAAAGCATGTGTTTACTGCTAAAGAAGTGACAGCTTGTTTGAGGGCTCATGTATGCATTCAGAAAAATACATAATTAAGTGGAATATATACCATGCTTCGGGTATGGCGTTTTTATGAATAAGTGATTCTTTCAGTAAGGAATTTTTGTAGGAGTAAGTAATTTCTTCATGTTCCTATTCATGTACGTTGCCTTATGCAAACTGCAAAGCAAGGATAAAATTTTGAAAAAATATACATGCCAAACAAGCTGCCTTAAGTATTTTTTGTGTTACTATGATATAGCCAATGTTTCGACAGTTTATTGCTTTTCTAACGTGATCTTCACAATTCCTAATAAATTAAAAAGATTTGCATAGGGTGGGATCAACACTGCAATAGTATAATTCAAAATAGATAGCAGTATGAATCAGAAAGTACCATCTAAAAGACTTCCTAAAGGAAGTTATCTCTTGAAATTGACTCTTAGTATTTATTATTATGATTATTAATTACACAAATAGATAATAATAGTATCATCTCCTTTAATCTGAAGCATGGCATTCTTTGCATGCAAGACTAAGATACGTAGTACCAGAACTGAATGCTCAGGATTCCGGTTTCTTTCAGTATGTGCTTATTTTAATAATATTTTATTAAATACGTATTTTTTTAATGTAAAATTGTTATTACATGTAGACTTTCACTTTACATGCTCTGCAGTAAAAACATGGAGATGGGAGAGCAGGGGAAGGGAAACAAGAGCAGAATAACCACTCAGCTGATTTTCCAGTTTGTCTAAAAATTCAGTAGTGAAGGAGATTAAAAACCCCCAAAATTATTACATTGGTTTTCCTTCTTTTTGTATATTGCCAAACTTCAAAAAATGAAAAAATACATGGAATAAGGACAAAACCTACGCATGCCAAAATCGGACCACTTTTGTCATTCCTTGTTTTATACTGTCTCATTTCAACTCTGGAAAATACTGAGTGTTCACATGCACATGTTTCCCCTCCTTTTTTTATTTTAAGAATTTTGAAAATTTAGCACTAAATGTTTGGCTGGCCTTTGTAATGTTGATCAAATTGGTCTTTGAATGCTTGTCTATATGTGCATCTGTGGTGTGGTTGTGCAGTCTGATCAGGTGCTTGACCATGCAGAATTTTTGCCTTAATATTTTGTAGGAAAGATGTTATGCCTTGTATACTTCACCGCATGGATAGAAGGTGGAAATTTGTCTTCCAGTCTTCAGTTGTTCTCAGCGACCTCTACTTTTTTCTCTTGCTGTCTGCCAGCGAGAAACTTTCACATGTCTATAAATCTGCTTGTGCACAGATTTCGTTACATACAATGATACGCTTTCTAGTTAAATTCTTTGGTGTGTTTTCCCCTTCAAGTTTTCCTTGAGTCAGATCTTGATCTTTTCTTTTTAGCATTTTCAATATGTCATCATTAATCAGCAAGGCTATTATTGCTCTTTGAATTTTAGGGGCTAGTATTTGTCTTCATTTTACTCCTGCTGCTCAGTATTTGTATCTTTCAGTGGTTTTTTCCATCTCCATACTGTTTGTTTTTTTTTTTTTTTAAGGTTACTGGTGTTTAAACTAGTTCTGTCTAGTAACAAGATTCCTAGCAGATAAAAATATTAAATATCTGCACTGAGAGCCTTACCCTTCTGCCTAGTATTTACAAATCCTGCATTTCCTAGCCTAATAAAGAACATCAGTATAAATGCCAAAAGTTTCTTAAACAAGTCAATTAAGTCATAGTCTCTTCCAGAAGTGAGGAGTTTCCCGTAACATTATTCAAATGAACAGTGCTAGGTTTGACAAGAGGTCTGTGTAGTCCATTATCCCACCTGACAGTAGTCAGAAATGGCTGCTAGAGAAGTGTACGTGAATAGGGCAAGCATCTAGAAGCACACTCATTACAGGACAAAATGCTGTGCTTAGAGAGCTTTATTCCACAGAGAATCATGGTCTGTGAAGACTCCCGTTAGGTCATCCTGTTACACTTACCTTGAGACTCACAGGTGTTAATGGATGCAAAGAAACTTTGGTGGTCTTTCACATTCATTTCTGTAGGGTCTGCATTGCAGGTGCCTGCCTAAAGGACACCTGAGATTTTTCTCCAGCCTGAAAATTGCCATCTTTATGGAGCAAAGCTGTAGTTCTGGAAGTTGTCTGCTCTTGCTGAATTATTAAGGCTCTGCCATATTCTGCAGTCCCAAATCCTTCTGCTCGCCAGTGCATTCCAGGCCCATGATCAGTGGGCATGTCATTTCTCACCCTTCCCTCAGTAAGCACTGGCTACAGGTATTTCAGGCTCACAACTGCTTACCTTGTGGTTTTGCCATCTGTTGATTCCTCCATCTGTTGGTCCTGCTTGCCTAAGTTTTCTGACACTTTAATACCTTGGAGGAGAAAGTAGCAGCAGCTCCATTAACTGTGTTGCTTTTTCTTTCCTTTTCACAAAAATTTCCAAAGTCCTTGTCAGTGACCTGCAGCTGAAGCAGTCCTTTGCTGCAGTTTCTTCCCTTCAGGCTTCTGTGACAAGGCAGAATTGCTAGTGCAGGTAGAAATGGTTGAGCGTAGGCTGACATTACTGCAAATTCTGTTCATTTAAGCTGCCTTTTATATTCTAGAGATCCTTTTCCTAGGATATTGCTTTAGAAAGACGTCTTTTCCTGTCAGTTGTAGATGGCAATAAAGTACATACAGATTTTTCCTGGTTCTAAAAGAGAGTGGATGCTATCCTGTCTTGAGGCTAAGAAAATTAAACATCTTAGACATGCTGCTTGCTTTCTTTCATGTTGTTATCTGCTGAATTATACCTCTGATGCATGTGTGCTTGGCTTTTCGTTATATACTCCATGGGGATGTTTCTTACTGAAGAAATGGATTATTTCACCACTGACCAGATGCTCTGTTAAGTGAAAGCACCCACCTATCTAATATGCAAATTTTTTCACTGTTACACACTTTCCGTTTTATGTAGGAAGTGTACTTCTGTGGCACTGGAAATGCAAAGTCATTGTCCAGGGAGGCAGGTGGAAACAGGTGTGTACATTAGCAATGGCAATGGCCTGCTTAGGCTGGAATTCTCTCTCCTGTGCTGGGAATGACTGTGCAAGATCTCTTCTTTTCCTGTTGGGAATAGGGATGGAAGAGCTTGTAGAACTTATGCATTTGTGGACAGGTGTGATTAACCCTGTAGAAGACAGCTTGCCAGAAAAGTACCAGAGCAGGCAGCCTCAGTGGTGTACTGCCTTGAGTAAGAAATCCAGCAGGCTGTTTCTCATCTGACATTACAGCTTGGAGGTGTTTCAGACACTGACCTTCTTGCTTGAGATGAATGGGAAGTGATAGGTCTTCAGCTTAATGGAATAGTGCTTTGTTTGGCATATTTCTTATTCCATGGTCAATACATTTCCCTAAGTTAGTCCTTTGCCAGGAAATACGTAGCTGATCAGCTTACTTCTGACAGACTTGCTTTCACCTCTTCATTTAAGTGGCAGAGCCTCTGGAAATACCCCTTTGCTCCAAGGCCTTCTCACTTGAGAGTGTGTTACGCTCTTGCAGAAATGGATATTCATGGGCTTTTTCTTGGCAGTGTGGCAAGTAGCTTTTTGATTGTAAGAGACCCCATAATTTACTGTAGAAAAAGACTTAAGTTGAGTGTGTGAGCCAAATGAGCTGTAGCCTTGTCCCTGTGCTGTTCAACATTTCTTCTAGGTCTTTTTGGCAAGTTCTTTTGCAAATGTGAGATCCCTCTTCCAAGTCTTCTAGGGAATTACTCACTTGTATATTATACAGAAGCTTTATGTAATCTAGAGGTTAATAGGAAGTCTCATTTTACCTCATCTAGCCTCCTTTCTTTTCCCAGAATGTCAATTTAAGTCACTGTTCTTTAACATGGATTAAATGTAGGAATGATATTTCGGTAGAACCATGTGACATTTGAAAGAAAAGCTCGTTGATGAAACCCAGTCATGATGAATGTGTGTATTAACTTTCTGTTGTATGTTTTATGAGAATGTCTCTAGGGCTGGAACATTAATTCTTAGTGTTGTATTTTGAAATAAGGCAGACTTTCTACTTTGTGTGGTTTGATTTGGTAGGAAGATACTGCATGGTGTATTTTTAAATCTGGTTCATTAGCTTTTTAAATCTATAGCATATAGGCCTACTAGCCTTACTATACCTTGCTTAGTGTTTAACACTAATAACATTGTTACTCTTTTTGAGACAATGTATGTTGCTTTAGGATGAGTCATCCAGTAACAAACCACCACTAAAGTGGATATTATTCATTTAAATGTCAGAATTATCGTAACTGATGTTTAAAAAGATATTTTGGAGTAAGAATGTTGTTGATGCCAAGTATGAAAAATATGAAATGGATCTCCAAGGACAGAGTTTGTTGGTTTTTTTCCTATTAAAAAAAGCATGCGTGCAGAAAGCTTCCCCCCTCCAACATAAAAATTGTGAAGTTGCTGCCTTTCCTTACACTGTCCAAAGAATCTGTCCTCTGTGAAGACTGGTACTGTGCCAAATTGAGGTTTGATGCTGGCATTATTTGAAATAACCTTCAGTTTTAGAATGGTCTTAATTTTAAAAGTTAAAAAAAAAGCGCCCCCTAAAGTTTGATGATTGCTGAAAAGACATTAAAAATACCTCCTTTTATTTAGAAATCAAGTAACTGGAAAAGCTTGGGTGAACCAGCTGAACAGTTTTGGCAAAAGAAGGCTGTCAGAACTATAACACCACCACATGTTTTTTTTTTAACTATAGGAACGTATTCTTAACTGTAGGAAGCTATTCTCAACATTAGACAATTTAAGTTTAGTTTGTGTATCCGTCTACAGTGTGCTCTTTCAGTATCATATTTTTTTTTCCTTCTCAATAATAGCAGTACAGCTCCTTGAGAAGTATTAAAATGGTATTGGTTTGCTTTTTTTGGCTCTGTTACCAGGTAGAAGACATTTTGAAGTGTTTAGAGGCTTTAGTGGGAAACAGTTCTGGAAATGGAAATGGAAAGGTTCTGCATAAAACAGATGTGGTACTGTAAAATAGATACTTGCCTTCTGAATTCTTAGCCACGTGGAGTTAACTTCATTGAGGCTACATACTGGAATTAAGAAACATTTTTGTTAAGAGGGCTTCAATAATTTTGGAACTGTAAATACAACCTGTTACTCAATGGACTTGGAACAGCATAAGCTCATGCTTGCTGTATTTATTATCTTCAGACTCTTGAAGGCAGTTCTGTGTTTACTTGCACACACACAAAAAAGCTTCATAGTAATCAGTGCGTAGGTGTGGGGTTTTAAGTTCTGAGTTCTGCAGAAAATAAGTTCAGGAGTCTTTCCTCTATTATGTGTTTAGCCCTCATCAAGAAATTTCCAAAGTGCTGTATTTGTCGTATTTGTCAAACCAGGATCCCCCCCCCCCCCCTTGTTCTATATTGGCTCTTTGTAGGACATAAAACTGCTCTGAGTTAATCTTGGTCTGCAAAGTATCCCTTACATTCTGTGCTACTTGCTTCCCTTTTGGGGTTCCAGGTTGCTGTGAAATTGAAGGATTTTTCTGCAAGATGCCAGCTGAATTTTAGCCTTTTTGTCTTTCTGAGCAGCCTTTGAGATCAGTCTTGGATATCACTCTGAATTAGAGGATTTGTTATAGAATGCCTGTTTGCTTCCTTGCCCCCACAGTGAATGTCAGTTAACTTCCATCCTGAGAAATCCTTGCCCATGGAATTGCTGGGTTGCAATCCTGCAGTCATGAATAGCTGCTATTTTAATCTAACCCAAAATTGAGGGAAGTAAGGGGACTTCCAACTGTCCAGGTTATCTGAGAGTTGTTGGTTGGTGTTACTTACTGCCTGAATGGCATTTCAGGAGAGGGTTTCCTTTGCACATGATCAGTGGTCTGTTCTCCTTGGCTGTTTGTTTGTCCAGTCACTGTTGTTTCCATTCCTCTGACAGATGCTTTCCTTTTCAGCTAGCCTCAGCAGGTGGACTGTTAATGAAGAATCTGAATGAAAAGAAACACATGATAAATTATAAAAATCTCTACACTCACCTATACATACACCTTCAGGGAATATATGTATGTGTCCATAATTACTGTTCATTAATCTCTGTTTTCTGTGTGTCACCAAGGACAGTTATTAGATAGTTCATACTACTTTAGCTTATTTTGCACTAGTTTCTGGAAGCTTCATTTGGATTGTAGGATTTATTATGTTGGCTTAAGCGTGATATGGTATCTGGTAGTCTTTGCTCAAAAGGCTCATACTCTAGAAGTCATCTTAGAAATGGATAAAATAGGAAGAGAGTAACAGTGGAGCAGAAATTGAGGTCTGGTGATAAGAACTTAGCACACTGTGTGATCTTTTAACATCTCTACCCTGTATTCTAGTCCCAAATGTACTCACAATCATGGTAGTACCAGGCAGTGATGAGAATAAGGAAGACAACTCACCCCATGTTTAGTTTGCTAATGTTGAATACTGGGTTTTTTTCAAGCATTAAGAAGGGAAATCAATGTTTATATTTTCATACGGGTGAATCCAGAAGGAAAAGGAGGGAGAAGGGTGGAGGAAGCTGACCTTGCCACTTTGAGCCCTTGTGGACTGTGGCTGTGTAACAGACTAATCAAAGACAACCAGTGCAAAACATGCCTGCATTGCTGCTTTGCAAGGTAGCAGGTGTGCTTCCTCTTGATTAGGGGAAGTGTCTTTAAAAAAAACTGTTTCATTTTGTTGGACAATTGCATATACTCTCAAATAAAGAAGCAGGAAATGCAGACGCATAAGATGCAAATTATTTTTATAATTTGAGTAGAAAATTTTCACTGAAGATGCAAATATTACTTGAAACATGTCTTTAAAAGTACAAGATAAAAACAGTACAATAAAATCAAATCACTTCCACTTTGTTTTACACTTTAGAACTTTTTTAGGAGTAAGAGATAAGAAATGTGTGGACTAAAACATAAAATCGTTGTTGCAAACTACACAATTATAGGCAAGATTAGTTCTTAGTGTTCTTAATAAAGTCTTTGTTTAAATGGTTTCAGAAAAGAATGCACAGTTGAACAGAAGTGACAACAGTAATGAAAACACAATTTTTCTGAAACTATTAACACTACAGCTCTAAAAAATCACAGTATCCCAAACCAGTCTGTTTTGTGAAACAAATTATGTATGATACAAATGAACTGTTTGTGTTCTAGGATGTTCTCAGTAATTTGTGTAATATAAAATAATTAGTGCAATTTTCCCTATTTAGGCGTAAAACCAGGAACAAATTAAAGTATAATGTAAATACTGGTTAATAGAAATCTTTATTAAAAACTGAAAATAAGACTAATGCTGTCATGCTCATAATAGCGTAACTTTAAAATTCACTGTGGTAGTGCATCACTCACCACTTGAAACTGGATGAGCTAGGGTCTTGAATGTAAATTCTTTTAAGTATTTGTGAAAAATGAGCGCCAGTAGAGGAAAGAAATACATGAGTGCTTTGAAAGATTACTGTGTGAGCATGAACATGGTACACGAGTCGAATATATGAACTTCCAGGTGAATAGAAACCAACATTAATCAATGGTGAGATAAGCTTAAAAGAAATTGGATGTCTGTATTCTTGCTACTTATGAAACTGTTTGGTTTTCTCCACACCCAGGGTTTGGTCTTACCTAATATAAGCTATCCAAACCTCATATTAAGTAAAACACTTAATTTCTTTGTTGTATAGTTGTCATATTTTCTGCATTCTTCACAAATAAGTGTGAATTGAATTGATCTCCGTAGCATGCCTGTTAAAATAAGAGGTATTTTATACCCCTGAAGCTGTGCTGCATAGGAATTGAGGCTAAAGTTGTTGAAAGTGTATATTCAATATTGGGAATCAGCCTCAAATACTACTGACTAAATTTCTTAGTGAATGTAATGTTCAGTATACAATTCCAAAGGAATTCTCATGTTCAGGAGCATCTCCAGATTTTAAAGCATGCATGCTGGTGCAGCAATCTTCATTCTCTTCAGTCCATGTGGTGTGCGTCCTCTTTGAGTGAGTCCTGTATTTGCTCCTGGCTGATGTGCCACACCTCAAGGACCGAGATGTGCTATCCTAATAGTTGATTTAGGAATCACCAGCTTCTTCCTTGTAAGCATAGTTCACTACTGATTTTTTTTTTTCTTGTCCCTCCTAATCCTGTTTTTTCCTGGGGTGAGTATTTGTATGGAGAGGCCTGCATAGCATCTCAGTCCGCAGAGGCAGCACACTCACTTTCCTGGGTGGAAAGTTCTGTTTATGTGCAATGTCTCTGGCACATAGGAGGAATGTTTTAATGAAGCAGGCGTTATACAGGTGAGATGTCTGGGGAAGTTCTCTAACCATATCCACCAAGTTTCTGATGGAGGCAGATGAAGTAAGGAAAAGAAGATATTATGAAGGCATTTTGTTATTTTGTTCAGTTTGTGCAGCAGTTGCAGCTTGAATGACTTTCTGGGTGCTTCAGGGGCAGTGACTTTTGGCGTTGGAGGAATTGAGGTGGACCTATCATTCAGAATGAATGTCAGTCACAGGCTGAACATGACAGAATTCATCTGTCAGTTTCCTTTAAAGTGGGCTTTCTAGCAAAGGCTTTCCTGCTCTGCTAAGTCACTTGCTTATAACTTGAATTGTTTTCTAAGCTGGTTTAAAACAACTTGAAAGTTTTGTCCATAAAAAAGAAAAAAAAAAAAAGAAACAAGGCTTATTTGGGTTTAGTGTTGTATTTGATTTTAAAATATATTTTATTTCTGAAACTTACTTCAAAAACTCCAGTGAATTGTGTTGGAATAACTGAATATGTTTACTGGTACTAAGTGTCTGCCCAGTGTTTTTGTCAAAGGCAGTTCAGCTTAAGTCAAAGGCGTTTTAGCTTTAGTTAATAAATCATAAACTGCAATGGTTTAAGAGACTGGTACATGTTCCTTCTGCTGTTCCTCTCTCCCCCGCATGCAGGTAATACCATTAGCCAGATGCGTTTAGCAACCCAAGAAGGTAATCTCCCAGTGGCTGGTTTCCTGAGTTTTATTTGTGAGGTTTCTCTGGCCAGCAAGCTGTGCTTACAGAAGCACTAGGAATATAGACAAGCTTGTAATAACAGAGAGGTTTTTTAGGATGGGGCATTACTTGTTTCCAGATACAATTGGGTTTTTTTCTTGGAAAATGGACACAAGACAGCTGCAATTGTTGGTGAATGTTTTTGTCTAAACTAAGATCCCTACAGCTTTTCATGGTTTGTTCTTGTTAAGTTTTTTTTGGCAGAGCTGTGGCAAATAGCAGTTCTTCTAGCAGAAACTGTGATCAGTTTCTTAACTTGTGTAGCAAAGCTAGTAAGTGATGCTAACAGTTAAACCAAAACAATTATGCATAAACTGGCACAATTTATGCAATGAGCAGAACTTGATACACAAATTATTGTACTAACATAATTTTATTTAGTCTCATTAAATCCATCCTAGAGGATTTACCAGTGTAACTCTGTAAAAATAAGGCAGACATACTTAGAAAAAAGCACCTTGTCTGAAGCACTTTTTACTGGAGCAGGTGCTACTACTTTGTTGTTCCCAGATGTTTTTCTAACTTAGGCAGGCAACCTGCAGGCATCTCTACTAAGTGACTCTTAGTCACCTGATGAAAAACACCTTTGTGCTTTATCCAGATACTTGAGTCTGAAGAACAGTTCTTTGCTTGTCTTACAGGAGGTTTTTATTCAGATTTTTTAATTAAAATCCAAAGAGCAGTCTTTCAAACATGGAAGTAAGAACTTTTAGAACATCGATAGAATTAAGGTAACACCACCAATGTTTCCTGTATTCTGTTAATATGTCAAGGTGTGTGTATACCATTTATCAAATTGCTTTAGATGACCTAGTAATTTAACATGTAAAGGGAATTTTCAGAGATTCTCAGTCTTAACTACTTTTCCAAACATTTGGTTCGTGTTTTACAGAAGCAGAGTTGTGAAAAGTGCATATGAAAAAATGTTATTCTGGACTGTTTGTTAGCTGTAGCAGTAATCTCATGATACCTGGAAAGATGATGAGATTCGTTACTGAGCTACTGAGGTTCAGTCTATACAGAGGACTTCATCGGAATCATTGTCTTAAAATTCACCTTTGTCAACTCAGAGGTGCTAATTCAGATTGTGAAGCACTGGTAACTTCCTCCTCTGCCCCCCAACAGGTACCAGTTTAAAAGTAAGCTGTCAGTTGTATCAAACACTAATGAGGCCTGACCCAAGGATAAGTAGATTTTGCTAAGACTTACCTGAGAGCTACAGATGATTCAGAAAAAATCCCAGTTTCAGAGACTTAACAGTAGAATGTATATTCAAATAAAGAATTATGACCTGTGCAACATCTGCCTGCTGGGAGTGGGAACAGAATTTGGTTATTGAATATTGTCTCTGTCCATTGCAAATACTGTGCTGAAGAACTGATCAGAAACAGTTAGGTTTTGTCTTGGGTGTTGATGGGGATTCCAGAAATTGCTTGCTATAATTATTAATTTATTTGTAACTTGTGTAGGTGCATTTGCTTTTTTTTTTTTTTTTTTTTTATCGGCACTTCCTTGAGATTATTTCCCACCCCACCCCACTCCCGTGTTAGTGAGATAGGCCGTCCATTCCACTAGGTTGCCTTTGAACTCATCCTTCCTTGAGTTAATTTTCCTCTGAGTATTGCCCTACTCCCTTCAGCCTATACTTAGGCTTTCAGTAGCTGTACTATTTAAGTTGCCTGGAGTAATTTTCTTCCCTGTCTCCACTAACTCGTTTGTATCCCAAGCCATCCGTTGGATTGTGCTAGTGTGGTGTTCATATGGCCCTGGCGTGGAGCACACCAACGAAGTTGCTTGTTGAAACTCTTCTCCTTGGCCAGTTTATTTTATTTGCTGTTTAGCCACTCCTTGTTGTGATTTTACTACTCAGCTGTGCTTGAATGAGGGAAATTGGGTAGGAGTGAGTGGGAGTTGCCAGTTACATGAAAAGCTGAGTAAGTACTTGAGCTTATCCTGTCCACTTATCATATGCTGAGCTGAAGCAGCTGTCAGTTCCTAATTCGTAGCTGGTTGTTTATTATCCTGCAAAACCAAAAGGGTGACAGTACTCTATCTTTTTTTATTCCAAAATGATCTACATCTTCTGCTGCAGCCTCTGATAGATAAATGAAGCTTTTGAATTAGTTGAAATGTAGGTGTAGCACTTTTGTTTCTTTCAGAAGAAAATTGTAATCCCCATCATCTTACTGTAGATGCATTGCTCAGTAAGATACTCTTAACTGCATGCAGTTAGAGATTTCTGAGGAATACAAGACGTTTGTATAACAGTACCCCTTTCAAAGTTTACTAACGCTTAATTTGTGATGCATGTTGTATCAGAAAATAGTTATGAATTTTTTAGGGAAGTGTTTTAAGAAAAGCGTTTAAGAAAAAAAAGTGAAACAAAATTTAAGTGTTTGTCTTAATTCTAAGTTTCTGTACCGGTTTTGAAATTCCCCTTTTTCACAGGGAAAATTTTGTTCTGAAATTTTTGTAAGAAGATCTATAAAAGTAAAAAAACTGATTTGAATTAGTAGAGACATGCTACCAAATACAAATCGAGCAGTTTTTTGTATTTTTAGACCAGTGCTTTTATGCTTTATTAAACAGTTAAACATGCTTTGATTAAACTCTTTTGTTTCTCAACAAAAATACCAATCCAGTATTGCTCTCACATCTTTCTTATTCCATATAGTGTTGTCCTGTTGTTTGGTCATCTCATGGTGTACAGCTTTGTAGATACTAGCGGGGAGAGCATCAAGGTGGTAGGTAGAGCAAGTGTGCATTCCAAAGTCATTGTGATATGATGGGAAGATTTCAAATGTTTCAGTCAGAAGAGGGGAAGAATTCAACCACAGGAATTAATTCCCGGGTGAGAAAACTGATTCTGCCAAAGACTGGGTAATTTCTTTGCTTGTGTACAGTACTCTTTCTGGTGTTGAGCTGTTCAGAATGCTGAACTTAAAGCCTTGTGACTGGAAAAAACTTTCTTCAAAAAAAGACTCCTAGGGCCTCTACAAACTATTAGAAACCTTTAAATTTAACTTATGAAGATGTCATCTCTGTTAACAGTCTGCAGGAAGTGAGGCATTTGTTTCCTTTGTCTCCATGCCCAGACTTAGTGAACTTAAGTTTAAAAAAGGAAAACAAAAACACCAAACCAACAATACCCACAAACATAGTGTAAAACTCAGAGGTGCTTCAGCTGCTGTAATTTACTTCCATATCAAGTCTGTGTGTTACGTTCAGTGGATTCTTGCTAGCTTCCTGAAGTGAAACTTGGGCTTGCAGGTCTGTGAGTCTGCCTAACAAGAGTGCTTGAAGGATAAGAATAAATAAAGGTTATTAATGAAAACTAACAAATAACACAGATAAAGGTCTTGTGTGGATTGTTCCCCCTCAGATGCTTTTCTCTTCTGAGTCTTAACTGAGGGGGGTGCCCAGCTGGATTCAGTGGGCTGAGTAAATTGCTCATTTAAGAAAAAAACAGTTGATGAGGCTCTGAATTTTGGTTGCCTGCTGAGCACTTGAAGATGTTAAATGCAGTGGAGTTACAGCCCCTTAGAATCATTTATAGTGTTCTTGCCATTAGAAACGCAGTAGTTGACCTTCTGTGTACTTGGTCAAAGGTTATTTTGTTCTGTGGGTAAGGTTAAGAACATGCACTGTTCAGTGGAAGGAAGGCATTATCACTCGGGAGAGATAATTTTAAGTTTGTCATCACAGCTTGGTCTGAGAAGGTAAGCAACAAGAACAGAACAGCTTATCAAAATGTGTGCTGTGTCAGATGTGGTAGTTATGAGTCTGTAGGCAGTACTGTCTGAAATGAGAATATTGTAGAACTCTGTTACTGCTTTTGTGGAGGACAGTCAAGCCTTACAAAAGCACAAGAAGTTCTTTGGAGAAGTTCTTTGAAGCCTCCTGTGTGACTGTTACGTACCTTGTTAGCACAGTAAAAGAGACTTTCTCCTGCATTGAGAAACAGCAGATTGAGTCCTATCATTTTTTTCATTAATCTCTAAAGAAACAGTGACTTGTTAAACAGAATTGGTAAGCACACCTGCAAAGAGATTGGGAAGGGAAAGATTGAACAATATTTTTCCTCCTCAGCCAGTATAGACTTTTGACTTGTATACAACATAAAAGAGAAGACAGTTGCTTCACGTGTTATTTTGGTGTGCATATGTCATCATGCAGTTCAGGAGGAGAAATATTAGTGAAATGGAAGTGAATGTGCTGGTTTTAGAGATAACTTTAAAAAAAAAAGTGTCACACGCCAAAAAACCCCACAAAACCTTTTCTTATCACCATAAAACAATTTTGGGGAATATTAATTACAGGGGAAAGTGGCTGTTGTTGAGATTAGGGAAGGTGGGAAATGCTGTGTGCTTGGACCAGGTCAAATAGATTTTAAAATCTATTTAAATAGTAGTCTGTCCATCTTCCTTCTCTCTTTAAAGTAATAAATTGTTATTCCTTAGATAAAGGATTTTCTTTTATTCTTCAGGATGCATTACTGAATGATGTTAAGGTGCTGGAAAATCTGTTGTGTAGTCCGTGCTGTTTTCCAGATTTTAAAGCGATACTTTTAAGGCAGACTAAAGATGACAATATCTAACTATTCAGCAAAGGCAACTTCAACCCCTTTTAATCTCTACTTATAGTGTACATGAGTGTACTGTGAATACTTGAAATTCAAACATTTTCTATGTCTTTATGTTCTTGGCCTCTGTGTGTCGATTTTTAATACTGGATTTCTGTAAGTTTATTCCCTTGGCAGAACAGTGTGATGTATGGGAAAAAAGCACTTTGCTTAAAAAAAGCACTTTTTTTAAGTTTGGGTACTTATGTAACTGAATAATACAGGACTTGTAGAAACTGTAAATTGGGGGCTGTGTGTTGCCTTCAGTGTCACAGGATCACTGTAGTCTTAATATTTTATCAAGTTGCAAAGAAATATATAGTATGAATTTTGTAGAAATTTACTTTGTTGTGACTGACACAAAGGGTTAGGTTTGACTAAGACTATTGTGATAAGAACAAAAACCTTTTATGAACTGTTTATATAATTTTAAACATCTAAAAACCCAAGTTCTTTGACAATATAAAAATTATACCTTTAAAATAACCTTTAAAAATTAGGTCTTCTGGTAACCTTTTGGCTACTTAAGATTTCTTTTCCATTCATTTTTCCTGAGCATGTACTGTGTATTGACAGTGATTATTTTCGTACTATAAGACTTTCTTAAATGTTGGAGTATTTTGGGAGGGACAAATGAGGTTATGAATTGAGCATCCAGGCAGCTGTTTGTACCACCTAGTTTAGCATGGTGCCCCATGCCAAATTTTTTCTTTTTGAGGTTTCTCCCCAGAAAATTCTGCTCTGACCAGGGCATTCTCCCTTTTAGGACCTGTACGAGTTTGTGTGGCAGAAGGGTGTGTTCTGTATATAAAACAGGATCTTTCCCTCTTGTGTTTCTTAGTTTGTCAGGCATTCATTCACTTTTTGGAAGGACTTGTTCCCTTTACTGTCTGGATGGAGAAGTAGGCAGTGATTTCTTCTTTCCTTTCTGGCTGCCATTGGCAATTATGACAGATGGTGTTGGAGATAAACTTGTAGAAGTGTGTTACATACAGCATCTCTCTACATTATCCTTGAGCTAAGGCTGACAAAATCAGTTAGATGTTCCTATATTGTACTCCAGGCACCAAATTTTTCCAGATATCACTTCAGTGTTTTTATGCTAAGCAGCCACAAAGGTGTGCGAGAGCTGTTGTTCTGCATGGAGGTGTTGAGATCTAATAAATGCACAAGTATGCAAACACAGCAGATATAACTCCCTGCACTATAAATAGGAGGTTGGAGACTGGAAAGCCATGAAATGTTTTTAAGAGTGGAGCCACCAAAGAGTTTGATTTGTCAAGAAGTCTTAGCTTTTCATAGACCACTCAGCTTTAATTGCTTTTTCCTTACAGTTTTTATTTTTTCTGTGGTTAGTAAAATCTGTGTCTTCTGCCTGATGCCTCCATTTCAGCTGCGCTGTAGAAGTTAGGGAGGACATGCTACCATCTATCCTGTTGGCCTCACTCTGCAAGAGCTGAGACAAGACCCTTGTTCCTGAGTGCTCATTTGCTGTAGAGTTTTTTCCTTTCAAGAAGGAAATGTTCTACTGAACTGATCATCTCTGTGCAGTTAACGTGTCTTGTCATATTATCTGATTTGATTATTGAAGATGCGTAGAGATTCTGCCAAGTTTCACCTTGCCCTTGGAGTTCTAGGCTCATAGCACTTGTCTAGATCTGATGACCTGTTATTTGATTTCATAGTGATAGAGATCATCCCTTTAAAAAAAAGGGCTTGTTTGGTAACCCCAATATTTGCAAGAAAGTGAAATCCAGACGCTATTTTCATATTACTTTATTTTTTAGAGTTGCCTTAGTTTCTACCCAAGATTTTAATGAAATTTGGCAACCATGTGCCAGTGAAACCAGCAGGTTAGCTGTTAGCATTTCCCCCTGATCCTTTTGCCTTGGGATTTGGGGCATCTTTGCCTGTTAAGTGAGAATAATTCCACCATTTACCTTGCATGGAAGTAACTGCCCTACTACTTGCATGGCTGTCATGGAAGCTTTTGGAGAGAGAACATTTTTGTATGGTAGTTTTTTGGTAATGTGTCTGAGAAGTTCTTGGGAGCTTCCTTTAGGTGATACTTCCTTTAGGTGATATTCCTTTAGTCCTGGAAACCCCACTGTGGAACACCTGTAGGGATGAGCGCTCTGAAAAGGAGGTTGCCAATGAGTGGAGTTCAGATTTTGTTCCAACATAAATTTTTTTCACCATGTCCTTGCTTTCTCTGTTGAGCTTTGAGACTGAGAAATGCATCACAGTTCATGTCTCCTTGTGAGAATACTGGGAGGCACAAAGTAAATAAATCATGTAGGGCTACTATGCAAGATTTTTTGGTTTGGGTTTGTGGTTTTTTTTTGTTTGTTTGTTTGTGGTTTTTTGGGTTTTTTTGGTTTTGTTTTTTTTTTTTTAGGAAAAAAGAGACCCCAAAACATCCAGGGCGATTAATTATGGCACAGTACATTAAGGTGAAAATTTATCCTGAGGAATTCCATGTAATAAATAACTCTTGGTTTGGTAAATAATTCGAAATTCCATGCTTTATTTGGGAACATAGATATTATAGGATGCAGGTTTCAAAATTCTATGCAAACAGCTACTAGAGGATTGTTATACTAAACATGTTTCCTGTTAAGCACAAAAATAGAAATAATAAATTAAACTATTTACTCTGTCAAATTGGAAACTACTCAGAATTGTTCATTTTGGAAAAAAAAAAGTTTTAACTTTTCATGGTGAAATCAGAGTTCAGGGTCTTTCAGTTTTACACATGATGAGCATTCAGGATTTTCTCAAGTTATATATTTGAAAATAGGTGTTGTGACAGATGCTTATGTCACTTAAACCTTGACGTACATTTGATACTGTTTAACGGTATTTTGCATTGATTTAGGTTCCTCTAAAGAAGGAGGAGCCGGAGCTGTGGATGAAGATGATTTTATTAAGGCATTTACAGATGTTCCTACTGTACAGGTAAGATGCTGTGTTATATTTGTGTTTTCAGAAATACGCTATTTGCAGTACTATGTGTTGGCCTACTTTTAAAACTTCAGTAATTTTACAGTCTTCTAAGCAAGTGTTGTTACTCTTCCTTCCTTCTAAATTTAAAGTCTCCATGGAAAGCTTTTTACTTTTTCCAGCTAGTTACCAAAACCCCCACCTTTTCTTCACTGTGCTACTAATCATTATCACACTGTGTTTCAACTAAAATCCATTAGTGGTTTTTTTTATCTTTTCCGGGAAGCTACTGAATGTAATTATATGTTTTAATAATAAGAAGATTTCCATAACATTTGAAAAATTGGGACTGCAATTTCAGGGGATAATCAAATAATACTACAGGCAAATAATTTAAAAAGCAAGAATTGTATTTTCAAATGTGCCTGAGTTGTAA
The DNA here is from genome assembly GCA_035590215.1 of Microhierax caerulescens. Classification (NCBI taxonomy): domain Eukaryota; kingdom Metazoa; phylum Chordata; class Aves; order Falconiformes; family Falconidae; genus Microhierax; species Microhierax caerulescens. Next base: position 96,091,899 of record JAVJGJ010000047.1, read on the forward strand.
TGATACGTGTCTAGCATGATGATACGTGTCCTTATCTGTAGCAGTACTTCAAAAAACAAAATCCAGTGCCCTCTTTGAATACTAATGAACCTGTTGGATTCTGAATTCTTAGTTGAAAGATCAGATTTTTATTTCTGTTATTTAAGTGTGGGAATTGCACATATTTGGTACCTTAACACAGCTGAGTCATTTAACATGGTTGTCTCTTCCTGAACCTAGTTTGAATAAGTTTTCCTTGTGCAGCTGAGGTACGAAAAACAACCAAAACCTCAGTAAGCTCCAAAAAAACAGAAGGATTTTGTATGACTCCTTTTGCTTGATACATCTGTTCTGTTTTTATTTCCCAAGATGATAGTGTAGTTATTTGTTAGATCCTGTTCTGTAGGCAGGAATACTGTCTGCTTTTATGAAGGAATGCTCTAGCTCCATGATCCCTGTCACATCAAGGAAATCTTTGTCTTACACTGTAAGAGCTTTGTGTTTCTTTGCCTTTCCAGACTCTGTTAAAATTCTTCAGAGGGCAAAACCATGGAGCTATTAATACTATTTATCCCCCTTATGTTGAACAGAGCCATATTCCACAGCACAGAAAACGTGCTGCCTGTAACAAGTTCAGTGCCCTAGTATTTGCATTCCCAAGCAGAGTTCTCTAATCCCTCCAGTTGGTTAATAACATTGCAAGAGCAGCAGCAGGGTACCTGTATGTCATTGACTAGCACATGTGATTTTTTTGTCTGACTGTTGGATGACCAAGGAAAGTAGCTCATTCCTAAACTGCAGGAGGTGGAGGAGAAACATACACTTGTCTTCACTAATCTCATCCAAATTGAGGTGAGGATGCAGGGGAGAAATGTGTAACTGACCCCAGAGTAACCTGTCCATTGCATGGATGAGAATGTAAGAAAGACCTGCTGACCGGGCGGTATGGGTGGGGTGTGTGGGTAGGGAAATAAAATAAATACTGCATTTAAAAATATCCTTAGATCTAATGACTTCCTGCTGTCCAACTTCATGCTTCTGGTTGTGGACAATCTTTGATCCTTCAAAAAAAAAAAAAAAGGCAGCTCCCATGTTCTGAGACAGTGTTAATTGCAAAGAGAGAAGTTTCTGTACTAGACCCTGTGAAGGAAGAGTGTGTATGACCTGTAATTTGCCAAGTTACTCTAAAAGCAAAGGAAACTTGTTAGAAGGAGAGCAGGAGCTCTTCATACATTATTGGGCCTATTCCTGTGTCTTTCTGTTTTCGTTACATTTGTGGATTCTAGTAGTGGCTTCATTGAAAGTAAGGAAGGGAGCTCTGTTATGGAAAAACAGATCCAGTTCTGAATCAAGTTCAAGTGCATCTGGATTAATCAAGTAAATTGAGGTTACTGATGGGGTTGGGGGTGTGTAACTAGTTTTAAAGGCCTCCAATAGTAGATTTGCCTTTTGAGTAACCTGTTCCAGTGACTGCTCATCATGAATTTTTTAGGAATATTGTATTGTTTACTCATATCTAGCTTGTAATCTCCATATTGGAAGTGCTCTTAATCTATATAGTTATTACTTCTATTTGTGTTTTGAGCTTTTAAATGTTCTGTGTTTGATGTTGCACGTATTTTAATGATACGTGTGTGCGTGTTGCCCTCTAATGGATAACAGCAGTTTATGAAGAAGACGGGGGATTTTGAGATACAATTTAATGTATCTGTGTGCCAAAAAGAGAAGTTCTGTGGTGAGAGGATTGTGCCTTCATATTTCAGTTTACATCTGTAATGTTTTTACAACTTTGTTTATTTGCCTTTGATTAAATTGAAGAAAATTCTGTGTTCGGGTTTTTAGTAGTAACTCCCATTAATAGCTACAATTTGTTTTAAAACAGATTTAGGTGTTTTTATAAAAGGCTGATGTGGGAACTTAGAAACAAAAAAATTCATTATGTCATTGACAACACAGAATTTCATTTTGGCCTTGTAAAAGCATGATTAATCCAGCCTAGGGAGAATTTTTTTAAAAAAAATAGTACCTTTTATTCCTCTGAAACTAATGTGGGTATGGACAACCTTCACAATTTGAAATTTTTCAGTGGAATTAGTTTTAATTTCATAAGTTAAAATTATGTCACTTACTAAATTCCTCATTACAATGCCAGTGTGAATAGCAGAAATTGCATAGATCCAATTCTGTTTGTGCCAGGAAATTAAAGAGAAAATTAAATTCTTTGCCTAGGCTTGCAAGTAGGGTGTGCATAAACCCATTGTACATTTTTCTTCTGTGTTTGTCTGTCACCTAGCATGTTTTAATCTCATGGTAGTAACAACAGTACATGGTCTCTGATGCACAGGTGGAGAACAGAAAAATGTCATATTTTTCAGGATCTGCTCAATGAGAAAGCTTACAAAAACTATTTGTACCTTGACTAGAACCTCACACTATGTTTCGACTGTGCACTGATCAGATCTCAGCTGCCACCAAAAGGCATGATCCTGCTTCCCTTGTTGTTGCACTTAACTTCTTTGTGATAAGTTGGCATAGGCTGTTGAGTTGGCAGAGAGATTTTTGCCTTTCCCCTTCCAAGGTTATTTTTTTGTACTTCAAAGCCCTGAATAGGGAAAGAGGACAGGGTAAGGTGGATGATGGTGAAGGAGGAGCCTGAGGAGGTTGAATCGAGTCATGAACTCTGATAGCATTAGCATCACTGTAATAGGAAATTACGTCTTCAGTTAAACGGTTACTACTTCCTTCCACTTCTGAAAGAAGAATAAGGATTTTCTTTGGCAATGGAAATTTAATTGATTAAAAGTGCTTACTGAGGCATACATAATATTTATTCTTAATAGTATAGTACTTGTAGAATTAGTGTTGGAGTAAATTAGTGTTGTGTAACAAGTATTATACACTATCAGTATACACAAGTATATTAAACGGTGATACAAAACTCATATTTGATTTTGTGGGCAGTGGAGTAGAAAACATTACACTTGGACCCACTGTTTTCATAAAGTCATTCACTCTTTTTAAGTTAGGTACACATCAGATGTTTATTGACTTCTAATGAAGAAGAAAACATTAATTGTGAGGAATAGTGTTTTGGTTTTTATGGATGCAGTAGTGTCCCCTGTATGGAACTGCAAAGCTGCTTCCACAGTGTACCCTGGAAAAGCTTACCTCGCTGTGTGATAATAAAAATTTCAAATTCAAAAAAAGCAGATTAAGAAATGGTTTTCCGCATGGTAGCGAAGCTGGCTTGGGTATACCAGTTTCTCTATTTCTGAAGTGGTTTCTACCCTGTTTATTTTACAAACCAGATATACAGGTGTTTTAGAATGTAGTGGTTAGAACCTCCTCAATATTCCAGTGTGAAGTATAGAGGCCTCCATAACCATGCTCCGTTAAAAGTATTGAAATATCAGTAGTCAAGGTCCCATATCTACTGTAAGTTGAATTTATTTAGTATGCTCAGGAAATTGGAAAATTAGCTGGATTTGGAGTAACCCTTATAGTAATTTCAAGTTGCCCGGGAAAATAAAATATTTTGTAGAAAATAGGCATTCAGCTTAACTGTGGAACAGAAGAAAGACATTCCTAAATCTTTTTACGATAAAATGAAAGATGCATGTATACATGGAGAACAGTGTGTTCAAGTGACCAGTGTCAGAGTTCTTCAGCAACTCATGCAAAGCAGCATGTCCTAACTACTGGTCCTTGTTTCCTCTACATGCTCTGTGCTCTTGCACATAGAAAAACTGTGTCTTGGACTTAAATAAATTAGGCACTACTGTTCAGGTGCTACTTAAGTTGTTATGCTGGCCTCCAGCTTTCCCTCTAGAAGGGTATGAGTGTCTTTGAAGACCAGAATCGTACCTGCTAGCCCCATGTGAATGTCTTGGATGTGACTTAGATGGCACCAGATGCCTGTGTATGGGCAACTGAGTTTTGCCTGATGTGCTTATGTAAAGAAATTTTGATCCAAACCCCTGGAAATCTTTAGCTGAAAATACATATTTGTAAAATCTCTGGTCAGATCGATTTTCTGGTTAAGTAATTTACTTCATAGCCTCTCAAAGTTGTTCTCGGTGTAAGGAGAAAAAAAAACAAGAACACTTTAGATTTTGCATATGCAGTGGAAGCAGAAAAGAGCATCCTGTGGCTTATGTGCAGGAGAACAGATGGGAAGTCAGTTTATTTCTGACATAAATATAATATATTTTCATGACTAGTTTTTTTATTTTCTTCTTTAGAAATCCACTGGTTTATGTGTAGTTATCAATAAACACATTTATTCATGTATTACCAAATAGTGTCTGATGTGTATTAGATGTGTCAGGCTTCAGTTTTGCTGGAGTTAGCATAGTGGGAAGAGAACTCTGGCTGGAGGCTGCTCCTTACATTATTGATAGCTTAAGTTAGTAAGTTCTATGCTTAGAGTATTAATGCATTAGAAGCTACTGAAGCTTTTAATTTTATTTTTTTCAGAACAGATTTTTATTTTAATGTTGACTAGCCAGCCCAGTTAGGCCCTCATAGAGTCATGCACTCGTAATGCAAAAGAGTCCCTGTCCCAAAAGACTTGTTGGGAATCTGTTGGTTTAGTTTCATTATAATAGTGAGTATGAAAATGAAATTGCATTGCAATAATACTGCAGCAGATTATCTCAAATCTCAGCTTGTCTTGCATTATATTTTTAAAAAATTGAATTAATAAAATTCTGGATATGATTAGCTCATTACAAAGGTGAAAGGTGAAATCTTGAGGAGAAATGTTGATTCTTTAGCTGTTCTTTTAATTAACATTCACTACTCCAATATCCTCTTTAAGATTTGCCATAAAATGCCCATTTATAGCTCTTACACAGTTCTCTGGAACTTTTAGGACAAGATTTTCATAATCATTATAGTTTTTTCGGTTTCCTAAAGCTATTTTCTTTCATCAAGTTATCTGGAATATTAACAATATAAATTTTCTGATTTTGTTTTTTCCTTTTAATTTTTCAGATCTATTCTAGTCGAGAACTTGAAGAAACGTTGAACAAAATCAGGGAAATTCTCTCAGATGACAAACATGATTGGGATCAACGAACTAATGCGGTAAACTTATCTGGTTTCAGGTTTGGGTGGGTGTATTTCATAAAGCATGGGCAGCCAGATATTTTAAAATGTGTTTTCTTGAAGTAATTAAATTCTAGGTAACTGAAGAAATTTTCATTTTCATTTTTAAAACTTGAATATTTTTATATATATATATATATATATATATATATATATAAAGTTTGAGCAAGTATTTTAAAAAGGTTAAAATGCATTTTTGCTGAGTTTAAGTGGAATCTTTTCTAAAAGCTATCACTTACGTTTTCAGTTGGCATTTATGCAAAATTATATATTCTGCCTTTCAGCTGCTAGCATTGGTACCTTTATGTGTGGCTATGATAAGTTTCATTTGCAGGATTAAAATGTGTGTATTTGGCATTTATATTTTTTATCAGTTTTATGGCATCTTGGTGTTTGGAAACAGGTATGTGAATGAATATAATTACGCATTTGTATATTTGTAGACTGGGATCTGAGACTTTTTAGCTCTAGAATTTAAGTAATAAATTGTTTTTGCAGTTTTTTAAATTACTGCCATGTATTTCAAAGTTATGCTTTGCTCTTAAGTCATGCCTGTGTACATTTTTGCAATGAAGTTACTTTTTTGTTTTGAAATAGATATTGGTGGTGCCCTAAACGAAATGCTTTAAATTTTTTAGCTGAAAAAAGTTCGGTCATTGCTTGTTGCTGGAGCTGCACAGTATGATGGATTTTTCCAGCATTTACGGTTGTTGGATGGTGCTTTCAAGCTGTCAGCCAAGGATCTCAGATCCCAGGTGGTTAGAGAAGCATGCATTACTGTAGCGTAAGTATAGTTTATGTGCATTTGGTGTACATTGCTAGAGTTTAGTATGAATTTGACTTAAAGAGGCTTTAATAGTGTTGCAGGATCATCTTGTTGGACTGCTGTACGCTATGACTGATAAAGAGTCAAGTCCACATCTGAAGTTGTAGAAAAAAAGAAACATTTAAAGAAAATTTTTCTTTTATGTGATATAGATGGACAATAATCCTGTAGCAGATTGTATGTGAAGAACAAGTGACTATCATTACAGAGTACTTAGTGCAAGCTAATACAAACTGCCTTAAGTACTACTGTAATACTGCGGGCTAGTCTTGGCAGTGCTTATGCTTGGGTGATTGCCATAGGACTTCACTGTGACTGCTTGTAACAACAAAGCAAGCTACCCTATAGTAGTTTGAACATTGCACGTTTTTTGAGGTACTGTCTTTCATGTCTGATAATTTTAGAAACTGGAATAAGTTCTTCACCCTTATCATCGTGGGGACTCATTAAATTCAAGGACACACCATACACCCACACAACCCCCTCATTACTTTTATTTTTACAGTAGGGCAGTCTTTCCCACTTCTGTGTTTTCCATGGCTTTTTTTTCTTCTGGGAAATGTAACCATTAATGTAACCACTGATTTTTCAGTTGCCATTGTGAACAAATGTGTCCCAGAGTTCACCCTTGCTATGCTGGTCTCCTGATTGAACAGACCATGGGGACCTGTTGTAGCATACAACTGTCCCTGCAGGGAAACTGAAGCTTTGAGAAAATAAAGCTAACCTTTCCTGACATGAAGTCAGGAGTAGTGTAAAAGTACTGTGTAAATGTCCTCACCCAGGCCTAAAAGCATGGAATTTTTCTTGATCCCTAAAATGTTAGATATATTTCTGTCATTTGCTGCTGACTGCAAATTCTTTTTATATAGTCTCTCTGTATGGAAGAAGGACTTTTTTGTCACCACTGGTTATAGAAAACATATGGTTTATATGGTTATAACCATATGGTTATAGAAACCATAACTTCAGTAAACAAGGGGGTCAAATTTTATGCTTGGCTAATTATGGTAAATTCAGTCGTTTTGCATGCATTCAAAAGGGAAAAAACCAATCAAGTAATTTCCATAAGATTTTAGATTTATATACTTTCAAGGTGTTGAAAAGCAGAAATACTATATTTTATGTAGACATGAGAATTCTAGCCTTTCAAATTACAGTATTTGTTTTTCATTACAAAATAAAATTATTAGTGTTCAGCCTCATCATGTGTCTGCTAAGTAACAAAAATGTTCCACAAATTCTTCAGTTCTAATGAGGCAAGGACTTGGAAATCATGAAAGTAAGAAATTCTGTTGTTTGGAAAGATAATCTTTAAAATGTACAGTGAACTTTGTTATAGTAAGACTAAGAAATTAATTTTTGTTAACAAGTTCTCTTTCTTCTTCCTGAACAGCCATCTTTCAACTGTTCTGGGAAACAAGTTTGATCATGGCGCTGAAGCTATTGTGCCTACTCTTTTTAATCTGGTCCCCAACAGCGCCAAAGTGATGGCGACTTCTGGGTGTGCAGCCATTAGATTCATTATTCGGGTAGGTGTCCCTCTCTCACTTTGCTTGCTAGGAATATTAAGGTAGTGGCTCTTAGTTGAGATAATAACAGTTCTGAAAGACAGGGTTATAAATCAGACTTTAACGGAGAAGTAATTTTTCTCACAGATGGACAAATATTAATCATCATTGAAAACAGTTGGCAGCATTACCATAGTAAAGATGGAGGAATAGGTATGAAAAGGAAGTCTGTTTTCATTATTTTTTTGTAATGTGTTAATTGTAAGGCAAGTGTATTTCAAAGGGTAACTGTCTTTTTGGAAAAGACAGAGCTTAAGCTAGCGTTGTGGTTTAACTCCAGCCAACAACTAAGCACCATGCAGCTGCTCACTCACTCACCCCAGTGGGATGGGAAAGAGAATTGGAGGAGTAAAAATGAGAAGACTCATGGGCTGAGATAAAGACAGTTTAATAGGTAGAGCAAAAGCTGTGCGCACAAGCAAAACAAAACAAGGAATTCATTCACCACTTCCGTTGGTAGACGGGTGTTCAGCCATCTCCAGGAAGGCCAGGCTTCATCATGTTTAATGGTTACGTGGGAAATAAAACACTATCATTCTGAATGTTTCCCCCCTCCCCCCTGCCCTCTTCTTTCTTCTCTGCTTTCTGTGCTGAGCATGATGTCCCATGGTATGGAATATCCATCCCTCTGGCAAGTTCAGGTCAGTTGTCCTGGCTGCCCCTTCAGCCTTTTCACTGGCAGGGTCTGAGAAACTGAGAAATCTTTGACTTACTGTAAAAATTACTTAGCAACAGCTGAAAATTTAAGTATGTTATCAACATTGTTCTCACCCAAAGCCAACTGCTAAGAAGAAAATTATCCCAGCCAAACCCAGGACAGCTAGTAGTTAAGAAGCTAGTAAGTAATTTTTTTAAAAAACCTCAACAAAACAAAACTATGAATTTTTACAAGAAAACCCCAAGATAATAAAAAAAATTGGAACCATGGCGTTAATGATAAAATGTTGAAGAGGCTGGACATAAGTGGATCAGTTCACAAAGCACAAGTTCATGAAAGAAAAGCCTAATACAGATTTTAATCCTTGGTTTGAAGAACTTTCAAAGCTGAGTCCTTAAAGATACAGCATTTAGAAGGGAGGAATGCTGTATACTAGCTGGTTTTTGTCTGTTCCTTAAGCATCTGCTTCTGACTGGTGTCTGAGGCCAGATATTTAGCTAGATTTTTGGAACTTGTACTGATATTTTTGTTTTTCAGATAAAAGTAGGAGGTTGCCTGTCCTCTCTACATTAGGAGCTACAGTATTCTTAATGTTAGGCACTTTACTGCTATTCACCATGATTTCATCTTTGGTTTTGTAACTTTTTTTTTTTTTTTTTTGGTAACTTGTTGGAAACCTAAGTGGTTTGATCACTCACACCTTTTACTGCCATTCTTATGTATGTTTTGGAATCTGTACTTACTCTCTCTACCCATACATCTGAGAATATGTTCCGAGACATCAGCATTACCTTTGCCATCAGTATTTGGACTAAAATTCATCAGCATTTTTTCTCCAGACACTTTCAGTGTACTGTGAGATGGCTAGTGGCACAGAGTTGAGAGTGGAGGAACACACCCTACATAGGCTGATTAAAGTTGTAATTGAAGAATATCATTTGCAGTAGTATTAGACAAGCTCAGGCATGTAAGAAACAAACCCTGTCTTTTTGTTTACAGGAGCCAAATCAAGCACCAGAAAAGCAGCATGAACTAAAAACTCACCGATTAAATTAAATGGGCTTTATTAGTGCAGTTCAGTTGGAGACAAGCCTATGCATTGGCTGTAGCTGCCCTGATTTTGTTTAAACTTCTGTTGTTCTTAGCTGTAATTTAACATACTAAGATTGGAGGCATAGAAGCAAGCGCCTACCCATAGTGCTCAAATACCCAAACAATAAATGGTTTATGCAAGGTGTTCCGACAGAAAATTGAAGTTTCGGTGGAAAAAGAAATAAATATCAAAGTTAAGTGCAGCCCCACATTCCTTTGGACTAAATGAGAGTTGGTCAGGGAGTGTATAATCAGTTGAATATTTAGAGCCCAAGTCGTTACATCTTTTGGAGTTGGCATTTTGCTCAAAAACTCCTACCAGAATCCAGTGACAGCCAGTTCACATCCTGTTTGGTGCTTCATTATCTAATTGCTCTGATGGTGAGTCTGTGTAAAAAATGGAAGCTGTATTGTACCAGTGATCTTGAAAGAGCTTTATGTCGTCTTTGTCCCTTTATTGGATTTCATCTTTCTTCTCCATATAGTTCTTATACTGTAGTCTGTTTTCTCTTTCTTGACTCTTACTAAATTAGGAAACCAATTAAAAAAAAAAGGGTATGTGTGTGTCATGATGAGATGGTACGATGGCAGAAACTTTTCCAGAGGGGGGTGGGATTCAGGTTGGGCAATCAAGCTGTAATGCGGGCTAGGAGGAAGCATGTATCATTACAGACTCAAAGGGATAACGGATGAAATGTGCAGTCTTAAAGCCGAATGAAAGCAAGCCTGAGGCTTTGATTCTTTTGCAAAACATTTTCTACAAATTATGACGTCAGTAGCTCCAGAGACTTGGAACATACAGATTTCTCCATCTGTAAAAACATTTTTATTTTTTCCCCTGATATTGCTTATTGTTCCCTTTCTGGCAGTCATGTGCCACTTTGCAATTTGAAAGCTGTGCAAAACACAAAGAAAACCCCTAAAACCTGTATAAAAGTGTATCAGTATGGACAAATGCAACTGTTAGGCTCTTCCAGATTTGTTGATTAATTCCCTCCTAATTCTGAAGTTGGCAGTACTCTGACAGCTGATAATTATCTCTCTGCTTTTTTGGTCATCTGTGTGCTTATATCCTGCAACAGTAACCTAAGGAGAAAGTATGATATATAAGATACTAAGAATTGTTCAGTACTGTACTTTTAAAGCATTTTTTTATAGTCTACAGTTTCACATTATTTGGGACTGTTTTAGAAGTTATCTTATGTATTTAATCAAGAAAGGAATAAAGAAATGAACTGAAAATGGATTTGTTGAAGCATGTTATTCTTCCCTATAATTAAAATGTCAATACTTTGTATCTACCGTTAGTTAAGTTGAAATAAGGCTGCTTTAATTCTGAATTAAGTGGTGCATTTGGATTTAATGTAGTTTATCTTACCCACTTTAAATGGTAGTTCAAGAGATTTCTTTTCCCGTGAGGATGTTAGGTGTTTCCATATTGATTGTATACATAAGCTTACTTATATTACATCAAAGTTTTTATTATGTTATTGACATATTTTGCATTAAAAGGAATTTTGTCTTTGTAGCACTAATTGTATTGATCCCTAAAAGAATACCCATAGCTTCAAACTGATTAAATTTTTTCTCTGTAACTCTTGATTTTTAAGACTGCTATGTCTATAGCTTTTTTTTTTCCTGTGGCAAAACTAAAATAACATCACCTTACAACTCCTTTGAGAAGACAGTTACATTTGAGCTTTCATATGTGGCTTCTGACAGCTAAATATTGCATATCGTGATGTGATTGTTGATGACATTGGAAAAAAATACATTTAAACAATTGGTATGCTAGTAGGAGTCTCTTATTTAATAGTGTTCTGCATTTAAGTAAGCATTGTAAATGATTGCATTTTTGATGTTGTTAATTCTGTTTGACTTAATTAGTACAGTACAAGTTCAGGAATGCTTTTGCCATTAACTGCTTTGTCTTTTTTTCTTTTTTTTTAGCATACTCATGTGCCACGACTCATACCTTTAATAACAAGCAACTGTACCTCAAAATCAGTTGCAGTTAGAAGGTGAGCACATTATAAATAGAAAATGATTAAAGCTGTTGTTTTTGTAAATACAGTGCTTGTGTTGAAAATAAACAGATTTGAAGATTTATGGCCGCTAACTCTGAATACACAAAACTGCATTATCCAGTAAACAACAAAAATTAACCAGCAAAGTTACATTAGGTGACGTTGAGGAATGGTACTTTCTGGCATATTGGGGGATGTACCATGTATCCTTCTGTAGAATTTATTCTAATGTAAAACGTTCCTAACACTTGTTGGAAAAAAACTACCTTCTGATTTAAGACCAGAAGTGGGGGGAGAGGGAACCAACTGTAGTTGAATCTTTTGCTCAGTCTGATGAGAACAAACACCAGAGGTGTTGAGAGGCATTGGCAGAGCATGATACAGGTACAGATGTCCTAGCAAAGAACCAGCCTGAGCCTGTTAGTGACTGTTAGTAGGCCTGTCAGGTCTGGCCCTGAGGTTAGCTCTTGTCGAAGCGCTATGGCATTGTGCAGTGTGTGCCAGCACCTTGCTCTCCTGATGCCAAGAGGACTTCACATTTTGTGCGGTGCGTTTTCAATGTGTGGAGCTAGGCTGTCTGATACTGTGCCCAAAATAATGAACTTACCGTGCTGGGGACTGAGATTGCAACAGTGGCTGCTACCTCAGATGGGACATGGTAGATAAATCTTTTGTCATGTTTAACAACTGAGGTGCACCTTCAGCATGTTGCTTCTTCCAAGAACGTGATACTGTAACACTTGGGTTGGTTTTCTACAAAATTAATTGGTTTCTGACAGAGTGTCATTGTCTGCACAGAATTTCATGGAAGGACTTGATGTTTCTGGACCCATGCTAGCCTTTAAAGTGACATACCCATGTGTATGCCAGAAATAGCTTGAGTATCTAAAGTATTTGCTTTGAGTCCGAGCTGGTTTTGCCTCCAAAGCAGGTATTAACTCAGGTTATACTGACCTGTCATAACTTCTGGTTTGACTGGATAACAATTCACAGGGCTTCAGTGTCTCCACTTACTACAGCTTTGCTGAGGAACATCAGACTGTAGGTGGCTTTGGTCCTGCAGTTCATAATTCAGAGGCTGTCAGTGAAGGTGGCCAAAATTGCATTGTTTTCACACTGACTTCGTTCCTTTGGAAAGACAAACTAGATTGGTTATAATAGTGCAAAGTGTCAGGGTTTTTTGCAATGCCTTGTAGGTGTCCAAAGGATTTGGGCAAAATAAAAATGAAATCTGCCCCTCTAGAACAGGTCAAAGATGATGCAACATGAGCAGAAATGGTAGTTCCAGGCAACAGAGTCCACTACCTTTTTGAAGACTTATCTACATCTTCCTAATTTGTGTCACTTTGATTTGTCACCAGGATCTAGCTACAGATGTATTATAAAATACGCCTTTTGCTAATGGCTGTCTGCTGAATTGTCAAGAATTCAGAATTAATAATGAATATGGTTACATAATGTTGTACAATGCCAGCAAATCTTTACGATTGCTTTCTTTACACAGAGCCTTCTGCTAACAGTCTCCTGTTTTCTTTGATGCTACATTCTCAGTAGTGACAGGTGAAAGGATGGGAATTGTGTTTGGGACAGAAGTGCATTGCCATAGGAACATTATGTTGTGACTCAGTAGCTGAGTTTTTAAAGTATTGATTTTTTTTTTAATATTAAGATTTTATACTTTGTACAATTTTTAAACTATTGATTTTTGTCTGCTATTTTGGGGCTAGTAAAACTAATATAGCATGAATAATAATATGATTTGAGCAGCAGATGGTTAATTGAACTACATGTATTTTTTTAAAAGTTTAGGATTAGTTAGCGTGCATGTTTACGTACGTTCTATACAGAATATTTTTAGTTTTGCAATATGGCAACCAGTGTCCTTACTTGACAGATAAATGTACTTTTATTTTATGTATTTGTTTCCTTCTGGGGAAAGAATAAAGTTACTGTTTTGTTCTGCATGTTCTGCAAACTCTTGACAGAAATGAATGTTAATTTTAACTTTTTGTTCTGTCTTTTTAGACGCTCCTTTGAATTCTTAGACTTGCTGTTGCAAGAGTGGCAAACACATTCGTTGGAAAGGTATGGGCCAGTATATTTTTCCCCAAGAATAAACTGCTGATGAGTTTTAAGACTGAAATCTTTTCATTAAAGCATTCAATTGGATTTTGTTCAGTGTTGGCCAACCTTTCCAGCATAGACAACCTTTCTAGCACAGCAGGGCATGTGGCTTGTTCAGGTGCCAGAGAGGAGGAGACCTGTGTGTTCCAGCCCTGAATTTGTGTTGGTTCCCCTCCTTTACCCTTTGCCTCTTCTCCTGTATCACGAGCAATGTGCACCATGCTTGCAGAGTTTCACCTAGGTTGTGTGTTCTGTGTGGCAGAGACGCACAGGTAAGCATCTGTCTTTTGTCCTGAAAGGATGATATTCACTGTAAAAGAGGGCAAGTGGGATTAGGCTGGAGGGCTTTTTCTGGTAGTAAGATCACATTGTGACTTCTCATGGCAGACGGGAAAGTAGTACATGCCTCGGCTCTGCAGAATGTGTACTGGAAGAATGGAGTAAGAGCAAAGGGATTAAGGGGCCTCCAGAGAAGGCTCTGAAGAGCTTCATGGTCATCCAGCTCTGCAGTTAACTTTCAACCCCTGAAGGTGCTCCTGGGGAGATCGATGTCAGAGTGTCTATGTGTGTATTTTAAAAAGACAAAAAAATCCCCAATGTCCCCCCTCCCCAGCCAAACCCCAAAACTTCAAACATGTCTTGAATTAAAATCTGTTCATCACAATTTTTGGTTGTTCTGATGGGTATTTTGCTGTTCTTTTGAGCATCTGTTGAGGTTTAAAACTCATAGGCCAAAAGCTTTCAGAGGTGAATTTCCAGGAAAGTGGATTTACCAATCTTAACTTTTTCATTTTCTTGCTTATTAATATAGTAGGGGGAATAGCTTTTCTATTTCAGGAAAGTAGGTGTCTTAAAAAAGATACTAGAAAATAACTTTTAAGTTATGTATGTATGTCTGAAAAGTACATGATTCTTTTAGATTGAAGGAGGAAGCTTACCTAAACCTTTAACAGAAGGTGCAATTATGTCATCAGTATGCTTAAGTGTTTGTTTGCCTCATATCTTCGAAAGCATATTTCAGCTGGTTTTTACCAGGAGAAATGTTGGTTGAAGTTTAAAACTTTACTACTTTTTGTTTGGAGTAGCAAAATAGCATGAAGAATGTCTTTCTTCTAGGCATGCAGCTGTCTTGGTTGAAACAATCAAAAAAGGCATTCATGATGCTGATGCAGAAGCAAGAGTGGAGGCAAGAAAGTGAGTTTTGACTACATTTTGCTCTGAAAAATTGAATGTTTTACATGAGTGACAGAAGGCTTATTCGGAGGTGGGTGGCAAACTATGGCTGAAGAAGAGGACACAGGTTAAAATTTGATGTTTCTGTTCTGAGTTCTGAATTAATACCTGATTTCTTTTGCAAAAGACATTCTGAAAGTTGAAGCAGTTAATATTGTTGTGCAGCAATTGACGATTCTACTGAAATGGGAGTCATAAAGATTGATACTGCTACAGCATCACCCCCCTCCCTTAATTAAGTCATTAAAAAACTGCAGCGCTTTGACTGATGATTAGGCCAGAAGAGAATTTGACTTGATTCCACAAAGAATTGGTATGTGAATGTGAGAATTTCAGAGGGTAGACTTCAGTTATTTTGAAAATATTAATTCAGCCAATATAACTGGTTTCTTTTGTGATTTGATAAGAAGTATTGTATACGTTGCATGTTTTCAGTCTGAGTTCCTTGCCTTCCATTCGCTGGTTCATTCTGTGATCTTCTGATTTTGAAGAAAATATAGAGCTTACTTCCTGACTTTGAAGAAAATATAGAGAATGTGGTTATTCGCTTATCTTGCAGGGCTTACCTGGGTCTTAGAAATCATTTTCCTAGTGAAGCTGAGACTCTCTACAATTCTCTTGAACCACCCTATCAAAGAAGCCTCCAGACCTACTTGAAGAATTCTGGCAGTATAGCATCTCTCCCTCAGTCAGACAGGTCATCTTCCAGCTCACAGGAGAGCCTCAAGTAAGGATCACTTAACTGTTTCCGAGCCTATAAAAAAATAAAAACTGTTTCTCAAAAGCAAATGAGGCAGACTTCTGTGGTGTACTTAAAGGCTGCAATTATATTTTGTCACTTTTTAATAAATAAAATTTTTTACTCTGTTTTGCCATATAACAGTATTACCCTGGCAAGGTGAAAAATTAAGACAGTCATTAACTGGATTTTAGCAGGCTGTTCTTATTCATTATTTATTCCTTAACAGCCTCTGTTATGCCAAAACACTTCAGGGTTCACATATTGGTGTCCAGCATTCTGGTGCAATGAATTAAATCCAGGAAAGAAATAATGGTGTTACTCCTTTTTTTTTTTATCCCTTTTCACTGGGAAGTATGAGAGAACACTGAGATTCATTCAGATTGGAGACATACTTTTTTTTCTCTCTTCACAGTATTGAATATCTATTAGCAGTATTTTGCAGCTGTGCTAATTACTAGAGGGTGGGTCTGTGCTGCAGTCAGTGGTGTATTAAGATGTATAGACAATCCTGAGTTGAATAAAGGACAGTTCACTTAGGTACCAGTAGTAAAAGAAATCTACTGGCTTTTTAGTAGAAATGTAAAATAGTAGTAGAAGATTATTTTTTTCCCCTTTACATTCTAGATGGCTTCCTCAAAGTGTTTAAACCTGTTAACATTTCAATCCAGATGCTTCATTTCCAAAGCCAGAGAACTTGTCTGCTCACTTCTGACTTGAAAGCAGAGACTGCTTCCAGCGTACTAGAAGTTAACTTTTTGTTCCTCTTTTTACTGCTGCCTTAAATACCAGAAGCTTAGCTTACCTTTCCTATGGTACTTGTAATTATAAAAAACATTTTAAAAATAATTGTAATGTAGGCTATTGCTAACATTTCATTTTCCACAAACAAATGTTTATTCAAAGATTAATTACTCTTGTTTAAATTAATCTATATTCCCTATCTGAAAATCAAAGTGCTGTTAATGAGTTACTAGTAATGAAATGTTAAAAACTAAATTACAGAGAAATTAAAATCTTAAGTTACTCTTAAATCCTCAAGTATTACTTCCTGTATTGCAAGATATGCAAGTACTACAGTACAGAAAGGGAGGAGTAAAAAAGAGATCATGATATTTGAAACTAATTAATTTTTAATTGATATTTCACTTACTTTGCCTGTAGATGCATGTTATTTTCCCAGTGTTACCCAAAACTGTATTTCTGGCTACTAATACAGACGCTGAGTTCTCCCTGCGGGGACTAACTTAAGAAATACGTGTATGGTTTTCCTAAAAGCCTCATCCTCCATGATTTTCAACCCTCTGAACTTAGGGCTCTTACAGATCATTGATCAAAAATGGTTTTAAAGAGGATAATGGAATGAGAGAAACGTGGTGACTTGTGCCTACCTATATGAAACACCTTAAATGAAATGCCAGTTGCAGTAGATTGTGACAGTTGTCTGGGCCTTCTGTTTGGAGCAGTTTGTAAGGTCAGGATGCACCCAGGAGTCCTGCCTCAGCCTCCTTGACTGACTTGCAGCAAAATACCTCCAAAACACTAGTTTGTAATGTCAAAAAGGCAGGTATTATTCATAATAAGCTGCAAATACATGATCTCATGTAAGGAGTTAGGTCTAACAGTGCTGACCTCTATATTATCATTGAGCACCTGAGCTAAGAACTCAGATAAATACACCCACAGTATGAGGCATCTCTTTTCTATCTGATTTTTGGTTTGAAATCAAAGGCAGATTATTTTTACTAAAGCTGAGACTCTAGACTCAAGCTGTAATTTGACTGTTGATGAAATAGCTAACTATTTTAGTAAATACAAACCTTCCCAGTCAGTTAAATACTTAGATGGGTAGATAGGAATCAATTAATAAAATGCCATGTTTGCTTTTACTAGTCTCTTGCTTTTCCCTGATCCCTCTGACTGCATTTTACCCTTCTGAACCAGGCAGAAGGAAGGGCTCACAGTTAAACTTGAGTAGACAGAAATATTTCACTTCACCAATTACTCATTTTTGCAGCAAAAGTAAAGGGAAATTGAGAGAAACCAAAGTGGAGAAGACATGGGATTCTTCTCCTTTCATAAATTG
Source organism: Microhierax caerulescens (assembly GCA_035590215.1). Lineage (NCBI taxonomy): Eukaryota > Metazoa > Chordata > Aves > Falconiformes > Falconidae > Microhierax > Microhierax caerulescens. The sequence goes on from JAVJGJ010000047.1 coordinate 96,109,343, forward strand.
TGGGATCCTTTAACATTCAAACAGGGGAAATACACTCAAGCTGCTTGGAAGTTCCAGCATTTCCCTTCCTAATTTTAACTCGGTTCTTGGGAGATGCAGGACTGGAAGAGGCTTATGAGTTGCACACCGATTTTCCTTGTTACTGCAGACATCACGTAATTTCTTTCAGAAATCAATGTTTTTTATTAGTTCCTTCTGTGTTTGTTCAATGGCTGATTTAAGATGAGCCCCGTAGTTAAAACGTTGTGCTCACCACTTTAAATGTTCCGTGACCATGTCTGGAGTACCTGAACTTTGTGTTAGCAATGTGTGCCGATCGGTAACCAAAGGATTAATGCTTTGTGATGAAGATGCAGTTTTATAAAATATAAGATGATTGTGTTTTCCTTATCATTGCGTACTTAGTGTGTTCATCTAAAATGTGATGAGAAAGTTGAAGGGGAGAAAAGACTTTTTCTCTTTTTTTATTGTTGTCTGTTGGATCTGATACATGAGGCTTACTTACCAGTTTTATTGGCTTCTTTTTTCAGTCGGCCTCTGTCGTCTAAATGGTCTGCAGCCAGCCCAGCAAGCCTTGCAGGCAGAGGTAAGGTGACTGTTCTTTATGTTCTTTGAATTAAAAGTTTTAAATGCAGCTTAAAATTTTACTGTCTTAAGCATGTACCCTGCTTCCAAGTTGAATAATGATACATGTCACTACAAACTGTACCTGGAGCCAAGATTGCCTCATACTCGTTTCACATTTTGTCTTGGTTTAGTTGTTGCAAGTATAAGACATAATTTGCAAAGTATTGGTACGATTAATTGATCATCTGTCTTGGGGTTATGTCATGAGACAGTCTCAAAGAAAAATTATTACTCTGTGGTCTGTTCATGATTATTAGGCGTACAGCAATGGGAAATGAAGGACTCGCTGTACCTTTCTTTCATCTGTTCCTGTGTAGCTGTTGCTCTTCATTAAAAACAAAACCTGCAGATTTGCGATACAAAGAGTTTAATTTTATCTCGAGTGTTCAGAATTGTCTTTGCTCTTTTTTCACTTAATGTCTTTGTAAGTCTTGCAGAGTAAATAATTTGAACTTTTTACAAATGGCCTGTAATTGAGAGTGCATGTTTTCTGGATACCGAAACTGTTAAGAGGGAGTCAGGTTTTGAAGATGTAAACCAATAGTTAAGATAAACTGAAGCAAATATTTAAGATTCAGTAAATAATAGGAGGTGAATATAAAAATACGTTACAGAAGATTACACCCTAAAGCAATTCAGGGTATGCATTCACCTTGCTTTTGGCTTTATCTTAGCTGAAATGTGGGAATATTATTTTTCCCCAGCATCACGAAGAGATGCTGTGAATTTCCCTATGTTCGTAAAGCATTCAGTAATGTAATAAATTTGATAAATGTTCAGGATGATGTAATTTGTGCTAGCGTGGGAACATGTAGTTTGTGTTAAATAATGCTAAAATTTCATGCTGAATGAAGGTAAATACTACTGTAAAATAAACTGTTCTTTATGTGAATTTCATGGCAACAAGTCTAGTTTGCTTCTTAATCTCAGTAATACTTTGTTTAATATTAACATGACTTCTACTTATTTACATGGTTTTCTGTACTTTCTGCTGGCATGCTGCAGTAGTAGAAAATGTTAACCTTTTAAATACAATTAATTTTATTCATTATAGACTTAATTTCCTAATATTTTTAATTTTTATTTTGTAGTTTCAGGCAGCAGCAAGAGTGTTCCAAGCCCAGGAACTCTGCAAAGGTCTCGCAGTGACATTGATGTTAATGCTGCCGCAGGTGCAAAGGCCCGCCATGCTGCTGGACAGACAGCTGGAGCCGGGCGCTTATCAGCAGCTGGTCTACCCCCAGGATCTTACGCTTCGCTAGGTAAGGGGAACATCTTTACAATACTGTGAGGTATTTTTAGGTTTTTTGATCAAAAAGTTACAGGGAAATACTTGTTATTTTTAGTAGTATTTAATATTGCAAAAGAGCAGGTGTTCTGAAGTTAGTTACCAGCTTCGCTAGGTGTTTTGCTTTGCTTGTGCTGGAAGAATGCAAAGAATGTATCCACACTGTGCTCTTTAAAAATGCGTTAATCTGGAGTTAACATCAGTTATTGGAAAGAGTGACGCTTAACAGCAGATGGTGGTCATGGCATTTTTGTTTCTAGAAGCAATAGTGAAATGAGTGTTAGGACTCTTGATTTTTCATTTTTCTCAGCTCTTTAGATGGTTATTTTACAACAGTGCCGAAAAGACATCCTGGCAGTAAGTGGTGGCTTCTTCATGTAATGCAGAAGTGGTTTACACAATAATATACAACATGGGTTTCATAGATTTCTTCTTTAAGCATGTTGATGGAACTATGTGTATGTTTTTTATCTAGGTGACAGTTTTCATTGATAGGAATACTTTCTGTTAAGATATGAAGTGCTATAAATGATGAGTGCAGAAAAGTATTAGATAGTCAGATAGATTAGATAGATTAGATATCAGACGGTGGTAGGTGTTAGAACCTCTCCTAAGTGGGGAGCCTAAAGGAATATGGTCATGCTTTTGTTCTTTTTAAGTTAGCCAAACTGTAAGGGTAGCAATGAGGGAAGTGAGGTTCAGTGTTCACAAAACTCAGGTTTTTCTCAGCTGATGTGCCAGCTAGATCACCAAGGAGACATGTCCTGATGTCAGTATTGCCAAAGATGGTTACAGGAGAGGCAGAGAAACTATATAGTTCTTCTGATTTACCTTATGTTTGGGGACACGTTAGGATATACTTAGGCCATGGTTTTCAAAGTTTTTGGTTGTGCTTTTCTAAATTAAAATTCAAGTTTAAAACTATTATAAATGAATCGCTTCTTTTATCATCATAGAGTAGTTTGGGTTGGAAGGGACCTTAAAGATCTTCTAGTTCTAATCCCCCTGGCACGGGCTCTTTGAAATTGTTTGAACACCATTGATTTTAGGATTGAGTTTGTGAGTGTGGACAACGCTGACGGACAGGAGTTCTCACTTGCTCTTTGAAATAGTAATTTCAGGTGTGGGCTCCCTCTAGTGCCCACAGCGGGGGAACGAGAGAACCTTCCTGGGTAGCAGGGGAACACCAAAGTTAGGCTGCTCAGTTTGCTCGGTGGAGGAGATGCACTTGTAGTTATTGCTCGAGGAATTCTCAGTTCCTCTTAAGTTAATGCCTAAGAGCCTGAAATAGGTGTGATGATTTCCAAGATAAGAGTATTGCTTGGTCTGTCTTGATGTGCCATAGGACATACTGTGAATCTCAAAGCTGGAGTTCAGCTGTTGTGAGAAGTAAAAGTGACACAGAGCATGGTGGTAGAAGGAAAAGAAAAGGTCAAACAGAACAAAGGGAAAAATCTCTCAATTATCTTCTTCATGCTGCTGAAATGAAGGGACTACTTTGGTCTTAAGAGAAAATTAGCTCTTGATGGGAGTGTTGGTTTGCTTTCAGAACATTTTAAGTGATGTGTGATTCATGCTCAGAATTTTGTAAGCAAAGGTTGAGAAAGACAGAGGTTTTCAGAGAAGTAAATAGCAGGGCCTTCGTGCAGGAAAGTAACAGAAATAAAGAAATAGCCTATTCTCTTTGTGGTTTATAGATTTGGTGAGTGAGGGTCAGGGAGAGGAATAAATAGGCAGTAAGCCCAAGTCACAATCTTCTGAAGGGTTTGAGTAGCTGGAAGACTTTGCCTTGCTAGCAGATGCCACAATGGTGGTTTAAAATGGCAAAAAAATGTGATATTAGCAATGTATAGTAAAGTCAGATCCTATTATAGCTGGTGTAAGGGCAGTAGTAGTCAAGGAGACCAAAGTTTGTTTACAGTCACACAAAAGCAGGACTGCTTGATTGGTCTTGGCTCATTCTCCTAACAGTTTTTTTTTAATAGTGATAAGGTGATTTAAATCACACATACCTGCCCCCTTTTACCTGTGTAGAGAGCGTGACTGTTGTGTGTTTGGCTATGGATTAACCATGGAATCCACCTCAAATTTTGTTTACTCTTAGTTTTCAAACAGTAACCTTAAAATGAATGGAGTGTGAATCTAAGCAAGTGCCATGTTTCAGAAAATGGGCTCATTTGTGAACTTCTCCCCTCTCTTTATTTTGAAGGGGACTGCTTGTACTAGTCCAGATTTGGAAACTCAGAATGATGGAATTGTCAAGATAATGCTGACCATGGTACTAGAATGCCTAGAAAATGTTACGTATTTCCGTGATGCTTTCCACGTATTCTCTCAGGTGTTGCAGTCAATACCAAAAAATACAACATTGTCTCCTGGAGATTGAATTTATTTTGACCTTCCTTACAGAGAAACAACCACCTTTTGCTTAAAAAAACTGCCAAATTTAGAGCCTCAGAGGACCACAAGTTCATGAGCATAGTAATCTGTAGTAGTTTCCTCCTGTCTCTTCCCTTTTTTATTATTAACAGAAGAACTCTTGCTTGCTTATTTATGATTTGTTTCTAAAAAAGCTTCTTCTAGAAGCAGGAGGACATTCTCTACTTCAGTTACTCTAGATGTTAACTATCTTTGACATCCTTAAGTATTGATGTCCTTTTTAAGAAGACTTGAGTTATAATTATTATGTCTCACACTAAATATTTTAATTTCAATTGTTACTGTCAGAATATGTATGCACTACCTTCCAGCTGAACTGGTAAATCTTTAATGCTTTTAAACCAGAGTGGAACTTTGTCCCATTTTTCCCCTGTCGTTATTGTGATGTGTTTTTCCCTCCTGTCCCTTACCCTAGGTGGGGTTCATGCTTAGGAGGAAATTTCATAAGAAATATAAATGTCGTGGTTCAGTAATTATATAATTATGTACTGATGCTTCAGTAACTGTTAACACCAAGCATGAAACAGTTCATAAATATTTCACTGAAAGGGTTTTCTCAAATCTGGGTAATAGGGAGAGATTAAGCATCCCTGTGCAAGGTACTTGTACCCTGTTCTGTAATTTTGTACCTTGGACTGAGAGGAGCCAGTAGGTAGTACCTTACTTAAGGTAGTTTATACATGCATGAATTAGATAAAACATGTCTGCTGTATTTAATATTAATGTATTTTCCTTAATTAATGTTTTATGACTCTGCTGTGAACACCTTTATTCTAACACACTAAGTTTTCCATGTTTCTTTGCCTGCTTTTCCAACAAAGAGGATACTTCTGACAAGATGGATGGTAAGAAATTGTTTAGTCTGTCCTCTAATTCTATTAAATATTTGATAAAGTGTTTTATGTAAAATTATTAATGTTTAATATATTTGTTTGTTCATTAACAAAATACAGTGCTGTTTTCTTTAACCCCTAAGTAATCTTGATGCCTTAATATGTCTTGTGTTATTTCTATGTTTGTTGATGGGTTTGATGATTGTTCTTTATCAGTGATAAAAAAAAAAATTATCGAAATATGGTTGTTACTCCTGTTTTTTTAAAAAAAGCTCTGTTAATTACAGAGGAATTACAGAACAGTAATGGGAGAGCAGAAGATGCTTGACCACATAATTAACGATTTTAAAAAGAGACACAAAAATCTTTTTCAAAAGTACTCTATCAAAATATAGTCTAGCTACATAATTTCAAGTGCCTATAAATCCTGTAATACAATGTAATTCTATTAAAGAATAGTTTATTAAGAAGGCCTACCTGTTAAAGCAAGTATTCCAGC
>JAVJGJ010000047.1:96124285-96139186 GCA_035590215.1 Microhierax caerulescens
CTCTTCTCTTCTCTTCTCTTCTCTTCTCTTCTCTTCTCTGCTCTTCTCTTCTCTTCTCTTCTCTTTTTTTTTTTTTTTTAACCTTTTTAAATAGAAAATGTGATTAGTGAGATGATGTGTCTTAAAAAATGAACACACCAATGTTCATGTTAGGGACACTGTTGGACATGTTAGGAACTGTTCATGAAGACTAGAAATACTGTTTATGGTTTCTTCAGTATACCTAGTGCAAAGTGCCATGCCAAGTATTCCTTGCACTGATAATTTTATCTACCTTGTATGTAGTGTTACAAGAACTTGGACCAAGGTATTCTATTTCAGATTTTTACCTTGCAAGTTTTTCCAGATCATTTCAGTCTACCACCACTTTCCTACTAACTTAAATATTTTTTTTCTTTTTAACCATGGTTGTTTATCTTCTGTTACTTACATTTATTTATTTTGCCTTCAGCTGGCAGTAGATCTGGGTCTCCTGGAAGAGTTTTGACTACAACCACACTTTCTACTATGAACACAGGAGTTCAGAGAGTGTTAGTGAATCCTGCAGCTGCACAAAAAAGAAGCAAGATCCCACGAAGTCAGGGATGCAGTAGAGAAGCTAGTCCTTCTAGGTTGTCAGTAGGTAAGAATCATTGAACAGCTCTTGTTTTTTGTAGCCTTTCTTACTTTAAGTGCTGTATATCTACAGCTTGTGTTCAGTTGTAGGGGGATGATAAACTTGGAATAAATACCGATAAAAATCTAAAATGCACCTGTTTTCTGAGGTTAGTCTTTGATATAAAAAAAAGTTTTAAACTGAAACTTTCAATTTTTGCTGTCAGAATGCAGTTGTTCTGTTCTCACCTCCATTTCTTTCTTCTCTCTTTTTTTCACTTCTTATCCCCACCCCCAAAATACCCACATCCATTGTATGAAAGCATGATACCATTTTGAAAATATTTTCATCATCACTTTTGTGTCTTCTGTGTGTGTGTGCGTGCATGTATATACTTCTGTGATAAGAAAATGAATATCATATGCCTGTAAACCTCAAGGTATAATCTGATTACACTTTTATTACAAACTTACTGAAAAATTTTGATTTTAATGATATTGCTGCTGGTCTTTGTTCTGTATTTTGACTTTAGCTGTGTTTTCTTTATATTTTACTACTTTAGAAAGCTGTGGGTTTTGTCATTTGCATTATTGTTTATTAACCTGATCTTGAGCACAAATTCTAAATCAATACTCTTGAATTTTTTTGTCCTTTTCAAGAGGTTTTTCAACCATTCTGTAAAAAGTTGGTAAACCCCCATTTTTAGCTGTGCAAAGAAATAATTACATCAGTCTTATCTTAGAAATGCATCTTTGATCTTACCGCAAAAACAGAATTGCATTAAAACTGCAACTTTTCTTATGTCTTCTCCCTTCTGTGCTGCTGTTTGTCTGCACCCTGAATCATACTAGCACGAGGCAGCCGCATTCCTCGGCCTAGTGTGAGTCAGGGATGCAGTCGGGAGGCCAGCCGTGAAAGTAGCAGGGATACAAGCCCTGTCCGCTCTTTCCCACCCCTTGGTAAGTACTCGGAGCCCCTCGTTGTGCATGGCTGTCTTTGCCCTTCATTATTTGCAGCTAACGAATCCGTGCCTCCTTCATTTAGCTTGTAGCCAGCCACCATTATTTTCCCTTCCTTTGGCTCACTCACCACTTATTTTGATGGAGAATTGATCAATGTGTGAATGGGTTGCACACTTGGAAAAAAAATGCGTTGCTAGTGGTAGTCTTACCTTAAATACCAAGTCTGGAAAGATGTGTGATATGCAGTGTCTAGATACTTTTTTTGAAAGTGCAGTTCCTCTTTTGGGAAGTTTTTGTAAATTACATATTTATTTTTTTATTACAGCACTTGTTGCTTGGGTGCAGTTAGATAATATATTTCTTGCTGACCAGCTAGAGCTAAGAATGTAGTGTGGCTGTCATCCTCTGCCTTGCCCTGCACCAAGAGCTGGAGTCTGCTCTTACTCAAAACTGCTCTCTAGTCATTGAATCACTTTGGTATATAAGAAGAAAGTACAATTCATTTTATGTTCACTAGCTGTATTGGCATCACTGCATTATGTGAAGAAATAATAAGATATTTAAATTTTTGCTATTAATGCAAGTAAATCTGGTGGTGCAGAACCGTATTCTGAGACTGCTTTCCATTTTCTAAAAGTGGACGAGTAGCAAAGTGTATACAAGCAGATGAACTAAGTACAGTTCTGAAGTTTGCTTTTCACCTGTGTAGAAAAATTGTTCAATAATTGTAGTAGTAGCTGTTGTTACATAGGGAAGAAGAGGAATTGAAGACTTTTCACATTCACACATGCATAGCTACATTCAGTCCTCAGGCCTAGAGCCGCAACAAGCAAAACGTTTGTTTTCACTTAGTATTTCAGCTCATTGGCCTGACATTTAAAAGATTTTGCAAGATTGTCAAGCTGCTGTCTGTTCCTGAAATGTCAATAAGGCATAGGAATGTTAGCTTATAATTACTTCAGCGTGTTGCTGGTTTAGCATTAGGGAGGCTTCTCATCTCCATTTATCCTTGTCAAAGTTGGTAGTAAATTTTGATAAACATCTTTTTTACATACTGGGGTTGGGGGTTTTTTTTGGCGATACAAAACTGTCTCCGTAGGATGATCGCTGAAACTGATCTTTTTCAGTTTTGCCTTTGTTTGAGCTACTCTTCAGTATGTATCCCTCTTTTGTTTGTTCAAGTGTAGCTTACAGTTAAGGTGTTGGTAATAATAGCTGTTAAATATAGTCTGAAATAGTAAATCTCTGGTTTCTGTCTCAAATTAAGGCACCTGACTGTACTGCTAATTAGCGTTGGAAGTCTATTGTCATCTGTTAAGGCAGTATGCTTCCTGTCAGCCATGGTTTTTATTAGGAAAGTACAGATTAATTGAATGAAAGCTGTTTCAGTAACTAATGCTAATTTGCCCAGATGCTATTTAATTGGAGAATTAAATTAAAAGTAGACATTATGCAGGATCTGTTAGTAAACTTGTCTCTTTTACTAAAACACAGCTGGCAGTCTGTGTTGTAGTACACACATTATCTTACCCTCTTTTAAAAACAAGGGTATTTTCCAGATCTTTTTTTGCTCCTTTTGCTACCTTACAGTTTTACTTCAGTTGCACGCATGCAAGATCTGATTAGTATTGATTAAATGCTTATTATTTTAGAGAAACCTGTATTAAACTAATACCATAAGATGAGTCATTGGGATGCATGCTACTTAAGGTTTTATTTTTATTGATGGAGTTTAATTTTTGTATTCAAGTACATATACAATACAATAGGTGTAATAATCTGATAGCACAGAGACCTCAAAGTAACATACATCAGAATCTAGTGTTGTTTTTTTTAAAAAAAAAAGGCAACTATACCTGTAATGAGAATTCCTAGGATTCCTTCTAGTATGGCTGCTTATTTGAATGATTTTGAATGTCATTCACTGTTTTGTTGGATCAGTTTTGTCTTACAGAATGGTACTAACTTCTATCAAAAAAATTAATTTTATGTTTTTTAAGGGTACAAGTGGAAGATGAAATAAGACAAATTCAGTTCTGTGTTCATAGCTAGAGACAGTTCTACTTGGAGTTGGAGTGGGGAATGTAATTAGTATTGCGTTTCATTCTCAGCACAGAAAATTTTGCTTAGAAATGCTGAGCCCTTTGGGGCATAAGATGACCCAAATGCTACATGATTTCTTCTATGTATACACTGGTATGAAGTGTTTCTGTAATCTCACATCTTGGTACAACACTAAACTGGAAAATAAGAGCCACTGAGAAGCAAGTGATTTGTAATTCATACGGAATTACCTATTATTCTGTTGCATATAGTTAACAGTAAATACTGGATGAGTATAATTTCAATATTTTAGCTAATAAATTTTTATTTTTAATCCATTCAAAATCCTATCTTGATTAATTTTTAAAAAATTCAAACAAGAATAAATACTAGCACAATTTCTGCAATTTGAGGGGTAAAAAGCGTATTCTTGAAAATATGCTTTGGAATTGGGGTATGTGTGATCTAATATAGTGTTCCCTTTCACTCTTTTAACTTACTCATCATATTTAAAATGTATATGGGGGAGGATCATCTTGAATTATATGCCTGAAGTTTGAATTTTTAATTATACCTTTAATTTTCAGGGCTTGATGTTGGAAAGCAATAGAAGGGTTTATCCTGTTACTGCTTAAATTTAAAGATCACTCTATCAGCCTTGATGCCTAAGTTTTTACATCCTCTGTCCTGTCTCCTTTTCCATGCTGACACATACTTTCTAAATAATCAAGTATTTCACAAAGCATTAGTTACAAAATAAAATTCCCTAGATAAACAACTTTATGCAAGTTTAGTTTGAAAAAAAATTCATTGCTGTACCTTACTTAAGGAGTAGAGAACTTTATGTGGAAGAAAAACCTCGGTGTTGTTTCCATGATCTTTACAAGACTTAGGATCGTTTTAGAGATCACTGAGGTTAAAAGAGGTGTGCTTCCCCAAATGTGATCTGGTCTGTCAGGGTTATTTGATTCAGATCAGACTCTGAAATTGTCTCTGTTAATCAGATTAAAGGATGATTCATGGTTTCTATTTATAGAATAAGTATACATATTGGATACATATTTATTTTATGTATCCAAAAGGTGTTAAATATTTGCTTTTACATTTATTAAATTAGAAGTTGATATCTGGGGTTTATGTCACTGTGGGTGGAATTCAAGTTGAAATTGTCAACACCAGTTTCATTTACATGGCTGTAAAATTCTAACTTAAATGAACTGGAGACAGAAGATGAATAATTTAAAAACACATTGAATTTAAAATTACTTGGTTTAAGGTAGAAAACACTAGCAAAAATGAGTCAGAATCTTTGGAAGACCGGTTTTATACAAGTGCCAGGAGGAGAATGGTACCATGTTTTCTTTCAAGTTCTTAAGGCTCTTTGGTTCCCACTTTCCATAACTTAAAGAATATTAATAAGCTATAGTAACTAACATAAGTATATTAATTTCACATCTGAAAGGAGTAAAAATGTGAAATATTAATTGCATTAAATACTTTTAGGTTTTTAATTAAAATTGAATCTTTTTAATTTCATCTACATAGTGTTGAGTTTTAACTGAGGTTGATTTCCTGCACATAGGCAAAAACTCGTTTATACATATTGTCAGCTGCAAACACAGTAAGTTTGTGCAGTAGTCACTTTATGCAGATAATGTTTGGTACATGAACTCTGGCTCTGGAGCTTGTAGAGTTGAGTTAACTCTACAATGGAAGACCACTATCAGTAGAACTTTCTAGGTATTTCTGAGGGTTCCGTTTGTGTGTGTGTGTGTGCGTGTGCATGTGTGTTTATGCATTTTTTTCTTCTTTGAACTTAAACTTACTTGCTTTTAATCTGCTCTTAATCTTTTACATTTTAAAAAATTATGCATGAAATGTCCAGTGTACATAAGCCTATATAATTCTGTAGTCATATTCTATATTATAACCTTCTCTGAGCTTTTTCCTTCTGTGTCATACTCAGTTTCTCGTGCTAAAGCTGAATCATTTTGATAAATATTCTCTTGTTCACTTAAGCAACTATTGCAGCACTTTGGTTCCATAGTAATAGATAGGGTTTATATGATCCTGTTATTGCAGCTTCCAGACACCACTCCAGATCCACTGGTGCCCTCTACACTCCCGATGTTTATGGGGCTACAGGTGAAGGATGAGTACACTTTGCTGTCATCTGTGCAGTCATCCTGGATTTTTTTTCCCCACCCACTTGGTTATTCATGTAGTTCAGTTTGAAAAAGCATTATTTACATTAATTTGAGTTTCGTGGTTTTAATAATCCAGATAGATGTGTTTATGTTAGTAGATTTTGTTTCCACCCCTACCCTCCAGTTTTAATCCTTTTCTTCCTTAATAACAATCATTCTATTTTTACTTGCAGAAGAACTTTTTTCCATTTTCCATTTTTCAGTATTTGTAGAGCATTCTTTATGCATGTAGTTTCCTAATCAGCACTCTCAATAGCCTTCCTACTGTATTTACTTTCTTTTTCAATGAAAACAAAAACCCAAAACGAAGAAGACATTAAAAAAAAAAATAGGTTCTTTCAGTTAAAAACTACTGTTTGTGGAGGTTTTCTTCCCTGTGATATTGGAATAACAATGTTTGTATATGACTTTTTTTTTACTCCATTTCTTACGTTTCACTGTACCACTAAAGACTTCAGAATGAAAATAACCAGTGTTTTAGCCACTACATAATTTATTAGAAATGTGAAGCTATTACTTTTCTTCTGCTTGGGTTTTTTTAGTGAGTGTGGTATTAATGTGTTGCTGTTCTGACTGAATTCTTTATATTCGTTTTTCTTCTTGTTGTAACAGGTACCAGCTTCGGAATTAGTCAGTCAAGTAGATTATCATCATCAGTTAGTGCTATGCGAGTTCTGAACACAGGTTCTGATGTGGAAGAGGCAGTAGCAGATGCTTTGGTAAGAATCTCACCTCGTGTGGGATACAGACTCTTAAAATGTTTGCTATCTATAGTATGCAAAAGAACTTGTCATTCATTATTTTATTGGCTTCTAGGTGAGGAAAAAAATTGAGCAGGTAGCACTAACTAGCAGTTTCCCACAACAGCCAGATAAACTTTTGGGTAGGTTGGCTTGTCAGAGCTGGGAATGGTGACACCTAAAGCACTCTGCTTATCATAAGCCTGGGTTCCTTTTAAAGTTATTCTGTCTGACAACAACGTGAGGTTGATGCTGAAGAGATAAACTGATGGCTTGGCAGGTAGCATTTCATAATTCTTCAGGTTTTGTTTTCAATTGTTCAAAATGTTACGCTGAATTTAAAACTGGTTACGCCATTTGCTTTCTTAACCTTTACTGTTCTTTAAAAGGGTTATTTGGCTCTTCTACCTCTCTGCCCCAGTTAGCCAAACTGAGCACATCATGTATTTTGCTATTTTGACATTTACATCAGCGAGCTAAAATCTTCAATAAATTTAAAGTGCTGATGCTATGAATCAGGTACATTTTTATCAGGTATTGTATATGTTGCAGTGTATATATATATATATATATATATATATACACACACACATACAGGTATATATTGCATGTCATTAAATATTTCATGCTTTAGGGAAATTGTTATTAGTCTGCTCTAAGAAAGGATTATTTGGAACATGAATAAAACCCTAAAAATTAGACTCTAAAAATTTTAATTATAGACAGATATGACTGGATAGAGAGGAACAAAATCTCAAAGGAAGAAATCTGAAGAACTCTTGTCATGTTCTTAGTCTGGCAATTTATTGATTTTTTTGGTTAATACTATCATCTTGGCACATTAGTTCAAAATTTGTGTGCCTTCATTGGCATAAAGATCAGGGTATCTCTGAAATTGTGCCTGAGAGGTCATGGTGCGATGGAGTGGTTTTTCCCCTTTCTGATATTGCAAACTTGCAAAAAGTTCTCAGCATTGGAGGGGAATGCTAGTTAGTAAACTGGAAATCAGTCTGGATTTTGGAATAAGGAACACTAGAAAAACAGTCTATACAACATGAAAAGTTTCTGGCTATAATTTGAAAATCTTTGCTGTGTGTTTATCCACACTGGTGCTACATGAAGAATATCTATAGTACTTCTAGCAGCTTCAGCGCAGATTCAGATTCGACTGGGCGAAGTATATAGTAAGAATATAAATTGAGAAGAAATTCATGCTTCTAATGACTGCTCTTGAGGCTTGAATGTGTCCTGCTTTATGGAAGCAATAAAGTTTGTTCACAGAAACTGTTTGTATTACTTGGATCCAGAATAACATGATGCTTCTGGAAATGTTAGAAGAAAATTAGTATTTTAGCGATAATCTGTCATTACAAAGAAGGATCAAAACCAGCAACATTTTCATGCCTGGTTGCTTGCCATGCTCAAAATGTGTATGTTGTCCTGTATAGATGGCTCTATTTAGATGGAAAACTGCTTATGAACAGCCTTTTTGTTTTATCATAGACTGAAGCCCCCCCCTCTCAGAACAACGTTTTTAAAAGGTAGAGTGTAGAGTCCTGGCAGATACAATATAAAAACCAAAATTCCTCTGGATTGTATTACTGTTTTTATGGTATGAATAATACTTGGCCAGTTACAGTACTGCTCAAGCCAAAGTGGTATCAGTCTTCTGCCTAAGGCCTGGTTCCAATATAAGATGCAGGAAATGGAACAATGCAGTGATCTTTACATATTTTTATAGCTTTTACTTTGGCATAGTCCTTGGCATTTCAGACTGTTTCTTTAAAAAAAAAAAATTGTTTTCGTTATGGTGACCCTTTTCAAAAATGCTCATGTCTTTGTGGTTTTTCTCTTCCTTTATTCTCTTAAATGCGTATGTGTGTTTATTCTGTTGACAGTAAGCTTGCTTATTACATGGTGTATTGACTGGTTTGTATTATGATACATATTAAGTCATTCCACAGACAAAAATGAGGACCCTGTGCAAATGGCAATAGTAATTAAGGGGAATACAATCACTTACACTGCTGCTTTTTTGAGTTTATAATGGAACCAAATTTTTTATTACTAGCTTCAACTCCAAAATTTGAATGGCAGAGTTATTTTGCAGAGGTGTGTGTTTTTCCTTTTAGGATAAATAGTGCTACTGCATTTTTTTTTTCCCCTCTGGCCTTTGGCATGTTGTGTTTTGTTTTATTGGCTTGTTTTTGGTTTTAGGGGATTTGGGATTCTGCATTATGTAATGAGCATTTTTGTTGGACATTGCTGTAGTAATTGTTGCAATGACAATATTTAGGTACCAAAGTGAAGTTAAAGAGATGAAGTTGATTGGAAAATAAAAGTTTAGATGAAGGTTTCATACCTAGATAGCAATTGACTGCATGTGCCAAGTCTTCATGCTCAAATACCCCTGCATAGGACACACAGATTTTGACAGAGAAGTCTTTGTGACCAGCCAGCGGATGATACATACTTGTCTGGAAATAGAAGCTTAGCAGACTACTTCTTGGCAATGCATGACATGCTAATCAGATACAGAGAGCTAAGAACAAAATTTACGCAAAGACTATGTGTTGTCCAGTGGGAGACAGTGTAATAGTCACAATGCTGCTATGCCTTACCTTCCTGTTCTCAATTTCTGTTTCTTTTCAATAATTTACTGCTAACAGCTCTTAGGAGACATACGGACTAAGGTATAGAAACTATTTTCCTTCTTCAATAGTTTTAATGTTTTGCTATTAACATGCTCAATACAAAGTAAGTTAAAATAACAGAATATGTGGGTTTAGACCTGATCCTTATATTCTGTAACATTTATAAAGCTATTAAATGAAATTGCTAACTTTCAATACAGTCTTTGTATCACTCTTATGCAGTTTTGTGGAGTTACAAGAGTAAACCTTAAGTTGAATGTTTCACCAAATGTATGTCTTCTCTGTGTTTGCTTTGCTTTTCTATTTGGAATACTATGCAAGCCATACTACATATAAAATATTTTATTAACTCGGTTTGGCCTGTTGAACACTTGGAACCATTTGACATTGCAGGGAGTAGGGGTCACACTGATTATTTGAACTGTTGGTCTTTACACTGATTATGGGTATGTATAATGTCTCTTTGAAAATCAGTACTAATGTGGGGGGTTTCTGTACGATAGAAGAAGCCCGTGCGAAGAAGATACGAGTCCTATGGGATGTACTCAGATGATGATGCCAACAGTGATGCATCAAGTGCCTGTTCAGAAAGGTCCTACAGCTCTAGGAATGGAAGCATACCAACATACATGAGACAGACGGAAGATGTGGCCGAAGTCCTAAATCGCTGTGCCAGCTCCAACTGGTCAGAGAGAAAAGAAGGCCTTCTAGGCCTGCAGAATTTATTAAAGAACCAGAGAACTTTAAGGTGAGAGAGCATGCTAATAGGAAAACATTTTATTTCAGAGTTGAAGGAAAGGAGGCTAACTAAAGAATACAGAAAGCTGGGAAAGCAGGAGATGTGTCTGAGAGTAAGATGGGTGAAGGAATGTGGAGGCTGTTGTCACTCCTGGGCACTAGTGTATAGAATCTGTTTAAAAAGCTCAGTTTAAGAAATGGACCATAAAAGCAAGAGAATGTTTGCAATACAAAAGATTCTTAAAGTGTTTGCATCTAGTATTGATGGAAGGCCTTTATTATTTATCTTACAATTTATTTTTTATTGTTATTTTTATTGGGTATTTATTCGAAAGACAGAAGTAGCTATAGGTATCTACTAAGAATGCCTTATTCTTTATCTGCTCCTTTAAAATAGTTGGGAATGGTATAATATATGAATTAGTTTAAACAGGCATTTCTAGGTTAAAAGTCTCGTTTTAGACAGAATCTATTACACTGCATATCCATGTCCCAAACATAATGCTTTACTTCATTTACTAGATTATTTGATTCAGTATTACAGTTGATTTCACTGATTGCTATGCATTTAGTGTTATGATAGTACTAGCAGGGGAGCTGACTAATGTATTGTTGTCACTTTGACAGTCGTGTTGAGTTGAAAAGGTTGTGTGAAATCTTCACAAGAATGTTTGCTGATCCTCACAGTAAGGTATGTTTAGGTTTTTCTTATTTCCAGTAAATGTTTGAAAACAGACATTAATGGAAAGCCAGCTGTGGTAAAATGTCAGTGATATTTACACATGTAAAATTTTGACAAACTGAATTGTGTAAGCAGTTAACAATCAGATTTCAATTCATTTAATTTGCAATCTTGAACAAGATAATTTTTCACATTTTTGCAGGATAATTGAAATAAAGGTTAGTTTCATCTCAATGACATTGAACTTGTTTAAAAGTTTGTGCTCAGAATTTGTAAGTATTAAGAAGTCATGTTTACAGAGGCTATTTCAACATCAGTAATGGTTTTCTCTCAATTAAAAATGAAAGGCTTTGGTGCAGTAGTTTAAATCATAAAGAAAGTGGTCTAAGTCATACATGGTGAATCTTATGAACTGTACCAAATGTGTACTTTTTTTTTCTGTGGTATTTTGTATTATCATAGCTTATGATCATCTTCCTCTGATTTCATAGATAGGACTGGCAATTGAGACTGTTGAATAATTTTTACATCATTGTTAGTAGTCAGTAGGTAAGGTAGAGACTATGCTTCAGTATAAAAGAAAATGTGATGTTTTATTAACATTTCCTTAGGTAAAGACTCAGTATGGACAATATAGCAAGGAGAACGGTCCTGTTTTCTAAGACCATTAAAATCTTTCTAAGTTACTACACTTGATAGTATTTTTAGAATTTCTGTGAAAGAGGGTTACTAGTACAGCTTTATGTATGCATTAATTTCCCATAGCAAAAGGACTACAGGTAGGTAAGGAGTTGAATAAAGTTACAATGGTATCATGTAAAAAATATGTAACTTCATCTTTTCTTTGAATTATAATCTTGTTTGGAAGAAACCTTAACCTTTTATGTTGGGTATAACACATCCCACTTTCCATCCATATTTCAGAACTGATAAAAAGATAACCCAGAAAAATTGAGGGCAAAGTAGTTATTTCAGAAGTATCAGCTTTTCCCAGCAGAATTCTGAAAATTGGCTTTGATTATGCAATATACTTTATATATTTTAAAGTCTTCTTTATTGCTGCAATGGAAAATTAAATCCAGAGTGGTGGGAAGTCTTGACAGCTTAACTTAGTGTTTATCTATCCTCCTCATTTTTCCTGCTGGAAAAAGTGACTTAGCTGCTATGATGCAGTGTGTTTTGGAAGAAACTGGCATTGCACACAGCAACTTGATATTAAAGTTGCTCACGTGCTGTAGCAATATAGAAGGAAAGACTAAAACCAAGCAGTTAAAGAGAAACAGAAGGAAACATTCCATAAAAAGAACAGAGGAGAGGAATTAAACTAAGTGTTGAATGATTACTTTTATATTAAGTAATGACAAAATTGTGACTAGCAGCTTGGTTTAATTTTGCTTGTTCTTGTGTTAATATTGCAGCTATGTGTGTATATCAGAACTACCTGGGAGATGATTTTGTAGTGAGGGGAGCCAGGGAAGGATCATGAAAATGTTCAAAAATTAATTTGTATGTGTCAGAAGAGCATTTTATCTTTTCATTAAGCCTTTAGGAATATTACACTGAATTATTCTAGTTAATAGTTTTATTTTGTTTACTGGGCATTCTGACATAAAATAAAGTGATTTCAAAAATTTGGTCTGTGTTATATAGCATATGTGGTACACCTGTTCTAGTCACTGAAACCTTGCCTGCTTTTTGGTGTTGCAAAACTGTTAAGTTACCAATATATTATCAGGAGGATCCTTTAAATATTAAAGAGTTCATGAGCTGTGAATTATTTGTCATGCATGTATGGCTACACAAATCTCATCTTAGACTCTTTTCGACTGTCTGTAGGAATTACTCTGTCATCACTTTTTTTTATTTTAAAGGTTTACTTTAATATGATAGCTGGATGTATGACATTGCTTAGAAAGAGAGTAATACCATTTGGAGGAGAAAATGGGAGAATGATTTGAAGCAAATGCCAAGTGCTTACTTGTAAAATACATTCGGTATCCCTATAAAATTACTAAATCTATCATAAAAGTTTTGAAATACCTTTTTTGTTTTATTTTGTTTTATATTCCGTACAGGAACTTTGTATTGATGGCCACTAATTTGTGTGTTTTTATCTTTTTCCCTTTTTTGTTGTTTTTTTGTTTTGATTTGGTTTTTGTTTTCATTTCGTTTTGCATGCTGTCCCCTGTGTTGGAACTCTCTTTAGAGAGTAAGTTGGTTCAATATTTGTTGGAAGCCTAACCTTACTTGCATGAATGTGCAATTAACCCTTTTTCTCTATTTTTCTTCCCCAAAGAGTTCATGCAGTGTCAAGCCTTTTGCAATCATAAAATGCTCTTACAATTATGTAAACTGTGTGGTAAAGTTTCGAGATGTGCTTTATCTACTAATTAACTGACATTGTTTGGTTATGCATTCCTGCTTTATATTGTGGTGGTTGGCACATCTGAAATAATTCACTTTAGAGGTAGATCAGTTATAACTATTTTCATACCTGTTTATTTTTTCCACCGTCAAATTATTAAAACTTCAACATTAGATACTTGATATCAGAATTTTAATTTTCATCATAAAAATGGAAACTGCAAAAATCGCAGTACCCACATACATTGTTCAACATATAGGTGGTTGAATTCCATTTTCCATTCCAGACTCATCCTTTACCTTAAATACTCTTATAGCCTTCTTAAATTCTTCATTCTTTGGCCTAAGACAAAATGGTATGATTTGTATTTTTTTAAATGCAACGAAATTACTCAATTTTTCATTGGAGTTTTGTCTAGATTTTCATGTAGTAAACCTAAATTCTAATAAAGCTTGAAAACAAAATTTAGTCCTCAGTTACGTGTATTTTAAATAGCTAAAACATTGGCACAGCATCTTTAGAGTACTTTTGCCATAGTGATTCATAATTCACTTCATAATGATTTCTATTTAAACCACTTGTGTTTGAAGTGTCATAAGAAGTCCACATTGCTTCATCAAATAAAAGGTTGTAAACCAGTTTGTTCAGCTTGCACATTTTAATGAAAAAGGCATGTGCGTCAATGTCTGCAAAGTTGAAGAAACAGGTACTGTTTTTAAATTCTGCTGAGCTGTATAATTTAATTTGAAGGGTCTTAAATACAATTTTAAGACCCCCAGTGTAATCTCTATAGCATCAGATTTTTTTGTTGTTGTTTGCCTAAGTCAAATTTATTTTCCCCCTATTTTAGGGCCGTGAAATCGGAAAACTGTCTTATTGCAATACAGAAAGTAGTTTTTTGGTTTTTTTTTTTCTGGGTCTTATAATTGTGCTCACTACTTGTGCATCCCCAAAGTGGTATTTTGTTTCACTTTAGCCAAATACAGATTTCTAATCCTGAGCATAAAAATTTCTTCCTATGCTGGGAGGGTAATTTGTAAACCTCAGACTTGAACACAAATCTAAACAGATGGCAGAGGAGTTAGCTGCCTTTTTTTAAACAATTTTCAACGTAGTTTGCCCCAAAAGGGAAGTTAAAGTAGCTCATCCTGAAGGGCTTTTATGTTGAGTAGGATTTGTATTGGTTTGTTTCTAGCAGAGTTTTCAGTATTTGAGATGTCTACTAAAACATTTTCCATGGACTTTATTAGATCCTGAAAGAATCGTAGAATCATAAAATACCAGGTTGGAAGGGACCTTAGGGATCATGTGGTCCAACCTTTCTTGTCAAAAAGAACCTGAATTTATTTTTTATTTCTAATGTGAATTTTAAGGCACTTCTTTTTAAGATACCTGTGTGGATTTTTTCACTTTACGTTATAAAATTGCTTACCCTGGCTTGATTATCAACATGAAAAGAGATCTAATTTCCTTGGCAATGGAGGCATGCCACAGCATGCACCAACTCTTCCACACCTGATCAGTGCTATGGAAAAGGGCATGCTTCTGTCAGCTGGTTTCTGCAGCTGTGAGAGGTATGATCGCAGCTTGGGATCATTTGCTCTCAAAGACAGCAGCAGAACTTGGCTTGACAAGCCAGGTCAGCTGCAGGAGGATGTGGGGTTCTAGCTCCTCCTGTGTGGCAGTTATTTCCAACATCATACCCATCTCATAAATACTGAGGAGGCAATATCCCTCCAGCCCTCTTGGCATCA
The DNA here is from genome assembly GCA_035590215.1 of Microhierax caerulescens. Lineage (NCBI taxonomy): Eukaryota > Metazoa > Chordata > Aves > Falconiformes > Falconidae > Microhierax > Microhierax caerulescens. The sequence continues at coordinate 96,139,026 of JAVJGJ010000047.1, forward strand.
CACCAGTGCTTCTGCTCCGCTGAGCCTGATGATCAGGTTCTTATTGGATGACAAAAACTCCCTCCACATGGGAAAGAATCCTTCAAACCATCCTGAGATTAATATTTACAAGCAGTGAATCTTTAACAAGCTGAAATTCATTACCAGGAGTGGACATCAAG
>JAVJGJ010000047.1:96139286-96153496 GCA_035590215.1 Microhierax caerulescens
AGAGCATATACATCCTGATTTCACTGGAAGTCTTGAAAAAAAGAAAAACTTAGTAGATATTAAAAAGGCTAATTAAACAAAGTTAACCTGTTTCTCATGCCCTGCTTCACTCCTCCCCTCCAAAAAGCCCTTTTTCCTGGTCTGAGTGCTTGAGGTTACTATAAATACAATAATATGGGGGTTTTTTCTTTACTGAATGCAGTCTTTTAAACATTATTTGTATTTACTGTATTCAATGTTATTTGTTGAAAAGAACACAATGGATAATATGTTTTTGAAAAGATGAAAGTAATTCTGTGTTTTAAACACCTGCCAATCTGAAATGTGTTGTGGTTTTTTTTCTCTGCTCTGAATAATTTTGTGTTTGGATACCTGCAGTAGCAGGAGAATCTTGTTCTGTTCCACAAATATTTTGTGTAAATAACTTGGCCAGCTTTCATGATTTTGCAGTATTTAGTAATGCAGATATTTACAATGAATAGTTTGCTAAAGAATTGTAGAAGCTTTTCTGGTTTCAGAGAGAAAGTGGGTTTGTAGTCTTTGAGGAATGTGGCAAATAAACTGAATGATAAAGTTTGAAAGGGTAAAAAAATTGAGTTGTAGTGAAAAAATTGAGGTTGCGCCAGCCATCACAGTAAGCATTTCTTTTCTTGATGAAACTGCATGGAATACCTAATTGTCAAACTTCTACAGAAGTCGGCTAACATTTCCAATGTACTCTTATATCAAAATCCAATTAAAAAGCAAGAGAGATTTCTTTTTTTCCTTTTTTTTTTTTTTTTTTTTTCTGCTTGGCTGCAAAACACTGCCTTTCTCTGCCTCTGATTCCCTTACTGCTTTCTTCTTTGTTTGTAAGTTCAGCATACGTCAGTGTCGTTTCCTCTTTTGCCCCATCCTACCCTCTTTCCATCTTCTTCTGCCTTTTAGGTGTTCAGTATGTTTTTGGAGACACTGGTGGACTTCATCCAGGTCCATAAAGAAGATCTGCAGGACTGGCTGTTTGTACTGCTGACACAGCTGTTGAAAAAAATGGGCGCTGATTTGCTTGGGTCTGTACAAGCAAAAGTTCAGAAGGCACTTGATGTCACAAGGTAATGAGTTCTTAAAAAAATAATTAAAAAAACCCAAACCTCATGTTACTTTCAAGTTTTGGGTTTTTTTTTTAGTGTGTTATGTGATTCTTAGAAAAACGCAGAGCCAATAACAGATGGTGAAACTTTAATAAACCTTCCTGCTTAAGTATTTTGATGAAAAAAACTGTTGTTGCAATATTCATCTCTTGGTGTCAGCAGGCTTTTAAGGAGTTATGGCAGTAATGGAGTTGTTTTCTGTCTTCCCTCCGCTCTCCCCAGACTTCACTAACAGCCTTATTTCAAAATGATGTTACATGATTTTGGGGACCATCAGAGCTGCCCATCCTTGGCCAATTCTATTTCCAAATGGAAGCTGGATTTTTAAGTAGAGTTGGAGGAGCTCTGGGACCTACTTCTCATCCTCCATTGTCTGAAGTATGGGACAGTATGAACAGTCTGGGTCTGTGCTGGACCCATTCATGTGGCACGTTTGCTGTGAAATCTGGGGAGGGGTATGGTGTACGTTGCAGGGAGAGAGGGAATATGGTCTGCCGCACCTCTCTTTTTGCTTCTCCATCAGAGTCCTTGAGGGTCATACCTGTAGCGTGCAATGGGGAAGAGCAGAGGCAGCCCCAAGGCAGTAGGATTGTTCAAAGAAGTCTGCAGGAGAGTTGTAGTGTAGACCTTTAGGATTGCATAAATTTAGAATTGGAAATCTGCTATATCATAATATTTTTCCACGTTACTTGCATCATTTATTCTAGCTATAATTGCTTCAAAGCAGGAATTTCTTGAATTTTGTCCTTTACATTCTAGGTAAACGTCTCTGAAAGTCAGATACAATATCAACAAAACTGGTAGAAATTTTTTCTTTTAAAAGTACTAAAGCTTTTCTTTACTGAAAAAGGGTGAGGGTTTATTTAGTGCCTCTCAACAGGTATTAAAAGAAAATTTCACGTAACATGATGTGATTTCTTTGTCTTACAGGGAATCTTTCCCAAATGACCTCCAGTTCAGTATTTTAATGAGATTTACTGTTGACCAGACCCAAACACCTAGCCTGAAGGTAAGACTTCTCAGGCTTACACTGCAAACAAAAATCTTCATTGATAGACATTTGCTTGTCTTAATATTTGAATTTGGATTGTTATTTTTGTTCTGTGTTTCAAAAAAAAAAAAAAAGGTTTTCAATTAGTGGATTTTGTTTTTGTAAACTTTCAGACAGTCAAGCCAGCACTACAGGACCAGCTTCGCTCTTTTTGGAGCTCAAAGGTTTTTGTCTGAATTATTGTCTTTATTCTTAACCCTATGTCAAACTCTTATAGTGTTTCCAATAATTTTTATTTGAATGCATTTGTACGCTGCTACTAACCTTTGCGAGAAACTTTTAAGCATGCAGATGTTCAATTTTGAACATTACACTAGTATGAAAATGTTTGCTGCAAGAGAGATCTAATAAAACCACAGTACAGTAAAAATGAGCAACAAAGACATGGCCGCCTAACATCAAGCTGGTTATGCAAACTCACTCTATCATGTCTTTTCTAATTTTATGTTTGTGATTTCCCAAATGAGTTTTTCTAGTTCTTTTTTTTTCCCTGTGTTCAGTCTGATAGGTCTTGAATTAATTTAAATTATTTTTATATTAATATAAACTTAAGTTACTATATTAAAAATCAGCTCTTTTTGTGGTACACTTTTCAGGAATCAGTGTGTAGCTTTATAATTACACACATTTTTACATAAGAATCTATAGTCCATAGGCTTCCCAGTATAACTGAAAAGTAAAAATGTATTCTGTAGTACATTTACAGTTCCAAAGAGAGTTGATTTGGGGATAAATGCATCAAATCCTAAGAAGATTTACAAGTGATGTGAATGGGGAAATAACAAGCATATGATAACTGGCATTTTCTGCTCTATCCTGCACGAAATATTTTTACGTAGTTTGATACTGCACAAGAATATGACTTTCCCAAGTTATGTTGAACCTAAAGTCACATGAATATGCCTTTTTTGTCTACAATACAGTAAAACTTACATTTTTAAGCTTTTGAGGACAGTTGATACGTTGACCACTGTTGCTTCGTAGAGCTGTGTTAAAAAGGGACTGCTGTCATTTATTGAAGACAGCAAATGAGGTAGTAAAAATCAGTTTGTTGTTTAAATAAATCCTTGGAACAAATTGGGCTTGGTTTTGTTTTACTTGGTTTTCCTTCCCAGGAAACTTAATATGGTGGTTGAGATGCTCCTTTTTTTTTTTTTTTTATTTTTTTTTGTACAGTAGCGTAGCTGGTAAATGCATATCAGTCATGTTTCAAAGTTCAGTGTGTTGATTGGGAACAAGACACAGACTCCTGCTAGGCTGAGTCAGGGGCTAAGTTCAAGAATATTCGCTGTGTGACCTAGAAGGAATTCAGAAATTTGAAACACTTTACTTGGGAAGATAGTCTGAAAATAATTTCCAGTATTTGAGAGAAACTTCTGAAGTCAAGATGTCTGCTTCCATAGAAGTTCATCTGTTACTTTGAAATAAAATCAAGAATATTTAAATGAATTTTTGGGACAGTACAGTATGTAACTGTTGAGGGGAAGGTAAGCTTTCCAAAGAAAGTGGTACCTACCCCCTACTTCCACCTTTATGGTGTAACTGTGACTGCAGGATCCAGACAGTAAAGTTGTTGAACATATGTTGCAGAAGTAGCCATTTAATACCCACATTTGTGAATATTTTCTCTAAATCCCGTCTTCAGTGGACCAAGATGTGTAACAAATTAATCAATAATCCTAGGGCACTACTCCATTTCTGGAAGTCTTCAGTTTTTGCTCTTATTCTGACAAATTATGATTTTGTTGCAGAATGTGCCTTTGGGCTAGGTACGCTGAGAAAAAGCATTCACTGTGACAGGAAAAAATCGGGAGAAAGGATTTTCAGCATCCTTAAAGATGGTCAGATTTAAGAAGGGATGATTGATAAGTTCTCCCTTTGGAAGAGTTCCCTTCTACAAATTACTTTTCCCTCTAGTTCTCATGTAAGAATCATGATCCTTTAGAATAAACTGTCATTGATGTTCTTGCACTTGGAAATGCAGCTAAGCTTTGGACAGTACAAGTCAAGGTTTTTGAGTGACCACAAAAGTGGATTTGGATAGTAGCCAGTAAGAGGAACCAAATGTGGAAAACATGTAATTCTACTGACCTAACCCATGGAGGGTGCAGCACAGTGTACTGCGCTGTATCTATCTTGCTTTCTTTTGGTATAATTTTACATGTAGGTGTAGTGAACTGCTGAAAAACACAGTTTAGTGGTGCTAGAGGCATATATCTATTTTGGTCGAATGTATGGGTGGGCATAGGAGTCAAAGTTTCTAGATAGGCTATAATCTTATTAAGCTTATTTTTGCAGGTGCAGAACATATGCTTTCCCAAGGATGGGTGTTTTCCTGAAATACACTTCAAATCATTACTTCCATTTTTCTTGGGTTGAATATCAAACAGCTCACGCTCAGTGAGAAGTGGACTTAAACACTGTGATCAAAGTTCATGACAAGTTTCTGAACTTTTTTTTTTTTTCCTTTGAAAACAGTGATTTGTTGACAAAAGTTTTTGCCGCAGTGGATCAGAAGATTATTTTTTTCCCCAAGTTCTTATTAAAATTTCTGGATTAAGAAAAACAACAACCAACCAATGACACAAATTCACAGAGATGAGAGTGCCCTTCAAAATTAATCTTCAGTGTATATTTTAATAGTTTGGTTAAATAATGGCAGAGGCAGTCACTCCTAAGTATCCAGTAACATAGGGACATACACCTGGGATGTGGCAATCTGAGAGTCACTTCACATGATTGCTTGTATTCAGCCTGAGTAAGTTAGAGTCTCTTGCATCCCAGGAAATGAGTCCGTGCCAAGATGGACTTTTTTCTGGTTTAAGTAAAGTAGCTTCTCTGCATTCCTTTCTCCTTTTTTTCTTATGTGAAATGTTTCTTTTGTTTTTATCTGATGCAGCAAACAAAACTGTAAAATCGTAAATCTTTCACAGGACAGGAAAACAATTTGCTTTCTGGCATTGACTGTGTAGCATCCTTACAGTATTTCCTGAATCTCTGGAAGTAGTTGCACATGTTCTTGTGCCAAAATTCATCGTTTCATTATCTGTGAAAGCTGTTTATGAAGCACTTCAGTTTCTTTTGTCTTTTTTTTTTTTTTTTTTTGAGTTATAGTGCTTATTGTGGCTTGATTATTTGGCTCACTTATTACAGCAGTGCTGTTATTAAACAAAATGTCTGTTTGTGTTAGATCCTGTACAGGAAAAATGCCTCAGTGTTTATAGTCCAGCAAATGTGCAAAAAATTCAGCCTACAAGAGTACAAAGTCCAGGCAGTATTAAACAACTTCATAGACAGTGGTTTCAAATTAACAGTAAATACTCATTGTAAGAATTCCTGGAGCTGCTTTCATTACAGTCAAAAATTGTTTATCTCCTGTCTTGGAGAGATTAAGTGGTTTGTTGAAGAGGGTTATGTTAGATATTTTCTTTCTAAACCTCAACTCTGTATATAGTTATTGGAAATAGTAACAGAAATACATCGTAAGTAGATTTGCTGCTGTCATGGACTTTTCTTCAGGGTGGGAGGTTTTATCCATAATAATACTGTCTTGTGCTATTTGAGCATAGAAAGGTACCCCTTCCAGAATTTCTTTCCTCAAAAGCAATTAGTGAAAAACACTGTCTTTCAAAATAGCTGTAAAACTTCGGGTATCTCCCTCACTGTGAAAAGCTGTATTAGTGCAAAGTCTCTCTGTTCATCATCTTCTGTTCACTGCTCTTATGTCTCCTGAGAGCTTCCATCTTTCCCGAAGTCTGTGATTTACTCCCTGGGAGTAGTTTAAATACTAAATAATACTGCTGTCAGATACAGTACTCCAGATTATTTTTTTTTTTTGTTGGGAGAAACTCCTTTGGATGTTCTGAGTGTTACAGTTCTTAACAGTAATTTTTTTATAAGGTGTGATATTATATATAATGTAAATTGTGAACAGTGAAACATCATGCTGTTGTAATGGTTTCACTTGGTAATCTAGAAATTTTAACAATTACTTCATATTTAGAAAACCACATAGCCTAAGGGTTTTTTCTGCGGAAATGTTTGTGGTTTTTTTTTCGTTGGAAAGAGTCTAGCAAATACTGTGGGGTTTACTGCATTTGTTGATACTGATCTGCATAAGGTGAAAGCCTCCATCTGTTGGCTGTTGCATAACTTTGGAGAAGTTGAGCTTTAACAGCTGCTGTGAAAATGAAATTCATTATTAATCTACATTTATCAGCTATCACTAATATGTGTGTCAGTGTATCTTGAGTTTTCAATAGCTTGCAAGTTTTCATGACCAAGGGGAATTTCTAAATAGCTTTGCTCAGAACAGTTTTACAACAAGCCATGAACAATTAAAAATACACCCAGAACTCTTCTTTCTTTCTGGTTTTGATGGACATAGGTGTCTTCCCTCCTGGTAGGTATTTCTGATTCACTATAATTACTAGTGGAAATAAAAGTAGCTAAGACAAATAGGTGGCCTGAATACATGTTCAGTACTTCTGTTGATGGGTTGCATGACAAATCTCTGGAGCAGCAGGAGTTGAGAAGAGAAATATGTAGGGGAGATACAGGCATATAGCCCTTTGCTCAAAGCTGTGCAGTGGTACATTTTTGGAGAAACTAGAGAGGGGCTGTAATCTGGGATGATTAAAACAGGTTCTGCATAAGCAGAGGGAGGGAGTGGAGTAAGAGAATGATGCTCAGGTAAATGAGGGAGTAAAGCAGCTTTTCCATCCTCCTGGTAAATCTGTGTCTCTTATCTTCTTAACATCTTCAAAGGAAAAGTGCATGTGACCCCTTCTGAAGTCTTGTGGAAATTCTATTCCATACCTTTTTCATGTTTAATGGGAAGATTCATGTGGCTTATCCCCAAAGATAGTGACTGTTCAACTCTGAAGTTTTATAAAAGAATGCTGAATGTTAACTACATAGTATGAATTAATGGGAACTGATACTGGTTCATCAGATGATGTTAATTTTTCATTTTTGTACTTGAAATTCTGAGTAATTCTTTAAAATCCTAATTATTCTTAAATCATTGATCATTTTGGTTTTTCTGTTTGTTAAATATAAGCTTGGCTGTATGCAGTGATTTGTGTGTCTTTTAGTCGTTACCAGTGAAATCTAAAATTTCTTTTACTATTTGAATTTCTGTGGAATAACTCCCTTCTTGAAATGTTGTATCCATTCATAAATTGATTTGTTGCATAGAGTTTTGTATCAATGCTGAGAAGGTGTTTAGTTTAATTGGGGAAAAGAAGTATTTTGGAGAATGAACACTTTATAAGCACACTTGTTCTTGTAGCACATCATTTTTATTGTCCACCTGACTCTTAATTCTCTTTGCAGGTCAAAGTTGCAATCCTTAAATACATAGAGACTCTTGCACAACAGATGGATCCAGGAGATTTTGTAAATTCAAGTGAAACTAGGTTAGCAGTGTCTCGAATCATCACCTGGACCACAGAACCTAAAAGCTCAGATGTTAGGAAGGTATGTTTGTTAATGTATACTTAGAATTGCAGTATATTCCAAGGGTCTTGGCAAACTAGAGAAGCGAGTATTTCTTGTCTAAACAAAAAAATACTATTTTTCTTTATAAATGAACATGTTCTTTCATACAGAGAAGATACTTCTATATCCTTCTTGGCAAACACACCTAATTTTTCTGTATAAAGTATCAGAAGTGAGAAAGTAAAGTTTGGCAAAAATTATGTTTAAGAATATTTAGGCAAAAATTTAACACATCTTGAAACTCTGTTAGGGTTGTTTTCATCTATGTTAATATGTTGAGATTATCTTTCATAATAGAAGGACTAACTTTGTTCCAAGCACTATCTGGTATTAGAATCTCTTCAGTGGGCATTTTCTATGCAGTTTTAATATTACTTCAGAGACCATGCTGCATGATACTAAATAGCACATTTGTAACAGGAGTGGTGAGTTTGGTAGCAAACTTGGTTCAATCTCTGGATTTTCTCAAATCCTTTGTGTTTAATAAAAGATAGGTAAATAACTGTTGACCCCTTCAACAAAGGAAGTTTTTAGCTTTAGTAAGTTAGCATGAAAGGTTTGTTCTTATAATGCTGCAGTTCCAGTGCAAAACTCCTTTTTCCACATAACTGCTGGGAAGTGAAAATTAGTATTTTGAGCTATGTAGATAGATATACCAGGGATACAGAATAACCATGACAAATGTACTAATGCAGTCTTTGGAAGGGTCTCCTAAGTAGTCCTTACAATAACAGAAAGCAAAAATCTTTGAATTTTGTTTGCAGTTTGACGGAATAGAGTTTTGTTGTTGTTGGAATTGTCACTGGTCATTCTGTCCTAGCTGCCATTATAAGCATGCTAACACTTTTTGAATGCTAAACAAACATACTTTCTTTATTGCTCATAAATGCAAGTATCTTTGACGCAGAGAACTAACTCTTCTGTTTCTTTTTCTCTGTTTATTTCTATGGTTTGAAAAGTTGCAACAATTCATTTGTTTAGATTTCCTTTGCTGTTTTCAATTAAGTTTGAGTTTTGGCAACTTCATTTTTGGAAACATTACCAAAACTTCTTTTCTTTAGGAGGGATGTTTTGTGGAGAGAATTGAGAGAAAATAGTGGGAGCTGTCTCACAGAGTGTGTAACGTGAAGAGAACAAAAATAAAAATAACTTCCACAGCATCTTGATATCTGGACAGTTTGTAATATGCGATAAAAAACATAGGAGAGTTAGTATTAGAGGTAATGTTTCCGTCTTTTGGCTCTTGCGTAACTCATGAGTACAAGAAGGCAGTAATAGATTATTATATTCTATGAACTTCTCTTGCCTAGTACCATGTTCTAGTGACATACATAAGACCATAAAACAGGAGGAGAATTGAAGCAGCACTATCTTGTAAATCAGTACAGTTTTAGTATTCAGACACGTGGCAAGCTGACTTATCTGATGGTTCATATCTCTAATAAGCATTTTTATGTCAATAAGTAACTGAATCATGGAAAGACTTGCCAGTGAGTTTAATAATCTGGAACACCTTAATTATGTGAAGTTTTCTCATTTTATTTTTTCTTTCCATAACACAGCTGGTAGAGGCAACTGACTGCCAAAAGCCTTTAATAACTCTGGAAAATAACATTTCACCAATAAGTAGTCAAAAGAGTTATTCTGATGGTATAAAATTTTTCATTCCCTTAACAGGCTTTACTGCCTGCTATCGCAGCCTTTTCCATTTTATTTATTTTAATAAGCTTATAGCATTTAGTATGATTTCTATGTAATTTATGGTTTGTTGGTGGTTTTTTTTTTTTAATAAAAACATTTCCAGTCCTAAGTATTATGAAAAATCCTTTTTATTTTATTAGTCTGAAGTTGGGCACTCTTAGTGCAGCTCAGTGACATGGGACTTCTTTCCGGAAGGTAAAATTCTATGTTACAGAACTAAGATTTCTTCTTAAGATTGGAATTCTTCTGGGAAGATTTATAATGTTCTTAGAGTTCTTCTAAGAACAAAACAAAATATTTCTGATCCTTATTGCAGACTTTTAAAGATGTTATCTGTATGACTGGACTTAAATCTCAAGAGAGAGAGCTTATGCTGAGGAAAAGAAAAACCTCCAAATACTGTAAAATGCTCCTTTTTTTGGGGGGCCAGGAAGAGAGGGAGAAAATAGATAATTGCATAGTTGAAAACCTTTTGTGAGTCAATATCAATTTTGATGCTTTAGGTTGAGCTTCATTTTGGGCAGACTTGATGTTATCAGTTTCTGTCCTGATACCCTTGTATCCTGTCTATTGTGTTATTTCATTGGCAGCTTAAATAGACACAGTGTTAGGGAGTGGAGACATGGATAACAGGACAGAAAAAGGGAAGTGGTAATTCCCAAGTGTTTGTTCAGTTGCTGGATTTGTTTTGGGTTTGCTTTGTGTCAGTTTCTGTTAAAGGTGACCATAAGAAATAACAAGGAAAGGAGAAACATTAAAGGGAGATTGCAGAGGGCATTCAGGTTTCACTTGAAGGAAAGGCTGTCAGGGGAGAAGGGAATAAAAGTTAAAGAAAACAGCCAGTCACGAGTGTGCAGAGATAATTTGTGGTGATCTAACATGCTCGTATTTTTTTCATTAAACTTAATACTGAGATGTGTGCTGGTATGTGTGCTCATACCTTGGCTTTCCACTTTTAATTAAAAAATGCTACAGGTCATTGCTCTGGAAGCAAAAGGGGGGAAATAAATGTCTAAAAGAATTCTAAACTACTTGCTTGAAGTATACTGCTGCTTAAGCAAGCTGCCTGTCATTCTGTCTAGCATGAGGCACTGGTTCTCTCCAGTGCATGGCAGACCTTGATGGTGAGCTATATAAACTAGACACAGTTGGTTAATCGTAGAGTCAGAGTTTTGTACTATTAAACAGCTGTGGCGAGTTTAATCTGTAGCCCATCATTGCATGTGTTCAGTTGTTGACAAGTTTGTTAGACTGTCCAGTGAATATTCATCAAACTGTACAAACATTACTAAGTCATGCAGTCAACATTCCTTTACTAGAGGGAACCCAACCATTGGGTAACTTACTGTGTTGCTTTGCCACTAAAGAGCTCTGATTTTTTTTTTATTCATGAAAAAAAAGAAAAAAAATTATGTATTAGTAAAGCATGCTGTAGGATGAGGATGGTGTTAAAGATGAGCTGTTAAAACTGAGGGTGTGGGAGGTGACATCCAGTAAACTGCAAACTCCAATACTTAACAGTTTTCATCTTTACAATATATAGTCAGCTAAATTATTTCTAATAACCTTTGCCTATCTTTAAAAAGACAAAGGAAGCAGAGCAGGATGGTGGAAGGTTAACTAACTAGTTTGGCTGTAGGTTAAATTATAAAGAATATGAAGTGCTCTGATCACAAGTCAAAATCAAGACTGTATCATTCCAAATGAGGTTATCTTTTTGGGTTTGGTTTGGGTTTTGTTTAATTTCTAAAGTGATAAATACTCTTTTTGGAGCTAGGGTTTTTGATTATCCATCATCCGTAATTACTACTTGCAGAACTCAGGATAAGGAACTGCAGGTTTCTTCCTGACTGATGTGTTGCATTCCTGTCTTTAAATTTGTTCAACTTGCCAAACCCTTTAAAAGCCACTTTGCAAATTCCTTCAGTACTTTTTGTAGTAAGTAGGGATCTCGGGTTGTGGAGGTTGAGGAGCACATTTCTGAAAGACTGCTTGTTAAAAGGATTGTGTGAAGTGTAAGCTTGTTGTTGTGTGCCTGGATTTATCAATATCTGAACTTCCAGCTTTCCAGCAAATAGGAATTGCTTTTGTTCACATCTGTTAAGATCTTTATTCAAGCTTGATTAAGACTTAAGTCATGTTTTATGATTGCCACTCATTATAGCATCTCTTGGTGATAAAATTACTTTAGAAAGTCCAGTGTCTTAAATCTGTATTTTCTTGTTCTAGGCTGCACAGTCAGTGCTGATTTCCCTTTTTGAACTCAACACTCCAGAGTTTACAATGCTGTTGGGTGCTTTACCAAAAACATTTCAGGATGGAGCCACAAAGCTTCTCCATAATCATCTCCGCAATACAGGCAACAGTGGTCAGGTATCTACACCTCTCTTATTATTCTTTCTGAGGTTCTGGTGTTTCAAACGTAAGTCCATTTCAGTAGACTTACTTGTGAGAGCCGGAAGGTTGGTAAAGGAGGGGAGGCAACCCAAATCCTATGTAGAAGTCTATCTTAGTAGCAGGTATCACACCTTATGGAATGCCTTTTCTTTTTCTCCAGACAATGATACTTTCTAAGTCTATATTGCTTCCAAGTGACTTAATAAGTTTGAACATGCTTTTTAAGAGTAGTTTATCTTTTACTTTACTAATTTCAAAGTTACACTTGATTGAAGTTACTAGTAATTGATTAGCCGGTCCAAGAAATTAAATAGAAGCTCTTAAAATATTTCTGGGCACTCGAAAATAAATACAATAATAAGTTAAAAGGTAAGCTGAAGTCCTACTGCAGTATCTTCTCATCTCTTTTCCTCCAGGGATCAATGGGAAGTCCTTTAACAAGACCCACTCCACGCTCCCCAGCAAGCTGGTCAAGTCCTCTCACTTCCCCAACCAATACATCACAGAATACCCTGTCACCAAGGTAATGTCTGCTGATGTTGCTACATTTATGCATTCTAAGGCTTCGTTACATGTTACCCCAAATTGTAATCCCAACAGTAAAAGCAGGGAGTGAATTTTGCACAAGGTGTCGGATCCTGAAAAACAATCCCCCTACTTCTACAGAATGGCATTACAGTGAACTGCTTAGCCTCCCTGAAGGGTCTGACAAGTACCAGGGCTGGTCCTAGGTGGGGAAGGGCTGCGTACCTTAGACTGCAAATGGATTAGCAAGAGAAGGAATGGAAGTGTTAATCTTTAGCAAATACTAGAATAGATCAGCTGGGTGTTGGTGGTTTGAGCCCAGCCAGTAACTAAGCACCATGCAGCCACTCGCTCGCTTCCGCCACAGCAGGACAGGGGAGAGAATCAGACAAGTAAAAGTGAGAAAACTCATGGGTTGAGATAAAGACACTTTTAATAGGTAAAGCAAAAGCTGCAACACACGAGCAAAGCACAACAAGGAATCCGTTCACTGCTTCCATCAGCAGGCAGGTGTTCAGCCATCTCCAGGAAAACAGGGCTCCATCATGTGTAACAGGTACTTGGGAAGACACTCCCAGCATCCGCCCCTTCATTCTTTCTCAGCTTTCTGTGCTGAGCATGACCTCATATGGTATGGAATATCCCTTTGGTCATTTGGGGCCAGCTGTCCTGGCTGTGCCCCCTCCCAACTTCTTGTGCACCCCCAGCCCACTCACTGGTGGGGCAGTGCGAGGAGCAGAACCAGCCTTGGTGCTGCGTAAGCACTTCTCAGCAATAACAAAAACATCCCTGTGTTATCAACACTGTTTCCAGCACAAATCCAAAACTTAGCCTCATACTAGCCACTGTGAAGAAAATTACAACTGCCCCAGCCAAAACCAGCACACTAAGTTATTAAACCAGACAATATTGGGAGACAAAAAAAGTAGTAGTTCATAAATGTTCAGATCTTTAATTTTGTGGTACCAATGTTGCCAGCAAAATGGACTTTGCTTTTAGCAATCAACTTGCTCTGAAAACCATTGAGTTTTATCAGTCCTCCTTACTTTGGAACTTCTTTCAGAATGAAAGAATGGTGTAAAAATCCTAGTTGTTTCATGTTCATAAAACAACAAAAGTTTGTTTCTTCAGGCAGATGTTGCTACATAATGTAGCCCTTCTCTTAGCTAGCTACTGCCAGTGCTTTCTCTGTCAGTGCAGAACACTTACAAGATGTACTGTAATACAGTTTTGTTATGTGGAGAGCCAGCTTTCCTCCTTCATGTTTCAAGAAAAATAATAGTTTTATTAATATTTCTTGAGTCTCTGTAGTTCCATGCTAATGTTATTTAAAAGTAAGGGGTCACAAAATAAATCCATCTGAATTCCTGTGTCCTCTGTGGCCCACAGTGCATTTGACTATGACACTGAAAATATGAATTCTGAAGATATATACAGCTCTCTTCGTGGAGTCACTGAAGCCATTCAGAATTTCAGTTTTCGTAGCCAGGAGGATATGAATGAGCCTTTAAAACGAGATTCAAAAAAAGATGATGGTGATTCGGTGAGTATTTAAACTCAGTGCATCTTGGTATCAGCAAACCAAGCCAGTGACTGATTTATTACAAATGATAAAGCATCTTTTTCAGTAGGTTTATATGTTAGGACTTCTGAAATGGGATGTTTCTCCTAAATTACTTCAAAGCTTTAGAAAAATATGTTCCTATTCTTGAACCACATTTAGGAAATGTAAATACTAATTCTAAATAGCACTAGCTGTTCGTTTAAAATGTTAGCAATTTAAAAATTAATTACTTTGCAAAACAGTTGGAGTTCAGTTTTTAAGAGGTCTGCAATACATGTTTTTCTAAAGGTTTTACTTTATTCCATACAGCCCTGTATGAAAAACCATATTCTGGGTTTTT
>JAVJGJ010000047.1:96153596-96169201 GCA_035590215.1 Microhierax caerulescens
TTTTTCAGTGCTACATGGCCTTTTAAACTTCTGTTTCTATGAAACTTTCAGATCTGATGAGCTTGCCAAGTATGTACATTTTTAAACATCTTTTTGATTACTTAGCATCAAAATCTTGAGATAAAATACTGACAGCTGTTTCTAGTTCATGAATTTTTTTTGGCCTATGTACACCTTACCACTTTTGTTTTTTGAAGGAAAGCAAAGTTTAGGGAACTGTTTCTAAGACTTCTTATTTGAAGGCTAGTTTGAAATTTTTGGAATTTGTAAGTTTTTGCTACATAAATGAATTAGTAATGTAGTTAATTGAAATGTGTGTGTATTTCATGTGCTTGTATGATACTTCTTCTGCAGATTTGCAGTGCTTCTGGAATAGTAGACCTACGAGCAGGAAGTGGTGTGAGTGATACAGGCCGAACAGCTCTTGATAACAAAACATCATTACTCAACACAATGCCTCCCCACTCTTCACCACGTTCACGAGATTATAACCCATACAATTATTCTGATGGTATCAGTCCATTTAATAAATCTGCTTTGAAAGAAGCCATGTTTGATGATGATGCAGAGCAATTTCCTGATGGTAAGCTTCAGATTGTGGTCTATGCTAGAAATAAAATGGTGAGATTTTCTGTTGTTTAGTTCCATTTCCTAATTTATTATTAGCAATATATGTATCAACAGTGCCACTTCTTTGAGAGATTTTTATGAATACTGTATTTCAAATTAGTTTATTTGTAAGTAACCCTTTTGAGTGACACTGTTGGATTACCTGGTATTTGTAGAGATTAAGGGTAGAAATGAGACAAATACTGAGCTATATTGTATACTTCTGGTAGCATATGCTGTAGTGGTACTGTCAGTGTAAATTTACTTACAAGATTGCTTTATGATTGAAATGTAAAGGGGTGGAGAGATTTACAGCAAGAAAGTAAAACTGGATCAGACCAGTTTGGGAATTAGGTGAAAGATTGAGAATTTTGTTAGTAGTATATTTGTTTTTGAAACATGACATTGGCCTTTTCTATTGACTAAACAGTCTTTTAAAAAAAAAAAAATGATAATACCAGCTTTTACCAGTAATGTGGTTCATTTAGCCCACGTAAATCTAGGAACTTGGGCTGTTGTTTTGTAGGCTTTAGAGCTTCTCTTAAATATTTCTCAGTAGATCTTTGGGTAATTTCTTGTGTCTAAATGTTGGGAAGGTTCCACTTCGATGAAGTATCATTGCTATCGTTATTTTGAATAGTAGGTACTTTTCATTATCTGGTATTCTTTGTTGTTGACAATTCATATTCAGTTATAGATTTAAATCAGTTTTTAAGTAAACAAGTTTCTTAGTGGGGGACATACGAATTTTCCCTCTTCTGACTGTTTTCCTTCTGTCATCCCGCAAAGATGTGTTGTAGAAACTGTTGAAGCACAAAGCTATTTTCTGACATGGTGTTCTATTCAGCTATATTCTATATATTGGCTTTAAGTTTACATTAAAACCAAATCCAAGTCAGTGTTTAGTGAAGTGGCATATGGCCAATTACTGTCATCTGTAAAAAACTGAGGGGAGAGCAAGTTTTTACAAACCATGTCATGTAAATATCAGTAACTAAATACCTTTGCCATCCCCCTACAGAGCCAGTTTATGGTCAAGATTCTCTATTACATGGTGTGAGCTGCTTCATACCTTCCGACAGCAGATTTCTGGATATTGCAGTAAACCAAATGCAGTCTGTGCTGTTGCCAGCATGTTCTGGGTTTGTAAAAAACTCATGACTGGCTGGAGTGAAGCATCCCCATCCAGTATTAGGTTTTCCTGGCTGGTAATGCATTATTTACTTCTGCTCTTTAATGGATCTTAACAAAGTACTTGCATTTATTCCTGTGTTCACCATCAGTATTTAGTTATACCGTGTGCATTCTGTCATTTGTGTGTTACTTCTAGAATTTCATCTAAGATAACTTTGAAAAAGTCTCCGTGAAAAAAAGATACAGTTGGCGAAATAATTTGTTCCCACAGTTCCTCATTTAGGAGTTGCGTGCTATTCCCATAAACCTGAAGCGCTCATTGGATGTAAGATTTTAATTTTCAGGAACTCCACAGAATTGCTACCTCTTCATGAGAAAGCCCTGTTTTTATTGGACTCCCAGCTATCCTCTCGTGTTACTGGAAAAAGGATGCAGAAATACAGGGCTGGATGGGAAAACCTGAGCTGCTGATATAGTCCTGTCAACAGCACTGAAGCATGAATGCGTATTCTGTAGATGGTTTGTGTAACAGTTGAAAATTCACAGAGGAGGAGGTGGCACAGTGCACCCCACGTGGCCATTTGAGTGTTTTGCCTGTTTTACAGTGAACAGATTTTCAGAGTAACAGCTTAAATCTTCCAACCACTAGCACAGGGGTTTTTTCCCCCCAAGAGAGGTGGTCTTTATCCGAAGCATAGGGAAACCTGGCTTTCTGAGTCATTTCCAGACTCCTTAAAAGCAGCACAGTCTCTGGTTGAAAAATGGTGTTCCTCTCCAGGGAAGCTTGCTTATTTCAGCTTATTTCCATGGATTGTTTTCCAGACATCTTCCTATTTACCAGCTGTTTTGTATATGAGGCTTAACACTTTTGCTTTTATGTCTTGCCTTAACTTACCATCTTTTTTTTCTTTCATTCCTCTTGATTTATCATAACTTTCAGGTTTTTATCCTGTTCTGCAGAATGCTTGCCAGTGCTCTTAGATTGATGTCATCTGCAGATTTTAGGTGGTCTCCATATTCTTTTGATAGTGTTAACAAAAGCATCAAACAGAATCAGGCTCTGCACAGTCCTGAGCAGGGACGTCACTCATATCCTCCTAGATTAATAGAAAGCCATTTAGGGTCCATTCTCCCTGTAGGTGATTGATCAAGTTCTGCACTACTTTGTTGACTTTTTTGGCCGCTGTGTTTGCATAGCTTCTGTATTAAGGTGCTGTGGGTGACAGTAGGAAAATCTTTACTAAATTCATGATGTACCTACACGTTCCCTTTGAACCCCTACACTGTTTCTCCTGTTAAAAAGTATATTACTTGGTGTGAGAAGAGCTGTTCTTCATCAAGTATTTATCTCTCTAATGCATATTTTTAATTCGTTGAAATGAAGGAGTTGCATCTGCTCCTCCTCATTTGTGGTTTGTTGTCTTTTCTGAAAAAGACATTTTGAGAGTACACTTTGAATATGACTTCTTTCACGCTTATCCATTCTTATCTGGAGAACGTTTGGAAATGAAACAGTGAGTGCTAAGTCATACAGAGGAATGGAAAATATAGGCTGTGAAGGCACATCCCTCTTGGTTATCTTCATGTTTTTCAGGAATTCCAGCTATTTCCCCCACTAATAGAGCTTCTTTCCTCCCCTTATTCCTGCATGGACATGTCTGCTACCTTCTGCTCTCTTTATCCCTTCCTTCCATATGTTCAATTTGCCACTTCTTTCATTCTGATACTTACATAGTGAAAATAACTTTATTAAAACAGATGCATGGGTAGTTTTACTACTTAGGTGTCAATGTGCATTCCCCAAAACAGGATGTACTATAGCTGTAATCCTCACAGTTTGGTAATGATCTTGCTTCTGTAAGTCTGTCCATTCTGCTCATCTGTATCAATTAATAACTTGCCTAATGCAATTTCAGTCTGTCCTTTAGTCGGACATTAATGATCCATTTAGACAGTCTGCAAAGCATTAATATAGAAGCAATAGAAGTGCTTCCAGAAGAACGTTGCTGCTTTCAGGTGCTCGTGCTCCTGATTATTCATGCAAAACAATGCAAATAAGAGTGTTGGGTTCAAAAACAGTATGATTTTTTTTTTTTTTTTTTTTTTTAGGTAACTGATGTGTAATTTTAAGATACTTGATATGTGGTATTCAGTTTTTACTTGTTTCTGTGTACAGGTGTTTTGTACAACGTTTATAAGTTACAGTATCAAATACAGTAATGTAAGATGTTGAAGGGCTGTGGTTTCTCAGTATATGACCTAATAAACTCATTATGGAGAATGTATTGTGTGTGTTAATAAACAGAATAATTTTAGGAAAGATGCAATGCAGGAACAATTGCATTTTATGCCAATATTTTCTACTTTTTCCAGAAGAAAAAAATATATCTGTCTTTCTGTTAATTTATCCAAAAATCTCAGTACAAAGATGGAAGCCATGTGCTTTTATTTCTTAAAAGGCTAAATGGGTCTTGATGATGGAATAAAGGAAACAATTTGATGTTTAGTTTTCATTAAGACCACTTTTTTAAGTTTCTTGACTGTTTGCAGATTTCTCCATTTGCAGCCCAGTTTCTACAAACATGGGTCATGTTACTAATGCATTTTTCCATCATCATGAAAATCCTCTCTAATCAAAACTAAAATCCAGAGCCATCTCATAATGACTGCTATTGGGAGTCTCTCTGCCTTGGTTTTGCTTCTATTTCAGCTATTTTGTACCAAGCAGCATTCTTGTGTGGTTTGTTTTTTTTTTCCCTGTTTGTGTTAACAGCCTAGTTATTGCTGTGGAACCATGGCTTACAAAAGTCTAAGCAATTCTGTAATACTAATGGAGAAAAGACAAATTTATCATCTTGGATGGAAGAGTTGTATGGGAAAGGTGGCACTTTGTGTATACATCAGATTTAAAAGAATACAGAGTACTTAATGCTTTGGGTTTTGCAAGCATAAAAACTCTTGCAGTAAATTAGCTTAAGGGGGTTTTTTGCAGTATCGTTGTAGGGGTTTTTTGGTGACCGTAAGCTTGTTCAACAATGTTGGCTGCACTGAAAATGTTGTAGCCAGATTTGCTATTTTTGCAGCCAAATTTGGGGAAAAACGGGCATGCTAGAAAGCCAGCTAGCTATCTTAGGAAATACCTTCCAGCTGTACAACAGGCACTAATATTTACTTGCAATGATCTGAGAACTGTCTGTATTCCTTTTTGACAGAGCCTCCCATGGACCATTCTGATCTGGTTGCAGAGTTACTGAAAGAATTATCAAACCATAATGAGAGAGTTGAAGAAAGAAAGGCTGCCCTGTACGAGCTCATGAAGTTAACTCAGGAAGAGTCTTTCGGTGTTTGGGATGAGCACTTCAAAACAATACTACTTTTGCTACTTGAAACACTTGGAGATAAAGAGGTAAATTGAGATTAATCTAGTTAAGAATGTTAATAAAGCACGTGGTTTACTTTGAGTATCTTTGACATTTGTATGGGTTGTAGGAAAGGCACAAATTCCAGTTAGTCTTGAAAAACAAAAAAGCTCTGGAAATGTAAAAATTTAATGAAGTCTGAGCATCCTAACAGTGAAAAGGGCATCAGTAATACTTGCCTTCTCAAGTATTATTTGTTGATTCCCACACACTAGATAAATTGAAATGTTTTTCACTGGGATCCAAAATTTATCTGTTAATAGCCCCTGGTAGAATCTAGAATATCAAAACACGATTGTGTCTGGTAAAGCATTTAAAAATATATTTCTAAAATACAGTAATGCTCATTGTGAAGAGACTGAGTTCTGTGTAATTGTTCATTACCAGGGTCATGGTTTTGAAATCACTGAGGATCAAAAAGACACTAATACTTATGAATAAATAAAATGTAAAAAAAAATTTAAAAAAGTGTTTGCATGATGTGATGCTGAAGATTCTGTTAGCACTTGTGAAGAGTAAAATTATTTGCAACTTTTGGGTAGCACAGATAATTCAGGTGGTGTATCATAAACATGTTGCTAACCTAATTATCTGCAAAAAGAAATGAAAAGGAGTGAGAAACCGGAGATTTTTTCTAGTTTTATTTGTTAACACTAGGTCCATATTGTATATATGTGTAGTGCATAATATGGTATTTTTCTTCTATCAAAGACTTCCAGCTGCTGAACAAATGTTAAAACATATGTCTGTTTAGATATGTAACTCATTTATTTTAATATTAAATCTTCAGCATGCAATTAGAGCTTTGGCATTGAAAGTTTTAAGAGAAATTCTAAGAAACCAGCCAGCAAGGTTTAAGAATTATGCAGAGCTCACAATCATGAAGACATTAGAAGCACATAAGGATCCTCATAAGGAGGTTAGTAATCCATTATTCCATTTGTTTGAGATTATGACAAATTATTACATGTCCAAAAAATGTTGGAGAAACTAGTCAGGTCTCACTGAGGAAGTAAGCTATTTAATAGTCAAGCATGTAGCTGTTATTAGTTAACACTGGTATGAAAAAAAAACAACAAACCACAACCAAAACCAAAAACAACTGCAGTTCTGTGAGCTCTGAAATACTTAATCAGCCCTAACAATTGCCTTACGTGCCATCCAGGAGGACACAGTAACATATGATATGTTACTATGGCTCTTTAAGGAAAGCTGAACGGAGTTTTTTCCTTGTATCATATCTTAAGCCAAATATAGGTGTCCTGGAGCTCCTCAACAAGCTTTTGGATTTCGTTAGGGTTCATGGTTGAGAGATGGGACTGAGCGTGGTAGGGAATTGTCAACCCTTTCCATTTTTAGCTACCTCTGCACCATCCAAGAGCATGGCTTTGAATGTTAGGGGAAAACACACAGGAACATCTCAAAGGGAGGAGCTGGCTGTGGCTGAGAACAGTGAGGGCTTTCAGAAGCAGAAGGGTAACCATAATCTTACTCAAAATATTTGTAATACATACGTACGCAATAAAGGATAATGCATGTATATATAAGAAACACAAATACGGTAACCACCCCAATGTTAAATAGTTCAAATCAGCGTCACTGATGCTATGGAAAGAGTCCAGGTTTATTATTAAATGAGTACGTCCTTCTCCCTGCCCTCCCCAGCGAGGGCACTTACTCTGTATGGAACTTACTGTGGAGTTCCAGGTTTTGAAGTTTGACTGCAGTTCCTCCCATACCAGTGACTTTTGTCAATCATCTGATATTTACTTCTCTTTTCCCCTCTTTATGTGTTTCATATACTGTATTTATTACAGTGCCTTGTCCCCATGTTTCCTTCTCTGTTACAGCGTTTTTTCTCTCCCTTGGTTTCATGTATGTGAGTGAGAGTGTAAATGGAGAGAAGCAGTTATGGAGGCTTTTGTACACCGTTGAAGTACAAGCCACTGATTTTGTACAGCGGTTTGTCTTGTTAGATGGCAGACACCACAGCTGTGCTGCTGTGATCACATGTGAATTTTCTCTGTTGTCCTAAGCCTCTGTAGCTGTTGACTTCCTACCTAGTTACTCTTGCTCTGCTGCTTCTGCATATTCTTCAGGCTTAAAGTACTGTCTTGACATAGTGTCTTTCAAACTTAGAGGCTAGTGAAAAACAGCTAGGCTGACTTCTAGAAGCAGCAATCTAGGCATGTGTTTAAAATGTTTTTGTGATGAATGTGAAAGTGTATTTTGTCAGTTATCGCTAACCTAACAAGCACTAACAAACAAGAACACAAGAAATTAACAGATTCACAAAGGTTGTGATATTTCCATATATATAGTTGGGTGGGGGGTGTTGCAGAACAGAGAAATTCCAAATCCAATTCAGCAAGCAGGTTTGAAAAACTGATATGCCTGTTGCTGAGGTCATAATTAGCCACAGAATATTGGGAAGAGTCTGTGTTTTAGGACAGTATGTACAGCAATTGGAATCTTGTAAACAGATTTTCAAAGGGCTTTTCATTCACATATTTGTACAATATTTTAGAGCTCTTGGTAGGAAATTTTTATGTTCAAAACCATTACTGCCAGGTAACAGACCATAGTAACAGTCTCCTGTAAATCATTCTTCCATGTCTTTTACTTACCCTTTCAATAGGTGGTGAGATCTGCTGAAGAAGCTGCCTCCATGCTGGCCACTTCCATTAGCCCAGATCAGTGCATCAAAGTTCTCTGTCCAATTATCCAGACTGCAGATTACCCCATTAATCTGGCTGCAATCAAAATGCAGACAAAAGTCATAGAAAGAGTATCTAAAGAAACCCTTACTCAGCTTTTACCAGAGATTGTGCCAGGTCTAATACAGGTAAGGAGAGAAGAAAGAAAAGGGGGGGAAAAAGGAACAAATGAAAAAAAGAAAAAAAAGACACTGTATATGTAAGAGTTGCAAAGGCTTTTTAAAAATAATATCACTTGGCTCTCATGAAGGATTTTATTTCTCTGATAGCTTCTTTGACCCAGAATAACTCAGACAGTGGGAACAAACTCTTGAGTGGCAGGTAGCTAAACTAAAACCGGTTAGGACTCAAAGGAAATCTCAGCAGGATATAAAGTGCTGGTTATATTTAAGCTTGGTACATACTTCTAGTTGTAGTTTTTTATTGTTTGTATCTTTTTCCAAGTTGTAGTCATTTTGTACATGTTGTATTTGTATATAATTATAGGGGTTTATCACTTGGGGTTTAAGGGAGGCAAGAGGAAAGAAGCAGTTGATTGGAGAAAGTTAAATAAAACAAGAAAGATACCATGATGTCTCTTCCTTTGTCTTTAAAAATGGAAGTCCACCTTATCAAGAGCCTTAAATTAAGATATATTAATTTGCACATGATGGATAAAGGCTTCAGTTTCACAGCTGGATTCTGCAGATTTTCTGTCTCTAATGAGTGTGATTCATTCGTACATCTGCAGGAAGGCAGAGGCATAGCAGGGGCCCTCAGAATTGAGTGTGAGTGAAACAGCCAGGCATGTGGTACTAGCAAAGTGGCAAAACAAATAAAATCAGTAAGGAATGAGATCAGAATTAACAAAAGATTCTTTACCTGTTAGAGAATGTTTCTTTCAAAGTAAGGAAGATTTAAATTGAGTGGTCTTCTGCTTTAAGTAAATATCTGTATAATCTACAATATCTCTTATGTACAGCCCTGTTGCATGACAGCAGCTCTGTTTTCAGTATAACTTATGAGCAGGATTGTGTGGGTTTTAGTTTCAGTCTGGAAAATGATTATCAATGGTGATTAATAAGCAGCCTGCTTTTAAAGTGCATGCTGTGTATTTGCGTGTTTGGTTTTTTGTTGGAATGCTTCATTGGGCTACACTAGCATTAATTTACTGTAGACTTCAATGTATTTATTATAGTAAATAAGTAAATAGCTTTCTGAGGCTTTTAATCATTAACTGATAAGGTATTAATGTTAATTTTATTGCTTTCTAGGGTTATGATAATTCAGAGAGCAGTGTTCGTAAGGCATGTGTTTTCTGCCTTGTAGCCATTCATGCAGTAATTGGTGATGAACTAAAACCACATCTCAGTCAACTCACTGGCAGTAAAGTAAGTATAAGATACCATTTAAAGAGATCTTGTTCCGTAATTGTGTGTATGCATTTGCATTCTGGTTGGAATTGCCAGGAAGTTTCATAAAAGTAAAGTATATACTTGAATTAGAATATTGGGGCTACTGCTGAAACTCGATGAGGATTAATATAACTTCATCATAAAATTTTCAAAACTGATATTCCATAGATCTTTATGCAAGTGTATGAACTGTACCATTAAGATAAATACTAGATCACGTTTCTTACTGCTGTTCAATGGATTTAGTCACTGGTTGTATCCCCATTAGTTAGTGATTATGGCTATACTCCACATAGCTTTTCCTGTCAGTATTTCTTGTCTCATTTTTCATGCAAGTTCTGATTGGTAAGCAGTAAGTGTTATTTTGCTTTCATCAGTCCTTTCAGTACATCTAATTTGGAGTAATAATATTATTAAACATTCTATGGTCGGTTTTGGTTCAGGATATTTATGACTTTATTGACGTCTCTTACATAGAGTTTTTTGCATGCAAACAGCTGTATGTTAACTGTGAATCTCTTTGACCTTGAGAATAGAACAGGACAATTAGTTTTGTATATCTTTGAATAAGACAGTTATATCTTAAAAATACTCTCTGGCAGTGATTGTTTAATGTGATTCTAGATTATATTGGAAGCTTTAGTAAGTATTACACCAATGACTCTTAACTAGAGGCTTAAAACCTCAACATTAACTCAAAAGGAAAAAAAAAAACAAACCCAGCCTGACCTTATTTAGAACAGCATTGTAATTTGAGGAGAATATTCCATCCATTTTAATCTAGCTACCTTAGATCATTCTCTTCTTTACATCCTTAAAGAAACTTGCAGTTTCTTGTGACAAATTTTGCTGTGCTTGATATTTTCATTGGCAAGTATGTTACCTTTGAATCAACTGTTTAAAATACAATTTTGCTTTTGGGAAAAAGAAAATAGTTTAATGTCTCCTTTGTTGTACTTTTCCTGGAGTCTGTAGTTTGCAAATACTGAAAGTGAATTTCTGGCTTAAATTTGCAGATGAAATTATTGAACCTTTACATCAAACGTGCACAAACAGGCTCGGGACCAGGGGATACAACAGCAGATATGTCTGGACAAAGCTAATGAAGCTGACAAGAGTTAACCAGGTTTCCTAAAGCAAGGGCAAGGCCCTCTTCAGTGAAAGGAAAATTCTTAACATACAACTTTTGGAACTTTTTTCCTTGGGTTTTTTTTCCCTTTCTTTTGTTGTTTTTTGTTTTTGGGGTTTTTTTCTTTAACCAATGGCTGTCCTCAGCCTGCATGTGACTGTTGCAATAGAATTATTCCAAATCCAAGGAAAAACAGTATTAACATCAGTTGATCAAAGCAGAAATAAAATTTAAAAATAATCTAATCCATCAGTTATCCTGTTCAAAATCCTCTGTGTCTTCCCATTAACTTTTGCCAGTGTTATTGTATTAAAAAAAAAGATTTTTTAATGCTAATTAAAAAGGTATGCTTTAAGCTTCAGAAGTTAAAATATAAATTCTGTTGCTTTTACTCAGCTGCAGATAACATTACTTTTTTGTTGCTGTTTTGTTTGAGTATCATGTCCTTCGCTAGAAACCAGAAGTGATGTGAAACAAGAAGTGATGTGAAACAAGGCTGAACTAGTCTGAACTGCAGTGAGACTCGTTCACTGTGTTGGTGGTTCCTCATCTTACTTACAGCTTGTTTGGGATATTCTGGAGATTGAGAAATATGCCTATAAAAAAAGCTGGATTGATCCAGTTCTGTAAAAGTGATATTGTTCATTGGTTGTATGTTTGTTGCATAAATAAGAATTTAGTGTGCGCAGCAGAGGACTGGTACAACCAGTACCTCTTAATGTGGAAGACAGCCCTTTCAGGGTAGCATTGCCGACCTGGTGATAGTGTGGCAGTCTGCTTTCTAGCAGCAGAGTTAATGGTCACTTGATGGACGTGAACCATCCTTGTCACCTTTCATTCTTCAAGCAGGATGCTTCAGAATGGAGTGCTCTGCCCAAGCATGCTCAGTATGTATTTATCTTTATCACTAGAATGTTTCCTCTCAACCTAATTGCTGGAACAAGTAGTCTTGTATTGTAACTCACATGGGATTTTGACAGCAGTGCAGAAAACTATTTATTCGTTACCTTCCTAAAAGCACCAAGATTTTCTGCATTGAATTTAAATGCGGGGGGAGGGGGAATAGTCACAAATGCTATGGATCTTGCCACCTTTTAATTTTAAAAAAATTTATATATTTTGGATGAGTTGGGAAAGCTGCACCAAATTATTTGCATGGTTTTCTTGAATAGCATCCTCAAGACCCATCTGGATTAAGGTGTGGAAATGTTTCCAGGGTTTGTTTTTCCATTTTTGAAAAAGAGTTAGTTTATTGTGAATAATGGTTCTTTGTATTTATGAACTTGATAATGGAAAGAGAACAAAGATCAAGTAAATGTGTCCCTAAATGTTGTCTTTTTCTTTTTCTTTTTTTTTCTTTTTCTTTTTTTATGTCTTGGATATAAGCAGCAAGCTAATTAACTAAGAACTGGGATGAAACAGTGCCCTTCCCAGGAATGGTGGAACTTTTTTTTTCCTGACTGTTTTTTTCCTCCCCTTTGACTGTGATGTTGTCTAGTTGTAGGAAGTGTATCCTGATAAGAGAGAAAATAGCGGTGCCAAGGATGATGATCTATGCTAGGCTAAAATTCTCTCTACCTCTTCAGGGTGACTAATTTTTGACTGAGCTGCTGCATATAACACCCGGTGGAAGAACTATCTACAGAAAATCTTACATTCTTCCTTTTTTTTTTTTTTCTCTCTTCCAAACTATCACTTAATGTGTATTCAAAACTCTTCAACATTGCAGCCAAATATCATAAGAAACTACTTATACACTTTACTTGCTAGAAACCCTGAAAAGCAAAACTGAATAAAAATTTAATCAGATGCTTGTAGTTACATGAAAGGTTGTTTTCACTTTAGTTTGAAGTGAATGCAATAGAAAGAGCTAACGTGGTTGTTAATAAAGCAATGCCATTGCAGAGATTTATTTGGAGGAAAAGTTGTAGAAATCTATGTAAAGACTATTAAAACCAAGACTGTCATAACATGTTGCTAGCCCTTTTTAGCAGCTACATCAAGAAAATAGTATCTCTTCTTTCTTTCCTTTGTACGTGTAACATCTTTGTTGTTTTCTACTGTTTAATTACATTGTGTATTTATAGTTCTATGCTTACCATTGTGCATATACTGGCAATAAAATGTACATAACATTACTTAAAAAATAAGCAATGTATACATTCTGGTTTTCTGTTTTATTTGATCACGTGCTATAAGAAGAAATTATAAATGTGATTGATACAACATTGGTTAAAAAGAAAAATTTATCTTAATCTTCATGCTTTGTGTGTCCAAATGATTTTTCTTTATATACTCTTGCTAAACCTGACTTGGCATTTCAGAACATGCTGTGAACATAGGTATGCTAGAGAAAACTGTTTTTTGGAAATTGAATAGAATCTTAATGAACACCCATTTTCCTTCATCTAGGCAGGTTTCATGTTTACCGTTGCATTTATTTGTATGTTATACACTGTTATAATTTTATTTTTTTTAATATTTCAAAAATATTTTTCAGTCTACAGTCTTGGAGTTTATGTTTTAATTACACAAAAGGTCACTTAAAATTGCACAAATTCTAAGCTCAATAGTCCTGTATGTTATTCCTACTTTTCCTACAGGTAATACTTATTTTCAGAAGATCATTTCAAGATGACTGCCCTTTGTCATCTTTTTGAAGATCTGTTTCATACTGAAAAAATAAGTTATTGAAACATACAATACATGTTCTATGTTAACATAATTTGGTTTATTTGTAAACAAAAGTTGGTAAGAAAGAAATGGGTTGTCCCCTATATGACTGAAAAATTTTGCTGCAGGAAGGGGGGGAGGAATATATTTACCCAAAGTTTGTCCATCACTTTTGCTTCTGAGCCATTGTTTAAGTGTTCCAGGTGTGGATATCCCAGGTATTAAAATATAAAAATCTAAATGCAATATATTGAAAATAATATTTTACTTAAGATATGACTAGTTTTGTTTCCAATAAAGATGCGTCTGATACAGTGGACAGAATATGTTTATATTACATGCCATCAGAATGCAAGAATTTGCAACAAAATTATTTCCACTGCAGCCAATTACCACATTCACTGCATTGCTGCTTGCCTTCATACCCTACATTATAAATAGACATTAGCTCAGTTAAATTTGAGTGATTATTAGTCATGCCTTATGGTCCTGCTGGAGGTTGTAAAGATCTGGGGAAAATTAGTACAATTATAAGTTGCTGTTCTGTTAGAAAGGGTGTTTCTCTAAGTTCTAATATTCTGTAAAGATTGGTTATTGCAATCATTTGAATACTGAAATGTATTCTTGAAGTTTTGGGCTTCAAAAAAGAGGAAGTAGGAAAGCAAGCTACATGCAGAATCAGGATAGGAAATGCACATTTTGGATGTCTGACTTGGATGTCATTTTCTTTAAAGAATTTTGAGCAACACGTTATGTTCAGCTGAAGTCTTAGCTAGGAAGTTGGGGTAGTAAATGTAAATTGAAAGGAGAGCTGATGAAGTAAGTTTTGTGAAGTTAGATTGCTTGTTTGGGTATGAAGATAAAGGTTGGAAGAGACTGAGTTGTGTTTATTATTTGTGTTCTGAGTCCCAGAGCAAAAGGAACAAACATTTGTTTTCTGGAAGCACTTGCATATTCTTAGTAGTTTCTATGAATCTTTAAACATTTGAGTAAATTCACAGACATACCTGTGTAAAAAGCCTATTGAGAATGCAGCCTGAACTGCTCACAATCCAAATTTTCAGCAAAAGAATTAAAATATGACATTGTTCCTTTGAAAACAATCATAAAAGAGATAATAATCCTGAGGACTAAAGCTCTTGAATTACACAACACTTACTGCCTGTGATAGACTAGTGAGAATGGTTCAGCTGGTGGTGGTAACTTGCTCTGTGTGGGGTTGGGCCATAGCAAATGCAAACATAGAGCACAGCAGACGTGGTATGGATAAACAGGCAGTTTGGGAATTGGAGGATTATCTGGAGAAAGAAAACTGATGTTTTCTCCCAATTAAAACAGGAAACTGATCAGTTGCGGCCTATTTCTGGGTAAGATATTACATCTGCTCCTTAGATTTTCCCCCTTATGTTTTGTAATGAAGACTTCCAAATCTTAAAAGCACCTACTTTAAAGATTCGCTTTGTGTATTGTAAATGTTCTCTTAAACAGATTAAAATCTTTCTTCTTTGTTGAAACATGGAAGATTTTCAGTAAGGTGGGAAGGTGGAGAAACTAACTGTACTAGTCTGGCAAGTGAAAAAAAAATGACACTTCCCTTACTATTTTTCTATATTGTGTATATGTTTATATATGTAAGTATATTTTAAGACCTTAAGGTTCCTAAGCTGTGCAGCCTGGATTATTCTAGTTAAAGACATTTCTTCATTTGCTCATAGAGATTTAGGATAATAAGCACATTTACGGAGAAGTTGCCTGCTGAGGAAATTTTGCTAATAGGTAATTTCTGCTGGGACAGAATTCCAACTATGTTTGTAAATTTCTGTTGAACAGTAACACTTGGAAACTTTGAAATGGTATTTTGCAAGAAGTTTCAAATATTTGTCAAATATAAAAATTCTGTAACTCTTGATGTATTTTAGGTAGATATAAGTGATCCTGATGAAGCATATCTTGAGGGACCAAGATTGGAAAAAATTATGGATAGCCAAACATGGAAAACACTTTTTGTCAGTGGGAAGAGCAACATACCTGCATATAACTGTTCGATACCCAGACTTGTTACCATTGGCAGTAGATAGAAAGGTAACTAAACTTTAACTTGGGCACCAAAGTTTTGCAAGTTCTCCATTTTGTTGTGCTTCCTTTCCTAGATGGTGCTACTGTCCACAAGTGCTAATCTTTGGACCTCTATAAAGCCTTACTAAAGTTGGTACTGGAGTCATTCTGTTAACTGTATGTCAGGCTAGATTCAAAGCTGGTGCCTGTCTATCTGAGGAAGGTGTACACCACTAAACCCAAAAACTTGTAGATTTAAGTTATGCAGTAGACAGACATTCTCAGAAGTCAACTAGACTGGTTAGATACTCCCTTGCCGTCTGTTCATCTCTGCCCTTGTGGGTAGAGGTACCTCTGTGGGTACCTTGTGGGAGCTTCCTGCGCTATTCCAGACAAACACCTTGTGGTCCCCAACAACACCTTGTGGTCAGAAGCTTCTGGCAGAAGTGAATGAATGTCCTGGGCTTTGAGGGTC
>JAVJGJ010000047.1:96181158-96214998 GCA_035590215.1 Microhierax caerulescens
CCCCCCCGGCTCGGGACGGCGGCGCTGGGGAGGGAGGGAAGGAGAGAGGGAGGGAAGGAGAGAGGGAGGGAGGAAAGGAGGGAGGGAGGGAAGGAGGGAAGGAGGGGGGCTGGCGCCGTGCCCCCGCTCTCAGCGCGGCATGGCTGCGTGTGCCGGGGCGCCAGCAAAAGTTGCACTGGGGGTGAGAGAAAGGGAGAGAGAGACGGAGTGAGAGAGAGGGAGACGGAGACCGAGACGGAGAGGAGGAAAAAAAAAAAAAAAAGGGGGGGAGAAAAAAAAAAAAAAGCTAAGGGAGTTTGCAAATAATCAAGCGCCGATGGCACCGATCGCGGCTTCCCAGAAGGAGAGGCAGAGAGCGAGAGAAACCCTCTGCTGAGATTATGTGGGATCTTGTTTAACAACACATTTCAATCAGGAGAAAAAAGGAACAGTCAACAGAAGTTGGTGAAACACTTCTGTCTTCTCCCCCCCCCCTCCTCTTTACAGAAAAGAGAGGAAGGAAAAAAAATAAAAAAGGCAGCTGATTGAAGCTTTGCAATTCACTGGCTGTGGGGATCATATAATTTGAGCTCATGTTTTACAATAGCATGGAAAATTCCTACCTCTCCCCCTCTCCCCAAATAAATCTTCTATTCCCTCAAGGCATTTCACAATCTGGTTCACTGACAAAAGTTCCAATTTATCCTTTTTTTTTTCTTTCATTTAGCTTGCTTGCAGTGTAAATATTTAGCGGATGCATTTAAAATAAACATACGTTGTTGCTTTTAGGATTCGGGTTGTGTTTTTGTTGTGTTTTTTTTTTTAAAAAAAAAAAAAAGGAACCACTTCAAAGAAGTGTTTACTTACTGAGATTGACAGCCACTACAACCCCCCCCCCCCTTTTTTTTTTTTTATTTTAAATAATATTAAGTACTATTCCCGCCGTTACCGGAGGCTCTCCCAGAGGAGCGGGCACGTGGCGGAGGCCGGCCCAGTGTCTCGGTAGCCCCGCATGGCGTGAGGGGCAGCGCCGGCGGGTCCCCCGCTCTCCCCCGGGGCTGGCAGGGCGCCCTTCCCTAAGGGCGGGCGGCTGCGGCTGCTTGCCCGGCGGTGTTCTCCACCGACGTGTGTGATCGCTGCTATAAAAATGACATTTCTCTGTCCCCTGGCAGTGTAGCCGTAGTCCACGTTTCAGAGGATGGTCACCTACTCGGCCAATACAGTTCTGGTTCGCAATAAGTAATAGCCGTTTTCTTTAACGTCTGGAAAACGTTCTTTCTCGAGCAAGTAAATGTTGTGGTAGCTATGAGGTGGTGGTGGTGTGGTTCTGCTTTAATAAGTGTTTATTCTTTAATATTTCTGTGTAGTATGTGCCTTTAGTGACGTTTTCCTGTTTTTTGCTGTTTTTTCTTTCTTGTCAGGTAGCTCTTCGGTTCTTAATCAACTTGGCAGTTCCTTTACTTTTTGATAGTTTTCCAGGCTTTACAGAGAAAGTATTTAAATAGGTTTTGGGTGTGCTTGTTCAAAGTTAAGATAAAGCTCTAATTGTTTGAAATGAGTACATTTATCTCAGTTACGGTCAGAACGTGTGGACTCCTGAGTGAGTTACTAGTGTGAAAAAGGGAAACTGCTTTGGAGGCACTGGGAGACATTTTAGTTTAAGATTTTCAACAGGGTTGGTGTTTTGAGAGCCTGAAGAAGTAAAACGGTGGCATTTGATAGTTTGATGGCCTAGCCTGCATGGAAGACACCTTACCTCTTAGGGTTGCCTGAAACTTGGAGGCCACCACAAGTTTCAGCTATTTCTGTATGTTTTAAGGCAGTACTTCTCAGGTGCGTGTTGGAACTGCAGTGTCTTTGTTCAAAGTTATAAAGTTTTCAGCTGAACAGACGTGAAGCCCCTTTTGTTAGTATTTGGGATTGTGAGCTCAGCAGGTTTATGGTGGGATATATATTTGATGGGGGTTTTGTTTTGTGTGAGGCTTGATTAGTTGGTGGTCGTTTTTTTTAATTTAAACCCAGTTTTAAAACTTGTTTAGAGAACTAGGTGATTCATCTCTCTTCATGAGAATACTCCTGATTTTATATTCAGCTTGTCTGGATTTTATTCCGCTTCGGTCCCATTTCTGTCTGTGTCAGGCAGACATTAGTCCCACGAAGTGGTGTGCCAGTTTTTGGAGGCAGTTGCCTGGATGGCTTCTCAGTGTGCAAACACCGATGCATAATGTATGCCCTCGAACAGTTTTTCCTTGTCTGTCATGATCCAGTTCTTTCTAGGATTTCTTACGATTGGAAGTCTTCTGTTTTGACTGGGATAGCTTTTTAAAGATTTCCTTTTCTTTTTATAGACTTCATTCTCCTCCCAGTAATGCACACTGCTTAGTTTCTTGGAACTTCAGGAAAATCTTCACTGTTGTTGCATAATTTTCTTCTGCTGTATCATGCTTTTATGGTGGGCAACAGTCGTAAATGGTTTTTAGTTACACATACCTGCCTGCTAGGATATTTTGAATTACCACAAAAAGAGTTGTAACAGTTAAAAACAGCTCTTAAAAAGCAATATTGCACAAGCTAATCTTCACATTAGTCCTAATTTCTGTTGAACACTTTGTGATGAGATGCAAGTATTTTTGGAACACACTTTTTGTAACTTTACTGTCTGAACACACAGTTAAAGGGATCGCCTAATTGCAGTTAGCATTTGCTGGATGCAGAGCGATTTCAGCCAAGTATGTTAGTTTTATGTATTGATTAGATTTCTACTTCGTGGACGTCATGGCCTGTTAAGTGATGTGGGAGGGGAAAACTGAGAGAAGTGGCATAGCGCGAAGAGTGAAGATACTGTGCTGACACTGATCCTGTATGCTAGTAGAAGACAGTTGTCCTCTCCTTGCTGTCTGGAGGAGACTGCTGGGAGATCTCCTGAAGCCTTGCATTTTGTTAGGAAGACCTGGACATAACCCTTTTACCTATTAGGGTTTTGTATAATGTAGTGGATGCTTTCTTCAGTTTGATCACTCAGTGCCCTGAAGTAGAGTATATGGCATTACTCCTGTTTATTTTTATTAAGACAACTGCTCATGTCTGTTGACCAGTAACTTTAGGTTTTTTAAAAGGAAGCTACCTAGACATGATTTTTCTATAGATAGTTCTCAGAATTTCCTTAAAATTGTGAAACCCACTTTTTTTGATTGCTGTTCATATGCCTTCTCATGCAGTAAGAAACTGCCTATAAACACAAAATTCAATTAAGTTGATAGTAAATTTTGTCAGATGTGTCAAATGCCACCCCATCCCCAAAACCTATATAAAACACAGTATTTCAGTGAGGTTTGAATATTGCTGTTACCTTCAGTTGGTAATGACACTTGTAGTGATTTTTTACAAATTGTCGTAATATCCATCGCAACACAGCAAGAATTGTGTAATTTTGGGGGCCACTCATTGTTAGTAAAAAATGGAGGCTATTTCATTGAAAAGATGTTTCATGTACTGCCTGCCGTTTCTTGAGTAGAATTCCATTTTTCATGTAATGAATTGCTTGATTAATGAACTGATTTAAAATGAGTATTTGGAAGCTTAGTATATGGATTTATTTAAATGCTTGCAATTCCAATGATATTTGTAGTCTTAAAATTGAAGTCTGTCTGGGGGGAACTTGGTGATTATTTCAGGAGTATCTGTTTTGGTGTATATTTCTAGATTAAAACCTGAAGTTATTAAACTAAATTGAAACAGATGACTCTTGGTTCTGAAAGAAAGATGTCTATACAAAAGACTATATGCAAATGCATCAAGACAATTATCTGTTTTTGGAGAATTGAGTCAGCTGCATCTCCCAAACACTTGGAGTGCCTTTGGAGGATGGAGGTGGCTTCTGCCTTGGTTGAAAAGAAGCGTGCTGCAGTCAGTCTTGTTTCTTTAAGTAACGGTTAAGGTGGTCTGTTCAAACTTTGTTTTCAGGTGGAGAAGAGAGGGAGGGTGTTTTCTTCTAACAGCTTTTGTGTTCCTGACATCTGCTTTTTGGCTTCTGATGAACACAATTAGGTCATGACAGTTACTGTCTTACCTTTATAGTTGCTGTGCAAAAATGAAAAAAATTAGACTCGAGGTCATTCAGGCCCTGTTTTCCTTGTGTCTGCTGTTACTTTCTGATGGACAGAATGACTTTTTATGCTTTCCCGAAGGCTGCCCGCTCTTTTGAGACTGCTACTGGTTATATTGGGTTGGTTTTTTTTAATAAGACTACTTGCCTAAGGCATCCTGAATTTTTTTTTTTATTTTTTTTTTTTTTAATTTTTAAGATGCACATGGTATTTTCTGCAGAATACATTAAAAGGTTCTACTGCAGTGGTCTGTTCTGTTTTTATGTATTTCACTAGAAGAAATAATTTTCATTGACATCTAGACTATAAAATAAAATTTTGTGTACTGATTAGAATTGGAGCTTGATTCTTTGTGCAGGTACACAAACAGGTCAGGAAATAAACATTTGAGGAACAATAAAATGCACAAACCTAAACCTCCTCACTTTGTTACCACACACAAAACATGTTGAAAGATAAACCTCATGTTCCAGATCACTGAGCCACTGCTGTTGTTTGTTTTTTGGGGTTTTCTTTCCCCTCCTTCACCATTGTATGTGCAAATACATTTCAAAAAGTCAGGGTTGTGTAACTGTCTCCTCTGTTCCCCTGTTGCCTCTCACGGTGGATGGACATGTGGGATTGAGAGCAGGGCAGCAAGTTTGCTGTATGCATTACTCCCACGTAGAAGCAGTTTGTACTATGTAGCTGCTGCAGATTAGAGCAGCTGCCTGACCTCTCTGTGTTGGAGGAGTGGATGGAGAATTGGGGTTTTCTAATTGTGAACAAATACTATTCTTGCAGCTTTTTCTTGGTACCCTCAAGAGCTTAGGAAGACACAAATCTGGGCAGTGTTTTTTGGTTTTTTTTTCTTTTACATTTTGTGCCAGATTCCCCTTAAGTTGAGGCCTTCAACCAGCTGAGTTTCCATGTGATGGGTTGTAGGATTCCCAGGAACAGCTTTATGTTTGCACGTGTTTCTTCACGTTGCACTTCCTGACAGCTGCTTCAGAGAAAGTTGTTTCCCAGGAATTACTTCCAGGGGTCTTGTCTCGCATCAGACTTGCCTTTGTGGATACAGGGTAAGTCTCAGTTCTCCTGTTCCCTTATATTTTCTCATGGCTCTTTGAGACCTCTTAACAGTGCAGAGCTGGGCTTTGAGATCATAACTTTAATTCAGATACTGCCTGAGAAACATTTTTCTCAAGGTATTTGTACTTGTAAATTGTGCTTTAAAGTTTCAAAAGACCTACATGTTCCTGGATGTTTTAGTACTCACACCCAAAAGTATACAATCCAGAAGACAGATAAGGCAGATGATTGATGGAAAGTCACTTTGGATTTTGATGACATACTAGTTCCTGTTCTTGTAAGGACAGAAGGTTCTTACTTTATTTTGTGACCCTGTTATTAGGCAGGTGAGGGGGTTTTGTGTTGTGTGTTTTTTTTGTTTTTTTTTTTTGTTTGTTTGTTTGGTTTGGTTTGGTTTTTGTTTTTTCTCCATGCTTCAGAAAGTGTTGAAAATAAAGAGTGTATATTTGGAAGAAAGGTGATTCTGTGGCTGATGCACATTTCACAAGCATGGGAGAAGGATAATTTGCATCTTTCTTGTGCTATACTCATGTAGGCTACATAGAATAGCTTATCACACATGATCCATCCCACTGGATGCTTTGGTTCAAGGTTTGACATGCACTTTGCTTTTTTTTTTCCTAAGCCTTCCTACTTTTGTGTGGTGAAGTTTAGATTATGCACTTTTCCTGTCTAGCTAAGATTGGTGTTGGAGATGTGTTTACTGCCTGCTTTTGGTGTGTAACGAAGACTTTGTTTTTCTGGGAATGTTTTCTCTTCCCTCTAGGAAGAAAGAAGGCTTTCAGCTGAACGCCTAACAAATTGTGAGGGATGAAGATACGACTTTTAGTACAGGAACTAATAGTTTCAAAAATTTGGTCTCTGTGTTCCTTCCATCAAGAGAAGAGTAAACGTTGACAGATCTGCTTTTCCAAATAATACCAAGAAATCTTAACAAAAGCTGCTACTTCTCCTTAAAAACATTGCTATTCTGTTATACCTCAGCTTGCTTGTAGTAGTCCAAAGTTCACTTAGATGAGAAGAGTGAGGTAAATTAGTCTTTTACTTCATAAGAGCAGAAGTTATCAGTGGCAGAAAAAGAACAAAATCAGAACTCATTTTTCCTCTATCTGAGCAACTTCTGTTTAGGCAAGAGGTTCTCTGCCGTGTTAAATAACCTGAGCAAAGCTGGCAGTAGAAGTGCCTGTCACTAATCTGCATTGGGCCAGCACAAATCAAATTTCACCAGCTGAGTAGAAAGTGACTAGAGGATGCTGAAGTATACAGAAGCGTGGAGGCTGCCAGTGATTTACTGGGGGGCAGATAATTTGTGCTTCCAGGCCATTGGGTCATTATAAATGCAGAAATTGTGTCCGGGATCTAAGGACAAAGAAGCTGGAACTGAGAAGGCTGACTGCTCTCCTGGCCTTTTTTTTTTTTTTTTCTGTTGGGTCTTTACAATAGATTCAATGTAAAAGTAGAGGTGGTAGAAAGACTGTCACTTAGAATCTCCACAGTTTTTAGGAATGTGGTCTACATTGTAGCATATATTATCTGCAGTTTATCACTTGCAGGATGTTCCTCTTCAGTGTAAGTAGAGGACTATTAAAAATACTAAATTTCTGTTTCCCATTGGTTTCCTTCTCTGAATTGTGAGTACACCTCACATGTTTTCTTCAGCTGTGCTGTGTGAGCATTGAGTTTTCTTTTGTGGAAAGTGCTTGTCACTGTGAAATTTAGATGGTGCCTATTTGAACTAAAGTAAGGATAAGCAACAGGGGATTTCTCAAAGTTGTGTGTTCCTAATGATTTCCTAGCTAAATGTAGACATTAGCAATTTCTTCCTCGATTCCTGTACCCCTGTTACTGCCAGTCATGAGGAGGGACATGGGCTTAAGTCATTGTGCTTACCCTCAAGTTATGTTTGGTAGGATGGGGGTTTCTCTACAGTAAGATTTTTATCACCTGCCTTTGTCACCTTCAGCGGTGTGGCTGTGTGTTGGGCCATGCTGTGAACTCACAGACATCCCAACCTAGCCCAGAAAAACGCTTTGTAGGGAGGGAGCAGCTCACATAGCAGAAATTCTTTATGCCATTACTGCCCAGAAGACCTTTTATGTTACTGAGCTGTAGG
This sequence comes from Microhierax caerulescens, assembly GCA_035590215.1. Classification (NCBI taxonomy): domain Eukaryota; kingdom Metazoa; phylum Chordata; class Aves; order Falconiformes; family Falconidae; genus Microhierax; species Microhierax caerulescens. The sequence continues at coordinate 96,188,428 of JAVJGJ010000047.1, forward strand.
CTCACAGGTGTGATTAAAACTGGCCATCCTCTGTTGCTGTACAATGGTGACAGAAGGATAGATGAGTCGCTTCGTAGCAACTTCTTTACTGAAAGTCAGAAAAGATATATCACTTTTTTGAAGAGGAATTAATACTTGGTTCTAAATCAGTTAACGTTTCTTTATCACTGACACTTTAAAACCTGAATTTGAAATACTTTTTTTGTACCCTCTTGACTCTTTAATTGCCTGCAGCTTTTATCTGTTTTAGATGGAAACAAGTGTATCTTTAGATGTGAAAACACGGATATTTCATTCTTTATGAGTGAACAAAACAAAGTGTTATTTAAATTGTATTTATTTAAAGATGGTCTAGGAAGGAGTTTTAAATGCATTGGTTTCTCTTTTCCTTTGGAATGTACTAGTACCCAGAATAGTCTTTTATAAGAAAAATGTATGGTTTTGTCTGGGAAAATAAATGAAGATTCTTACATTTGCCTTGTGCCATTTGCTGGAGTGTTTTTCTGGAATGGTGGCATTTAAGAGCATGCATTATGATCTCTTTACAATTAAATTGTAGGGTTGAGGAGTTGGATGTCCTTTTTTTTTTTACTTTTTTTTTTTTTTTTCTGATGTCTGTGTTAGCAGTTAGTCATTACCACTTTGTATTAGCAAAAGCAGGTTTAAAGCTGACTAAATTTGTTTTCTATTTTTGGTGTCTTCCAGTGCCTTGTCTACTCATTTAACTGGTTCATTAACCATGGCACACATTCTTAAGGCAGACCAGATGCATTTTTATCTTTAAGTTGTGGGAGGGAAAGATATTTTTCATAAATACACAAAAGACTTCTCTTTAATCTTGTGTGTTACGTGAAAGCAAGTGCTGCAGAATTTAGGTGAGAATTACAGGTTATTTATTTGGTGAGATACTTTGCATGCCACCTTTTTTGTGCTTCGACTCATACGTGCGTATTTTAAACATGGTTATTGTTTCCGTGTTCTTGCCATTTTAAAGTTCCTCTTCATAAAAACACTCTACTAGTCTTTTATGTGCCAAAGAACATGGGGGTTCCTGGTGTCCAAGTCCTGTCTCGGGCTTGTCGCAGCGCTCCCTCTGGCGCTGGGCTGCCCTCTGCTCATGCTGCCCTTTTGACTGACAGCAGGGCATGAAGCATCTGGTTGTTTTTCTGAGTCACCCTCAAGTAGCATCCACCCATCTGCGAAGTCTTCGGTCCTGTCTCTGGACGTGATGCTCCTTTTGTCTATATAAGAAAACTGTTTTAAAGCGGCCGCTTCTCTTTTAAGTGGGTATTTCACATCATCTTCCTTTGTAACTAGTTACGGAATAAAGCCGCCTCTGAGCTCCAGTTTGGGGAGCTGGCGTCAGGAGGCTTGTACTGCTTTTTTGGACAGTATTCTTGCCTTGTCCTGCTTTCATGCCCATTTGTAGCATCTCCTGTGGTTTCTTCCTAGTGGAAAGGAACTTGTATGGGTGTCTTTTTTTTTTTTTTTTTTTTTTTTTTTTTTTTTTTTAATTCAAGTTGTTGGTTTTGGGAGAGACTGTGCAGTCTTTACAAGGTATAGACAAACTTCGTAAACTTTTCCACTATTCCTAAGTATTTCTTCTTTCAGGTCCAGGTAGCCAGGGGAGTGGAATATGATGTGATGGCCTTTAGCTTACTGTATGTGGCACCTGCTCTGAGAAAAAAGTTGGGGTGCTCCAGCCACACTCTGCATACCTAATACTTACATAGACCAAATCTATACTATAACCTTCCATGACACAGAAATACTGCTGTAATTTCACTTTTACATTGATTATGATACTTCCTGAGTCTCCAGATATGAGCTGGAATTCAAGAATAATTAACGGAGTTCTCTTTAAATAAAACAGACTGTCACAGAAATGAGGAACAGCAGAAAACAATTTCACTTCAAAAATTTTAGGGTACAAAAATTGTGCAATGCCGATGTAATTATTTTAAAAAATATATTAAATGCATGATTGAGATCAATGCAAGAGAAATAATGACAATATATGTAGATTAAAAACTGAATCAACAGGTGAGATGTGAGAAATCTTACTTAAGTTCAGAAACTCACTTTCAAAGACATTTTCATGGACCTGCAGATGACTTGGTTGTGAACAGAAATTCCGTGCAAGAGCTACTCACTAATCTCTTCAAAGTTTTATTTATGAAGGATTAATGTATACAAGGAAAATTAATCTATTGGTAATATAGATTATTTTATTCTGTAGAAAGCAGAAAACGTGTTTGCTGGTTGTGGTGAAGCTGTCTTTCTTAATAAAAGTTAATATTGAAAAATCTTCAGTGTCAATGGAATTGATAGGTTAGATACCATGATACTAGATGGGGAGAAGGATCTTCACTTTGGGGAATGCATTATTTCAAAGAAGAAAGTAAATATATTGCTCTCAGCTGCATGTATATTAGGCAAGCTTGCCTGTGTTGACAGGTGAAAAAGAGTAAACATTTTTTTCAGTGGATATAAGAACTGAAGACTAAATTTTCAGAGGATGAGCACAACTTTATTGTTTGCTTAGATACTAAAATATTGCTTATGTATCCTAGCATAAAGTTTTGGTGAAAAACGTCTTCAATACTGCTCACATTGGTTTCACTAAGAAACTGACACAATTCTGTATGTATTCCACTGTGGTTTTTAAAGTCACAAATAATTCCCCCCCCCCCCTTTATTTTCAGGCAAAACAGGGCCAGTAGTCTCACACAGTTATTTGTTTGTTCTTTTCAGTGATGTTTTGGCACTACCCATTTTCAAACAGGAAGATTCCAGCCTTCCCCAAGAAAATGAGACGAAACATCCACCCTTCCAGTATGTTATGTGTGCTGCAACATCTCCAGCAGTAAAATTATATGATGAAACTCTCACATACTTGAATCAAGGTTGGTGTACATATGTTACAGGCATAACAATAGTGAATGCAGCTTGTGGTGCAGGTCTAAAACTGCAATTGTATTTTGTGGGTTTTATACACGTGGGTACATCTAGAGTAAATGCATGTAAAAAGTGAGGTTGAGTACCTTACTAGTACTAGTACTAGTAAGTTACTAGTTACTAGTACTAGTACAACCGGCAGACCCATAGCTATAATCTCTCATTACATTCCCTTTAGAGTCTGGGGTTTTTGTTTTGTTTTTGGTTTGGTTTTTTTTTCAGCTCTGTGTGTCACCCCTCACCCATCTCCCACCTCACAGAGTAAAATCAAGCTGACAGGTTTTAGGAGACAAACATCAAATAGTAATAGCTTAAAATACAAGATTAATTTTGCATTCCTCTTCAAACTTTTGATGATTGATCTTAGCAAGTTAATTGCATATTTGCGTCAGCTACACACAAACACCCCTTAAAAGTCATAATAAATGTTAAAATGTCAGTCCCTAAACAAAGTGTTGCACAACAGAGGCCACTGTAATTGCTCTCAAGTTAGTTATACATATCTACCCCAAACAGTGTTATGTTTGAAATGTAAACACAAGTGCAGCTACCTCTGTTGTACCCTTAGAGTTTGTCTGTACTTCGCTATTGTCTGCCTGCATTAATCAGAAATTAACTAGATAAATACTGCACTGTAAGTCTTGCTGTTTTTCCTCATAGCCTGTGGTTGATTTGCATGATAATTTGGGTTTCCTTGTACAGAGCACAGACTGCTGGGTAAAAAAATCTGAATGTCATTGCCATGTGATAAAGCATCCCTCACCACGAGAGACGATATTGGTGTTCGAAGTTTAGTCAGCTAGCATTCTGAGCTCAAATAAAACCATTTGTCACTTGTTCTGGACCGTCCCTTCCCCTTGCTCTAACACCCTAGGATCACTGTTCCTAGGTTTAGTTTTGCTTTTTCCTTTCTTTGTGGACTTTGACTCAAAATCTCTCAATAAACAGTCCCACAGCATGACTTGTATGAAAAATAAAAATAATTTAAAAAATTTTTTTACCACGACTTTTCCATATCCTACCTTGTTTTGGTACAACTAATAGTCTTGGCTCATGTGCCTGTCTGAGCAGTGTGCTGCGTCAGCGTGCAGTGACGAGGACACAAGTTAAAATATGTATTGGTGAATTTTCCTTGGTCTGTGTGAGCTATGTAACTTACCGCTTTACTAGTTTATAGAATTCATATATTTTACATGTGTGTTTTCTTGATAGGCTATCCTTTTTGCTCAAGTTTAAGTGTTTCTAGTAGTGTGAACTACTAGTGATGCATTTGATACCTGGTAGTGTTTAATTGTGTACTGGGGCCCTTAAATCTGTGAGAGCAGATTATATCTAATTTGATACTGACATCATGTCCAAGCATCGTTTTCAGCTTTCCATGTGAATAAAGTTAAGTGCTTCATCTTGCAGTTTCCAGTCTGTCCAAGTATGCTTTAAACATTACTTGACTCCTTTACTAATGAGAATAATGGAAGTTCTTTAGGTGATTCTTAGTCTCTTAAAAACATATGATTGCATAGTTCAGCCATTTGCTTAGTCAGGTTTACTTTATTTTTTACCCCTTTTTGTATCCTGAGTGCTCTCTTCAGGAGAAAATGGAACAATTGCAGCAGTATGCTGGACCAGCAAGATGCTGTGCACTGTTTAAAAAAAACTCTGAATTTTTATAAACTTTAAACTATGTAGAAATATAGTTTGTTTTCTTCAGTGCCAGGATCCCACCTTCCTGACCAAACATGAAGCTTAAAGTTCAGCTCAGTGTGTTGGGGAAGCAGCAGAAGGCAGCAAGCTGAAAAAAGAAGTGCTTGCTATGAGAAGAACTTGCCATTTAAGTGACAGTGTCTGAAATGACTGTAAATGTTTCGTCTGCCCTTGAAAATTTCTTTATAAAGATTCTTTTGCAAAGAACTTGTGCTGGTTTTCAGAGTCTTGGGTAACTTCACTGATGTCAAAAAATGAAGGCATTGATACATCCTTTTTCTAAATAAATATGGGGGAAAAAAACCAGCTGTCCAGCTTCAGTGCCAATACCTCAAACAGAAAGACAGTACATTTGCTGCCTACGTTAAGACTTATTCCTAAAAAATTCTGAAAAATTGCTCTATTAGCTGTTTGTGTGTATGTACATATACATGTTAAAAAAACCAAACTTGGGATTGTGTAGAGTGATGACATCTTTCATACCGAAGCCAGCTTAAAATAAGGATCAGTTTGCAACACTGAGTTGTACTGTTACATATGTTTGTGTAATGAATGGGATGAACTCCTCTAGCGAAAGAGTAATTTTAAATCCTCGTCACTTCAGTTCTCTTGCTTCTAGTTTGGCCTCATTATCAGGCAGTGTCTCACCTTTAAATAATTTTCAAGAGGATTGTGAATAGTGAGTACCATATAGAGCAAATACTTTCTTTCATTTCATCAGCAGTTGTCTTAGTTTACTGAAGTGGGAGTACTAGAATACTAGAAGCAGCAGGAACGTTTGCCTCGTCTGTTAAGGTATGGTGACACTTCTTAAAGCAACACTTAAGCAATCCCTGGCTTTACCCTCCGTCCGTGTTTTAGTTGGAATAGCTAAGAGTGTTGTTCAGAGTTTAGGAACTACAGGCTTCCTGGGAATGTGATGGAGAAACTAATTCTAGGAACCATTTCCAGGCACTTGGATGACAGAGTCATCAGGAGTAGTCAGCATGGATTCACCAGGGGGAAGTCACGCTTGACTGATAAACTTCTCTGATGAAATGGCTGGCTTGATCGACAAGGGAGGGCAGTGGGTATTGTTTACAAGCCATTGTCTTCAGCAAGGCTTTTGCTGTTTTCTCCCATAAGGTGCTTGTAGAGAAGCTAATGATGTCTGGGGTGGATAAACATCCTTGGAGGTACTCAGAAGCAGTCAGGCTTGGTCCTGGGCAGCTGACTCTAGGTGGCCCTGCTGGAACAGGGACATAGGACAAGATGACCTCCAGAAGTCCCTTCCAAACATGACTATTCTGTGATTTTTGTGAAAGAGGGTACTACAGTTTCAGTGTTAAGCTCCGGGCAGTTAAAGGTTCCTAGCACCTTGTGTCACCTTGCTCCTGTGGCTACATTCCAGGAAAAAGCAGAGAAAGCAGCATATATCTTTCTCTCATACAGAAATGACTAAGATCAGTGCTGTGGTGCTTTTCACACTTTCAGAGCAGTTACATGGTCCAGAACTCCAGAATGGAACATATCTGTCCCTTTGTCTTGGAAACTTTCCATGCTATTGTTGCATTTTTGAATCAGGTATTTTTTGATTTTTAACTTCATCAAATCTTCCATCTTAATATTATTTTGTACCTATAAAAGGTTAGCAACAGTTGCTGAGCAAGCAAGCAGACACCACTCCTCCCTAAAAAAATGATGTGAGAGAAAGGAGAAATACTTGCAAAAGTTACATTAATAGTGCTAGATCTTTAAAATGCCATCTGTAAATGTAGATGGACTTACATATGTTGTATCTGTGTGAGTAAAATAACATTGGTGTCTGAACAAATCTGACTAACAGGAAAAAAGTTGCCGCCTCTTATTAACAGGAGGAGAAATGATCTGTTGCTTTACTCAGCTGCACTAGGTTTGTTTCATTTTTATATGGGTTTATGTCATCAATGATCTTACTAATGATCATAGATGCTGGTGGGGTAAATTAAGTCTGTACATCTGTAGAGTATCTACATAAATCTGCTAATTGCATTACAGCAAAAATCTCCAAACAGCCCATAGTTGGAGGTAGCATCAGCCTATGAAGCAGTGAAAGGGGCTAAAGAAGTCATTTGCTCATTCACAGGGGTATGACAGCTGACCTTTTACCCTGTAGGGCAAGTCAATAAATGTCTTTGAAATGTAGTATGCACTAGAATGTAAAGGTAGTTTGGAGGGTAGTGTAGAAGGTAATGAATGTACTGCATTTGATTTTAGTGAACCTCTTGAAATCTGTTTTATCCTATATTTTAATTAGGGAAAGGTGATTTTGCAAATGAGTATGTGCTGCTCACCTTGTGGAAAAAAAATAAATCCCTATAGTTCAAATAAATTACTTTGAGCTTTGTCTCTTTTGAAGCACAACAGTTCATCACATTCACTGGAAAGAAATTTGCTCATACCTTTTTGAAATAACCAGTAACTGGCTCTGTTAAAGGCTTATTTCTGAAATCATGCAAAGCCTAAAAATCATACAAAGGCACAGGTACATGGGCAGAACTAAACATGGGAGAGTAGTATGTGTGTTGTATAAAGAGTATAAAAAGTCTGCAAGAGTTTATTTCAGAAGACCAGTCTATGGTTCTTAGTATGTTGCCTTTCATCAGTTTCAAAAGTAAAGGAATTCAGCTTTGGGAAGTGTTTCTTTAGAAGAAAAATAGAGAAACAAGTACTTACACTTCATGTAAAATGAAATACTTAAACTTTGAAAGTATCTGTAGTTTTAAAGGGACCACAAAGTTTCATTTTGTTCCATTAATTCCTGTCCTATGAAGTGAATCTTGTTACAAAAATCTCTTGAACAAAAGTTTCAGGTACCGATGTTCTTCTGTACTGTGAACCAAAAACTAATTCTGGTGCCTTAAACACAAAATAGCTTTGTGCTTTGACTTGTCTATTGATACATATTTTTTTTCTCTCTTTAAAGGTCAGTCCTACGAGATACGGATGCTAGATAATCGGAAAGCTGGAGACATACCAGAGATCAATGGGAAACTGGTGAAGGTGAATTGAAGTTCTCTAGATCATGTTACTAACAAACCTTGGCTGCTTGGGTATGGAAAGACTAATTAACCTTTCCCGGTCGCAGAGGGAAGTGGACCAGCTACTCTGACCAGTAAAGAAAATAGGCACAGTGGAGCCTAATGCATAGTTTTATTTCAGGTTTACTGCAAACTAGAAGAATGTACCTGTATGCATTTTCCCATTTATTAATGTGTTCATGTTACTTTAGACAACTAAAGGTGAGCTAATCACTTCATGTACGCTTTATGAGGAGGTCTGCAGTCTGATCTGTTTTAAGATGAGATGAGTCTCCACTAAATGTGTCCATGTCTTTCTGCTGAGTGAAAGGAAGCTGTGATAACAGTGATGGCAAATTTAAGTATATAAAGTTAGGTGAGAGAAATTCAATCTAGAGACTGTACATTTTATGGATTTTTTTTTTTCTTGCTGTCACTAGGTGCTTGTTCAGAATGAGTGTGGACTGACGATGATTACAAATGAAGAAGTATGAATATATTCAGTGCATAGAGTGCTTATATGTACTGAATACCAAGTTCTTTTATGCAAAGCTTATGATCCTAGTTGCCTATAGATTTGTATCCGGCGTCTTCTGAGCCATTTCATTGTCTATTTCAAAGTGATTAGGAGATGGGGAAGGAAACTAGAGGATCATTTGGAAAGGAGTGGAGGTGTTATGAGCATGTTTCTTAGTAAGCATTACGGAAGACACATGGAGCCAACCTGTGTTTTTTGCAACAGTGGGGTATTAGAGATGGATGCATAGGGAAACAGATTTCTCTGATTTTGCTGCTCACGGAGCAGTTTGTTCCAGAGCTGAGGTCTTTTTCCTAATTCCAGATTTATCTCCTTGTGCTTTAGCAGAAGGTACTGTGGATGTGTGGATAATGTGTGAAGTATAAGAATGAGGCAGACTGAAAAATTCCCAATTTATGGTACAGATTATGAAAAGAACTGATACAGGAGAGAGGTTTGGATTTTTCTTGTAAGCATCTAATGATTTTATCAAATTCACTGAAAAATCTTATTTAGGTATTGGGAAAGAAGGGAAGAACTTTGTTAAAGTCACTTTGGAAGTGGTACTGATAAATACACCAGAACAGAGTTCCTGTGTTGAGGCAGAGTCTTTACCTGTCAACTTTGTGAACTTCGGCTGTTTCTGTAGTCCTGTGCCTTGTTCATGCTTTTCTGTGGGATGCTTGTTCAGAGGTAATTTTCAGGAAGTGTTAAGCACAAGCGTAAAACTGGGATTTGTGAATTCTGTTATTTAATCTTTTACAACCTGGCATGTTGGCTTGCTGTAATAAGTGTATTGACTATTTTCGCCCTTAGCTGTTATTGCCATGTAGGCTTGTGGTATCATTCTGCTGTAATTTTATAGCTTTGTATATTGGTGATGAGCTATTTGGTAGGTAGAGTAGGACAAAGCAGTGCAAAAGTTTAAAAAAAGGAAGTTTTGTCATAGCAAGGTATTGTAATGCTGCATCAACAGACTTCCCATTTTGAACATTCAAATGCTAAAATCCCAGTACCTTGTTAACAAAGAAGGCATTTCATGTTGGTGAAGGTGGCTGCAGATGTTTCCAAGTTCCAAACTTGCCAGTTGCAGTGAAAATGGAGCGGTGTGTTTGTGCGTGCACATGTGCATGTACATTTTCTGTTATTTTTGAAATAAAACCAAAGAAATGCAATGTATCTTTAAGAGACACTTCATTAACAAGTTTTTGGGTTTTTTGGACGCTTACCTGCTGTTAATACAAATAAGACTTTAGACTAATGGAAAAAAATATGCAAATTTGTCTGAGTTTTGTTTGTTCAGTAGCAGTTGATGTGTACGGCATTCCCCCCCTTTGGATATGCATTCATGCAGCAGATTATGAGTAAGTGCACAGTGTACCAGCACTGTTCACAAAAGTATGTATTGTTGGACAGTTGCTTCTAGCTGAGTAATGTTACTCATGTCATAGTATTTTTAGATTAATATTTCAACTAGAATAGTTGGAAAAATTTGGAAGTTGTTTATTACCTGACACCATTAATTAAAATCACAGATTTGTTGTAACTATATACTTAAATTCTTTATATACTTAAAAACTATATATACTTAAAAATTCTAGGAATGGCATTTTCTATTAGTTTCTTAAAATTTTCTACAAAAATCCATATAATTACCAGTGATATAAATGGTCAAACTATATTCACTGCTTTTCAGAATAAATGAAGTCTTTTGTGTTTGTTTTCCGAAGTAAGTTGGTGTTGCCGACACAGTGTCGGTATTGTGCTGTCAGTGTTGCTCAGTTCACTGCATCTAATTAATAGTGACCTTTAGAATATGCAACCAGATGTAATTCTCATTTGCATTTTTACCACATTTTTTAGTATCTCCTGCTGCTCAGTTGTATTTCTGTTCTGGAATATTTTGGCATAGTGATGATTGCCAAATTTTTTGCTGTAAGTACCTATTTATCAGCACTGTGGCTATTTTGGAATGGTTTAATGTGTTATCTTCAGGCTGTTTCTAAACATATAGTAACTTTGTGGCTCATCAGATGATCGTTTTCTTCTTTGTCAGAGTATTATAAGAGTTGTGTTCCATGACAGAAGGTTGCAATATACAGAGCACCAGCAGCTAGAAGGTTGGAAGTGGAACCGCCCTGGGGACCGACTTCTCGACTTAGGTATAATTGTTTCCATCTGTTGCCACTTTATGAAATTCAGTTTCCAAATTTAAATTTATCATGATCACTTTTGCCCTCGGGCTGGTGAAAAAACACATCAGTTTTCTGTATGCTGCTTTGTCACAGGGTGTGTTTTGTATATAAATATTCTTACTGCTTTCATGTTCATTTAAAAACTTTTAAGTGCTACCAGAAGTAAGATAGCAACTCTGCAACCTTACACATTACTAATCTTTCTAATTTGGATTAGTAAATGTTACAGTAATCGTGAGAATACAGGCAAAAGCAACTTTCTTTAGTAAACTGGAAATGGCACCAATGTGGCTTCTTTATTTTGTGTAACTTGGTCATTTTTGGTGCATAGGTTGTGTGTGGGTGGTGGGGGAGGAAGGGAATCAAAAAACACTCTCAAACTCTGAGCACTTTTAATGTTGAATCTACTAAGATTCTTCAGATCAGTCCTAGAGAAACTTTCTGGGCTTATGGTCAAGCTGCCAAAGCCCACATTTTTCCATCCTACTTGTGTTTGCTGATGGTAACCTTATATCAAAATTTATTTGTAGTGTTTTCTTGGAATCTGATTATTTTGAAATATCTACTACTTATTTTAATAGATATTCCAATGTCTGTTGGAGTCATTGATATCAAGACAAATCCAAGCCAGCTCAATGCAGTTGAATTTTTGTGGGATCCAACAAAATGTACATCTGCTTTTATTCAGGTTTGAAACTTTACTTGACTGGATGTCTGTGTTTGGTGCCTTTCAGGTCACAAACAGTAGTATATTTGCTTCTTTGTTATTTGTGGGATAGCCATTAAATACCAGCTCTGTAAGAAACACAGGTTCATAGTTCTAGCAGGGTCCCTAGTTAGGTTTTTCAACTTGATTAGGGTTTCTAAAAGCTTAAAAACAAATTAAATAAAAGGCTTTCAGAAAGCTCTTTGAAGAAAGCTGTCGTGCTTAAAATACTTAGTTATACAGAGTATTAGAATCAATTTGTATCCTTCTGAATAACTGTCAATACTGCTTTTTTTTTTTTTTTTTGAGGCTCACTGCCCTAATGGTGAGCTTCAGCAAGGCTTGGTGTAAGGATACAAAGTGAAAAATAATGTGATGCAAAGAGACTTTGAAATCAGACATTCAAAGATGTTTCTTACTGTGTGGATAGGTTTCATTGTAGTACAATTTTTATTTATTTACTTGATATTCAGGGCAATTGAACATGCTTTCTTAGGAAATTATTTAGGTAGAATGTTCAGGTTTGCATTGGAATTTTTAGCTTTTCTCTCAGATCTGTTTGTATTACAAAAAGGTATACATTTAAAGTTAGAGATAGCAGTGTTTCTTACTGTGGTTGCCAAAATAGGTTAAATTCCATATTGTCACTAAATTGACTTTGATCCAGTACAGTCAACGACATTTTTTTCTAGAAAAAACTACCTAATTACTAAAATGTAGTCTCCTTGAAGAAGTGTATGATAAATTATTCAATATTTTTGATTATGCCCTTTAGAAGAAGTGGTAACAGACTGAGTGAAAATTAAACTGGTTCTTGTTACGCAAGTGTAGTTTGCTTATTCTAAAGGCTATAGAACACAGTGTAGCAGCACTGACTGGATACTTAAAGCTTCAATTTACAGTCTGTGTTTCTCTGTTCTTGATGGCCATAGGAAATAAAAAGATAGTATTGTAGTTATTGAGAGTGCAAAGTGTCCATGGTGCTTGGTTCACTTTATCACAATTTGATAAAGAAGCAAAAAAATGTTGGGTGTATGGTCTGATGAGATTCATCATAACTCTTTCTGTTACACTGATTTTTCTCCCCTTAGATGTCTTTTATGGGTATTTCTCACCTATAAACCCAGTCTGCATTCTGATGTAGCACTTGAGGCAATTACAAACTGATTAAGAAGTCTGCTGACTTCTATAGGAAATTTGCATATTTGAAAATACCCTGATTGCACATGAGATTAAAAACTCTTCCAGTCAGTGACCCTCTGTAGCTTTGGTAATATTTATTACAAGTAACTCTGAAGTTTATTCTAGCTATAATGCATTGGACAGTAGTATTTTGAAAAAGTTATTGCTATATTCATGATAGATATAGTTGTTATCCACATATATTATTCTTAAGATCCAGCAAGTTCTTATTTAATAAAAAGCTGTAATGACTTCTGCTTTTTGCAGAGATTTGGTGACACACTTGCTTGTTTCCCTTCTTCCCTGTCAGCTCAAGTGTAGTAGTTTTGGCATCATTTGCCTGTAGGCATGCAAAGGAACCAGATACTTGGGCAGCTCGGTCCTCAGGCTGGGTAATTTATTACTTGTCCTTAGAAAACATACCATGTTGGGAACACAGTAAAACTCATGCTGAGAATGACGTTGTAGACATTCTCTAGAATACTTCTGAGAGTCCTTTTTGTTTGGTGTTTTTTTTCCAGGTACATTGTATCAGCACTGAATTTACCCCTCGTAAACACGGAGGAGAGAAAGGAGTTCCTTTTAGGATTCAGGTTGACACTTTCAAACAGACTGAAAATGGAGAATATACAGATCATCTGCATTCAGCCAGTTGTCAAATCAAAGTTTTTAAGGTAACGGTACAAAACAGATCCTTAATAAGTCTCTCAGAAGCTCTCATAAAGATGGGGGACATCTTTATATTACTGCTTGACTTCTGAGATTAGATTTCAATTATAAAACAATTTTCCACTTGCGTTCTTGTTCATGTAACTGTTCATTTTTAGCCAAAAGGAGCAGACAGGAAACAGAAAACAGACAGAGAAAAGATGGAAAAGCGAACTGCACATGAAAAAGAAAAGTATCAGCCTTCATATGACACCACAGTTCTTACAGAGGTAACAAAACAGAATTGCATCTGTTGACTGAGGAGAAAATACATAGATACGGCATATTACTTAGCTGCAGTCTTGAAAGGGTTGGGGAAAAGTTAGTTTTACACAAAGATAAGCTTTTTATTTTACAAACTTGTCCAGTGAACAGCAACATTAAATTTTAAGATTTTGTTTAGTAAACTTTCATTTAGGTACTTGATAGGTTCTTGTGTTAAAACACGCTAAGATTGAATACTATTTGACTGACTGTACTGAACCATAGAGCAAGGGTTTTGGTACAGATCTAAAAACCTTGCAGCTGAAAAAAAAAAAAAAAAAGAAAAAAGAGGGGGGAATCGAGTTTAATTATCTGCCAAATTTGAGCTTCAGAGTCTGTTCTTTTGGAGATGACTGAATTTAAGGCCAGAGCCTCAGCAGGTTTTTGCATTTTCTTTTTATTTAAACATCAGTGAGTTCTATGCAGTTTTCTAAAGATTTCAGAAGTTTTAAAAAGGCTTTTAGATCTTTCCTCACTGTATAATGAAAAGAAATTGATCCAAATCTTTGGTGTTTGTCCAGATGAGGCTTGAGCCTATAATTGAAGATGCAGTTGAACATGAGCAGAAAAAGTCCAGCAAGCGGACTTTGCCAGCAGACTACGGTGATTCTCTGGCAAAGCGAGGCAGTGTAAGGGACTTCTGCTTACCTTTTCATTGTGCAAGATACCTTGTGCAGTGTTAGATATAGGAGAAACTTCCATTATATAAAGTAAAAATATTTTGATTGCTGTGTCTTAATTTTATTCACTTTTATGTATACCAATTACTCCATGTTTGTTTTCAGCAAAGGAATCCTTCCTAAATCTAACACTTATACTGTCGCAGAGGGACTGTGTAACTTTTAAAAGTCGAGAGCTTTCCATTTATGCGACTTTACATGAAATAGCTTTTTGTATTCCTGTATGTGTATAATTAGTGGAAGTAAGAACAGTGGAATTTAGTGTTTTGTTCCGTATTTGTACTTACATTCAATATAAGTTTCCATGTACATCAGTATTTTTGAAACGCCATGTAGTGTTGCACATGATTGATCATTAGTTACTGATTTTTCCTTTACCCATCTACATATTGTGCTCCAAGTATGTTCAATGCAGTTAAGAAGAGTCAACACATCTTCATGATGTGTGTCCACTACCCTTGTGTGTGCCCCCCAGACCGAATCTAACATATATCCTGCACGCTCTTCCTGTCATGGGTTAGCATTTTAGTTTTCTTCAGTGCTGTTTCTTAAGGTAAATATCATTGAGAACTTACACTTTCAATCCTGCATCTTCCATTTGGCAAGTTTAAATATCAATTAATAATGTAACTGTGGAAGGCAGTTATTTGACTGTTCTTGAAATAGGCATATTGTGCTGACAGCTCTTTCTGGGCAGCGCTGAGGCAATGACTGTCTGACTCTTGTCCCTCAGACATTATTAGGTTTTTATTTATGATCTGTGAAAGTGATGTATGAGGTTTAGATTATAAAATACTTCAGTGTATGCCTCTTGTGGTTTATAAATTGTGTAACTGGGTGGGAGAGAACAAGCAATATTAAGTCAGATGCGTTCTTTGAAGGACTTTTTTTTTTTCTTCTTTCCTCCCCTGAAACTATTTTAAGCACTGAGCTGTCTGAATTTTACATTCTGCTGTTCTTGGTTGTTGGGGTTTTTCTTTCTTTTAAGATGCACCTTTAGGATTCTTTGGCAGTGCGACATTCATTTGTTCCAGGTGGCTCTGGGGGGCAGGTACAGACAGGAGAAAACAGGATTTTATCACTTGCAAAGCATGTCTGAAGCATCTTTTGAGCTGGTCCTTGGAGGGATTTCTACTTCTTTCCTCCCCCGCGCTCTCTTCCTGTTCTTCAAAGTATTTCTTTGAACGATTGTTGCTTATAGGAAGAATAATAGAAAAAAGTATTTTAAAAAGTTATGACAAATCCCTTCTCCAGAGTAGGACAAATTGTAGCCAAAATGATATCTGGAAGTTACCTAACCTCTTCTTAACAATCTCTTGAAATACTAAGCTTCTATGAATGGGATCACTACTGTAGTTGTAGTGAAGAAAAACTGAGATAGGACAGGTAGTACTGAATACCTTTCCCAAAGCACACACAAGATAGTGTGTGTATGTTTATTTCTTCACTTCTTGCTTGGCACGAAGGGTGACACACATTTTGAAATAACAGCTGTGTATTAAGTTCTCTTAATTGTGCAGCTGATTATTTCTGTTCTGCATATACCTGTAAAAAATGCTGTGTTGGGATCATTTGACCCGTTTGTTGAGACCATTTTGAATGTTATTCCTGTAGGATGAAATGCTTTCAGCCTTGCTAACTTGGTATCATCTGCAGATTTAACACATCACCTATTCCATCATGACAATGATTTTTAGCATTAGCAAAATTATTAGGAATCACCAAAGCCATTAAAAAAAATACCATGAAACACTATTTTTGCTGTATTCATAGTGAAGCCTTAGTAACTGCTATACACTCATTAAGTACTGTTTTGGACTGTGTAAGTTACCTAGAAAAGGAATGTCTGATCAACAGCTTAAGGCCAACTCCTCAGCCTTTCTCTTCTGTCACCAGACAGGCCTGTTCTTGTGAGCCTTGTAAATACGGACAGGGGGTGGTGCATGTTTCTATTTAGAACAGTTTTGTCCTTGCCAATCTGTCTTCCCAAAGGTAGCCATCAGAAGATTTGGCTGTTACCAGGCTTACCTCCTACGTGCAGATCAAAGGTACCGTATGTGCAGTGCAGATGTCACAGAAGGGCTTGGACACAAAAAGCAAAGACCTGCTTCACGTTTAAGTGTAAGAAGTGACACTGTTCTACATATTACGTCTTGATTTATGATGGATCTTGGACTTTGTGTGTCCTGGGAACTGTAGCTCCATTACAGAAGGAAAACAGGATTGTTTGAAGTGTATTTTTCTTGATGAAG
The DNA here is from genome assembly GCA_035590215.1 of Microhierax caerulescens. Classification (NCBI taxonomy): domain Eukaryota; kingdom Metazoa; phylum Chordata; class Aves; order Falconiformes; family Falconidae; genus Microhierax; species Microhierax caerulescens. The sequence goes on from JAVJGJ010000047.1 coordinate 96,204,629, forward strand.
TCAAGAGTGCTGGCTGTTACTTAGCCAGTGCTGCTTCCTAGATGCTCAGAAATAGTTTTCTGTTATCTTTTCTTGAATTCCAGAAATACAGGTTGATCCAATCTATAGTTCACTTCCTTTTTAAGGCCTGGGTATTGTTATCTTCCTCCTCCTACACCTAACCTGTTGTACAGGATGTCTTTTTTGTTCCTTGCGTTTTGCATCTCATTTTATGTGTTGGCTTTATTATTTTGTCCCTCCAAGATTCTGCTGTTGTATTTCCTGGATATTTCTGATTTTTTTTTTTCCTTCCTGTATGATTTCTTCCAGCACAGCCACAATCAGATTTAGGCAAATAGGTTTCTTACTGTGCTTCCTTCAGGAAACATTGAACATAGTATCTTCTCTTTCCAGTGTAATTTGTATGTGATTCTAACACAGTACATATTCCTTCTCATTTGTTTTCTTAAGAATGACATCTTGATTCGCTTTCTGTTGCTCTTTTTTGTTCACCTGGTGTTTCAAAATTCAGTGCATCCACTGCAATTTCTGCAGTATTTATCTTGGTATTTTCCAGACACTGTTATATGTCCCAGGCTAGAATATAGAAGGCTACAGTTTGATTAAGCTTAGACAAATGGTAAATTTTGTAGATAGAGCTGATGATAGGGCACATGAAGTCAGAAGATGTGCAGGTATAGATCCTGGAATAAATTGGAATGTTAAGTTTGGGACATGAAAGATTGGTGCAGAAGTTAATAAATACTTCCTCTAAGTGACTTAAATTTAGAATATAAAACCTTCTGGAAACTGTATGAGTCAGAAAGTGGAGTCAGAGCAAAACTAATTTAGCAACATAAGCGTATAGTATTTCTTCCATTTGTTTCTCCTTGCATCTGTATTTCATACAGCAGTTATCAGTGCAGTAGCGTACAGAGTATGTCACATGGGTGACTTCACAGATGTAGTTTTGGGAATGACTTCTTTACTTCTGTGTTCATAACAAATTAAGTCTATATGTGCAGAAGTTTTTTGCTTTTGCCAAAAACAGCTGTGGGTGTTTGAGGCAAGAACCTTGCATTTTATAGGTTAAAAGCTGTATGTATGCTGTGTATAATAAAACTGCTGCTTTGATCTCTAAAGATGATACTGTGTGCCCAAGTGTAGTAAGTCTGATTTGGAGAACAAATTAGACTTAATACATTTGTTTTCATGTTTACTTGGTATTTCAATGTAGTATGGAATTCTTTGCCAAAGTTCAGTTTTACTCTCTTGTAAAGCAAGAATTTGGGCAGATTCAGGTAGATTGGAAGTAGGAAGGGAGATGACATTAAATGGTGGCCTAGAATTAACTTGAGATTTTGCAGTTCTTCAGAAGTTAAGAACATTGTAAGTTTAAATGCTGCATATCCTGAATCTGAAAAGTCATATTTAGAAAGATTTCCTATCTTCCTTTTTAACTTAATAAAACCATTGGTAAACAGTTTATAACTTTATTCATGGCCTACACAGAAGAATGTTAAAGATCTGAATCCAAAATAATTTTCTCTTTCTCAAGAACTAATCAGTGTTTGGAAATCAGGCATGATTTCCAGAGTGCAGTTGTATCAGTATACTAGTAATGCAAGGCAGTTAGTCTTGAGACCTCAAAACCCAACATATTTAGAAGTTCACCAGTATGTATTTGTTGTTCAGTATAGGTAAACATACAATGCCAATCTTTTTCCTGTTCTGTGATCGCTTTTTACAGAGTTGGATGCTTCCTTGTGACAGGGTGACATTTTTCTCTTAAGTTTATGTTTAGTGGCCAGGGACTTCTGTATTAGTATCATTAGCTTGCTGAATGTCCTTTGCTTAACTTGAATTTGGGCTTAAGAATGTAAGAAATCTGATCAGATCACAATTCCGTGAAGTCTAGTCCCTGGCAGTGGCGATTGCAGATGCTGTTTCAGGCACATGGCACTTTGTGCGATCCATTCCCCTGGTAGCCCCCTCGGTGTCCAGAATCATCATGCAGGCTGTTAGAAAGTACCTCCCTGCTTAGTCTTTTTCGTGTTAATGGAGTTGATGCCCAGGCACTTGTCTAATCCTGTTTCTGAATCTGATGGTTTTGGGGAGTGTGGGTCAGTTATGCATGTGAATGATTTTAAAAGTATAAGCAGCTTGGGTTAATTGCTCGAAGATGCTTGAATATGTGCCATTGCCTTTTTTCCCCTCTACATGCTAGGCTTTCTTGCTCCTTAAACCTTTCAGAATTAAGTATTGCAGCGTCCAAACTCATTTTTCTCTCCCAACCTGTAGGACAAAAGAAAGCAGAACTGAGCCAATAGGCATGTTGCAGTAGTAGTGTAATTACTACTGCTACTACTTTTTATGTTTTTTAACTAACTGATTCAGTTTGACTATCTCAGTGCATAGTGTTAACATTTTTGCTGGAAGAGGAGACAAGGTAGGAAAGTCTGTTTATAGAAGAAAGGCTACTTGCTTTGGGTTGAGATTTTCTAAGCATTTCAAATGTGTTTCTGCTTGTATTGGAACTCAGAGTTTTGTTGTGAACTTGAGCTGAGTCTGAAGGACAGAAACATAAACTGCAGTACATGCCTTGGGAATGGCTCAAAAGCTGTTCTCTGACACCAGTGCATTCTTCCCTGCTGCTGAGTTTAAATACGTTGAACAGAATCTTGTCATGGAATAGTGGCTAAGGATGTACAGCTTGCATCTGTGTGTCCAGATGAACATCTTGCATTAAAATTCAGGGAGAGAATGTCAGAATATTAAAGAAAAATCAATTATGCATTCAAAATACTTCAGAAGAACAAAGTCAACATTATTATGTTTAACTTTTATTTTAAAATTATGACTTTGGACCAATAATTAGGGAGTGAAGGCCTCTTTTAACTACCTGTTGTAATATAATATCTTTGAGATTAAAATGAGCTTGAGAAGAGAGACAACAGATGGGAATATACCGAATAGCACTGTTTGTAGTCTAAACGGTGGCTCTGACTATGATAATCAAAGCCAGCATATACACAGTGGCTAGCAAAAATACTGATTTGAATCGAATATCAGACAGATCAATGATTTTCCTGATTTCTAAGCTATTGGCTTGCAAGATGACTATTTTTTAATTGTATGTGTCCCACTGGAGAACTTGGGCTCTTGCTCTGACAAGTGAAGTCTGGAGTCCAGCACAGAAATAGTTAAATGTTTTACAGAAGATTGCAGCTGGTGTTGCACTTATTTACTGTTTCCCCCAGATAGCGAAAAGGTCTTTCAACACAAAGTTGTTGAAACATTTTTCCATTAATATTATATTAGGTCATACTTGTTCCCTTCCATCCCTCCTTCTCCCCCCTACAAGGCTATGATATAACTCTGGAAATTTCCTTACAGGGTATTTAGCTGGTGCATAAGTATATCAGAAATCTGTTGTTTTAACAGGCATGGTCTTAGCTTACTTTGTCTTGGGCAACTCGCTTGTTTTAATCTTGTCTGTTTGAATGTACAAAATCTCTTTATTGTTGTTTTTTTTAAATACTGGATTTGCAGTAGTATTGCAAACACTAAGAGTTAGTCTTGTTTTTAAGAGCTTTATCACGATGCTTTAAAAAAATGCCCAAAAAAAGAGTGACCAAATTGGACAGCTGGTTCATCATATACTTGTGATGACTTAAATTTATGTATAAAAATTCCAGTTTACCAAGCAGTTTAGAGAAAGTAGTACACGTAAGCATCATTTTAGCCCTGCAGCAAATCAATAAAAATTTTCAATTCACAAAACTTTTCCACTGAAAATTCCATTTGTATTTAATTGTTCTTAGGGCAGGTACATTACATTTATCCACAAGCTTCATAGTTTTACTTATTATTGCTGAAAACCTATGGTCAGGTTGTGATACCTGCAGTTTAAACAGCCCCTTCATCCCTTTTAGGATGGAAATAATTTTTTTCACCAGATGGCTTGGGGTGGGTTGGTTGGTTGGTTTGTTCTAAACAGAGTAATTTGTACAGGTCTTCTGTCAGTTCCACCATAAATACGTTCATTTTGCTGACAGAAGACAGTATAAATAGGAGTCTTCGTGAAAGAACAAGATAAAACAGAACTGATTTTAACTTGGAGTATCTGCATGCAATGTGTGGGACAGAGGGAATCGTTATTTGGAATTTCAAATCGAAATTCTCTGTGGATAAAACCGTGGCTTTAAACAAAAGAAGTGTGCATTAGAGTAAAAAAAATGTATTGTCAAGAGAAACTTAGGTTCTAATTCTTTATCTTCAGTGTTCACCATGGCCTGATACTCCTACAACATTTGTAAACAACAGTCCTACTCCTGCTCCAACTTTTACCTCTGCTCAGCATAATACCTACAGTGTCCCAGACAGGTGGGTTCCTTTTCTGTACCCTAATTGAAGATAACGTTTTAACATCAGGCTTATTCAAAAGTGTTTTCTGAGTAATAGAAACTGCTTTCTGGTTCTGCTTGGGGAGTGAGAGATTGTTTTGACCTATGTATTTAGTGTTTGAGACTTGCATTACATGATTCAATTATAATGTGATTACTTCTGCTTCATCATTTTTCTTTTGTACTACACATTGTTGAAAACATCTTCTTGTCCTTTGTTGTATAGCAAATACATTACTTGTTTAACTGTTCTAATTTAGTCCTTGTCTATGAAAACTAGTTTTTTTCAGTAAGAACAGTTTTTGTGCCCCTCATATACAGTTCATACAACTTGCAAGGAAAACCCCCGACAATTACCTTTACAAGATTTTCAACGGAAATTGTATTGGTAAAAACATTTATTTTGTATTGAGGCCTTAATTAAACTACTGTGATCAAACCTGTGTGTTCAATGAATGATTTACGCTGGTATTGTCCCATCTGTATGCTTTTGTTTTGTCTACCTTGTATTTTACTACCTTTTCCTCGGTCACCTTTTAAGACAGTTACGTGGCCGTATAATGTCCTGCGAGTGGTGGTAAAGCTGCTTCTGCAGTTGATAAAAGAGTACATAGAATAGGACCCAGATTACCTGCATATTGAAGTGTGATAATCTTTCGAGTGTAATTTAACTTTTGCTCTACACAGTGTTTAGTTTGTCTTTCAACAGTGATATTTATTGTTTGGGAATTCCAAGTTATTTTTTATCAATGCTTAAATACTTTGCTTAATAAAATTCTAGTAATGCTCTTTTCTCATCTGTAGCAATTCTTCCTCCCCAAATCATCAAGGAGATGGAACCTCTCAAGGGTCTGGAGATGTGAGTGTTTGCTTTCTGGTACTGATCATGTCTGTATTTGTGTAGTTGTGTCAGAACATTTGATTTATACATATCTTGGTATTAATAGGTAATGGGAAAGTGTTTAGGTGAGGGAGACTTTTTTAATGGTTTTGTGTTTGGTTTTGGGATTGTTTTTAATATCCAGTTATGTCCAATCTTGTTTCTTGCAGCAGCTTCATCCTTCAGCCACAATCCAGGAAACTCAGCAATGGTTGCTCAAGCATAGGTTCTCTACCTATACAAGGCTTTTTTCAAATTTCTCAGGTATCTGTAGTTTGCTTTTTTATTTAGAGTCTTTATGTTATGAGTAAGTTTTGTGTGGGAAAACAATTTTCTAAAACCAAAGTTGTATTGATATTTATTGTAATTTACTAATTTGCTTCTTAAGTGTCGAGTTTGCATTGTAAGGTGTTTTTTTCTACTTTGGTACAAATCCAGCCTAATAGCCAAAAGTGAAGCTAAAATCTTTCTTCCTGATGATAGTTCCCAACAGCATTTCAACCCTGACCAGTCCTTTGAGAAAAATGGACGAGTTTGGTGAGTCAGACCAGCAGGCTCTTTTTCCATGCTGTTTCCTAATGGCAGCCAGTGGGCAATGATCTCAAAGAAAGTGCAAGAACTTGTTCACATCTGCCCCATGTCAGAGCTTTTCATAGGAGTTAGTTTATTTGTAGTATATGAAGCTTTCATCCTTCCGAACTCCGAAGCTGTGGATAGTCGTCTAATTCATGGAAACGGCAAATTCTTTTTTTGTATCGAATTCTGCTTCAGTGCCATGCAACAGGAGAATTCCTTTACCTACGTGTATTTGTCTGGGTTTTTATTCATTTCAGCAGAGTGTCTGGTTGCTCTTCCTTCAGTGTGGGTCAGTGTAGTTTCCACTGTATGTATGGAAGCAAGAAATGGCAACAGGTGCACTGCCTGGGGCTGTGTTTTGCTCTTTGCTTCTTCAGTCTTCCATGGAATTGTGCAGTGGGTGGCATGACACAGTACACACCACGAGTAAAGTTCCTTCTCAGTTCTTTTTTTGGTGACACATGATGTGGAGAACGTTACGGATGACACCTGCCTCTTAGCTTAGCTCATGCTTCTGCCAGAATTCCCTTTGTACCAGGCATCTTCCCTGGTTGAGGCTGTATTTCTCTTAATTCTATCTAGTAAGGATTGCAGCACCCCCAATGTACAGATTCTTTAATGTGGTGGTCTTGACATCTGTAAGACTCAAAGCTTTGCCTTTTCTGTAGGTAGTTAATTCTCTTTGCAACTGTCTAACGTTTTCTGCCTAAAATTCATAGTTTTCTTCTATGATATACAAGTTCTGAGAAATAAAGTCAAGTTTAGCCTTTCTGAACAAGCTGTGAAGGTGTCATCCAGCCCTGAGAAAGGAAGTTCTGCAATCTCACTAATGAATGAGCCAGTATTTTGCAGTACCTTCCTCAACAAACAGTATGGAAACATGGTGTTGATAAAAATTATTTATGTATAGTTCCAGTGACATCAATATGGGCAGCAATAACTAAAATTTTGTAAGCTACTGCTAATAATAATAATATAGCAATATAATATAAATAACCAAAATTTTGAGATCCCAGGAGTCCACAATATTTTGCTATACGTAGATAGGCAGTATGACTTCTCCAAAGAAAAATTGACCAGACATTGAGATGATAGGCCTCTGGAAAAACTGCAGCTTTTGGCATGTAAGAACACGATTTCCATGAGGAAAAAAAAACCAAAATAACATATGTCATATGTAAGAACCACTTCACTCATCCTGGGTTTCCCTCCTCAGTGTGGCTCAGTGCACCTTCTAGCAAAGCAACCTGCTCTTGTACAGCAGTGCTGCCGCAAGCTTCTCTGGCACCAACAGCATCGACCTGCTCATCAGGACTGACACGCTGAGGCTCCTTTGTTTGAATATAAAATATGTAATAGAAAATATATTAAAAAAAGCTCCTTAGCTTTGATTTTAAATACCCTGGGCCTAATGGAAAAGCACAATATTTTCTAGTCAACTCTTGCAGTGTTGGAAATTGACCGTTCATTCTGCTGCTGGTTTTGTGTTTTAATTTTTTTGTGTGTGTGTTTTAATTGCAAAGCTTTCTCAGTAAACTCTGTACCAAATTTCTGACAAAACTCTTGGAAAACTTCTGAACAGTTCTCCTCTTTCATTATTGTTTTTATATCTTCATAGAAGTCAGATGCTAGCTGGCTGATAGATTTTCTTTGAAGGAAGAGGTGTAGTGTATGTAACTTTTAGTATACTTCTTCGGGTATGGTGTTGGGTTTTTATTAGAGTATTTAATGGCTATGATGACAAATTTATTTTTGCTGGCTTTTACCTATGCATTCCTAGATTGCCTGTGGAGTATTTTCACAAATAAGCACTATCATATTTTTCCTGTCCTCCCACTCATCTAGTATAGTGACTGATTTTTCAGACAGTTGTTTTCTTCGTTGACACCCATGCCTAAGGAGGTATCCTTTCTAAGAAGGATCCTTCCTTCCATTTTGTGTTTAGATCTGCTTAGTATCTTCTAGTGAAGCTTCCTTTTCTAAAGTGAATGTTCTGGGAAGCAGTTGTTTTCACAGATCATGTATTCCAAGGATCATTTGAAAAAGTCCAAAACCACCTGCTTTTGGATGGAAGTATCCCACAACCTGGATTGACCCCATAGGCTGCTGCTGTTTGACCACGCTGATTTCGTGATTCCAGCCCTCAGCAGTATCTTCTATAAATGAGCGCATTGTAATAACCGCAGTGCATAGAGCACCTGACGTGTTAGTTGAATGCCTGGGATGATGCATTGAGAAACCATCAAGTATCTTTGCTCTGTATTTTGTGTGTTCAAAATACACTAATCTGGGTAGCAGTTAAAACCTGAAAGCCATTGTCTCAATACCGAGCGTTCGTCTGGCTCTATAGAAATAGTGTGCCTTGCAGACTTCGTGCTTTTTCAAAGATGTGAACACCATCAAGTGAAACTAACCACCTTTGGAAAATTGGTCATTTTTTTCTCAGTGCTAGCTAGTCTATTCTAAATTTTACTTGCTTGTTTGTGTTTGCAGGATTCCTTTTTTTATAATAGTGGAGTCTGTTATTCTTGGTTGTAAACAAACATACGATTTATTCTAGAAAGTATAGATGTTCTAAAATAGTCTTCATAAAATCCTCATGTTTCTCCAGGTGCTGATTTATTAAAGCTGACAAGAGAAGATCTGGTACAAATCTGTGGTCCAGCCGATGGCATTCGGCTATATAATGCACTGAAATCCAGGTAGTGTATTGAACGTGAGGTTGAGTGGGTTTTGTTCTGTCATTTACTAGAATCCCCTGTCCTTAGAACTGGGCTTGGGAAGTCGGTATCAGGATGGGTGTCGATGCTTGTGTGAGCTGTCTCAGGAAGGGGCAGCAGTGTGTTTAAAAAGACCCCCCTGTGTGGAACCCATCTGGCAGACCCCAGAGGAGGTGCAGGCAGTTCATGAGTTCGAAGTTAGGCTGCAAGACTGGTACCAGTGCTGCTGGGCACTCCCGATTTCTTGGAAATAGATGGGTTTGGTGCCAAGGCACAAAACTTCTTGTTTAGGGGAGTTCAGAACACCCGCGTTTTCTGGGGGCTACAGGTGTTGAGTGCTAATGCAGACAGCGTCCCAAGTGATGTGTGTGCTTCTGGCTGAAATGGGTATTTGTTGTGTTGTTACCATTGACCCTTATATGTAAGAACTGTTGTTACTTAGTAGTTATGTTTCAGGATTCCGACATTTGGAATTTGATTGAAATTTTGCTAAAATGCGGTAGCATCTGAGAGACCACCTGCCATTATAGTGATTTTTTAATGTCTTTTTGGTCTGTGGAAGAAAACATGTCAAGTGTAGGATTCACATAACAAATCCACATTTGTGGCGTATCATCTTGTGTATTTCCAGGGCAAAGTAGCCTTTTCTCTGACGTGTGATTTCGTTGACTTGCAGGTCTGTGAGGCCTCGTTTAACAATCTATGTCTGTCAGGAGCCACTAAGGAGCATACAACTGGAAAGACAAGATGCAGGCAGCGGTGATAGCAGCAACGGTGCAATATATGGTATGGCGCGTAGGGGTCTTGGAGCTGAAGACATTTCTGTGTCTTAAAAAGTCTAAACCAAAGATAGATGGGAGGGGAAAAAAAGAAGAGTGGAGAGGCTGAATTTGTTTCTGGTGTACAGAGAAACCGTAGGAAGCTGTATGCACGATGACATTGCTCTTTTAACACTGCAGGGGATGAACAGTACCTTCAAACCTCTCGAGGTTAAATCATTGATGTTTTTCAGCCCATTGATAAAACCAACTGTAGTTACATGGTAGTTAATTAAGGAGCTCTCAAATTAGCTGTGCTATGTTGTCACAGACGTGGTATTAACCAGATAAATGTAGGTGCCTGTAAAAGCTACATGCAAATCAAAGCACTTTGATTCTTTCCCCTTGTCTGTTAGGTTTTGCTGTCATTTTCTGTGCAACTGAACTAAAACTGGTAGAGCTAGGAGGAGGGAAAACAGCCAATTTTTAGTCTTTATTTAGTCTTATTTTCCTGATAAATAGCTGTTGTTCCAACACAGATGGGAACTTCATATTTAATTGTAAATGCATGTCAGTCGTGCACTTAAGAGAATGATTCTTTTCTTGATCTTGGCTTTGAGTGAAGAGGCCTCCTTCCCCAGCCAGCTGAAATCTGTATAGGCTGCTGCTCGAATAATCACAGTGTGTTTTCCATGAAAGAATTGAGCGGGAGGAGGATCTGTAAATAGGATACTGTCTCTGTCAAATATGTATTTTTCCTCTGGATATCTTCAGTCTTTGGTTTGGGATGGAAGAATGTGCAAACACAGAGCTGCCAAGGGCTTCCAGCACAATTAAATAAAGCTGTGGAACTGTAAATGCAGCATCAAACTGAATAGCTACTTTGTCTTACTGTTCTGTTTGTTTGCTGTGTTGTGTTCCCCCTCCCCACCCCGCCGTCCTTCAGCTCTGAGATTATCTGTAGGAAATTTATTCACACAGTTGAAAAAGGTTTTCTGTACGCTCCCCCCCCCCAAAAAAAAACAACAACCCAAACCCAAAACCGCATCCC
>JAVJGJ010000047.1:96215098-96274550 GCA_035590215.1 Microhierax caerulescens
TTGAAAAAGGTTTTCTTTACGCTCCCCCCCCCCAAACAAAAACAACAACCCAAACCCACAACCGCATCCCTATTTAAAACAAGTGTATTGGGGTTAAGTCAGAATTAATTGCCTGCTGCTTCTGAGATGGTCCAAAACTACTTCCCAGGTTATCTTTAGGTGACTAAAGATCCACCTAAGTCTGTTTGACATGGCGGTGCCTGTTTGTGCAGGGTACAGGAAAAAAAGTGGAAGTTGTCCTCAGCATCAGAGCAAACAGAAGCCGCCTCCTTGTCTCAGTTGTGCTCGTGACTTGACTTGGAAAGAAAAGTCATGGCAGTCCATACATCCTAGTGAGAACAGGGGGAGAGTGAAGTAAAGGTTTTTAGCTTATAAAATTTTTTAAAGTCGGGGTGAAAACAGATTCAGATTTTTTTCATACACTTGGGTTTTTTCAAACTTGTTATCAATCGGTACCATACTTAGTAAATCATTTTTTTTCTTGTAGTTTATCATGCAATCTACTTGGAAGAAATGGCAGCCGCAGAAGTCACACGCAAACTTGCTTTGGCATTTAATATTCCTTTGCATCAGATCAACCAGGTTTACAGACAGGGTCCCACAGGCATCCACATTCTTGTGAGTGATCAGGTAATGGAAATTTTATTTCCTTGTCAGATATTATATATGAATTTATGGATCTTCTTGTGCTTGCTTCTTTATTACTGTTTTTTCTGTTTGATAATGCGACTCGTATTTTCTGACATTTTTTTTTTCCTTTACATTAAAATAAGCAGAAGGATCCTTTTAAATGTCACGCTTCCTCTGCCTGCTTAAATTCAGATTACGAGAAGAGAAAGGCAACTGGTCTATATAGTTCTGCGATGCTGCAGTCGTTATTTAATATGCATTTATTTTGAACGTGCCCAAAGGCAGGGAGCATTTAAATGCTGTTGAACTCCTCTTCTTCAGGCATCTGTGACACATATTTAGAGTTTCACAAACACAGCCAGCAGTAATAGGCTCCCAAATGGTTGTCACATGATTAACAAGCAGTATTTTGACAGTAAATGTATTTTGATTTGGTATATGCTTGTCATTTGCTGAATGAAACAAAAAAATTGCAATTACTTTCAAAAGGCTGTGTTTATTTTTTGAAGTATTCATTTCTGATTTATTTTTTGCACTGGTCATACTCAGGAGGGTTTAAAAACTTTTTTTTTTTTTTTTTTTGTAGATGGTTCAAAATTTTCAAGATGAGAGTTGTTTCTTATTCACCACAATAAAAGGTACAGTGTCTTTTCTGACAGTCTAAACCATAATTGTTTATTCTACCAAGGAGCTGCCTTTGCAGCAGAACGCTATTCTAGTAAATCTTCCCTGAGTAATGAGTAACAGCAGAGCTAGTGAAGGCTGACTGGCAAAAACCCCAAAAATTTAAAAAAATCTTGGAAGTTCCTCTTCTCTTAGCCAGACCTTTCAGCCTCTGCGTGGCACCTCAGTCTTTTCCCCAGGCTTTCAGTTCAGAACCAGTGCAGCACTTGGTAACAAACCTCATGTAAAATCCACCCAGCTGTCACTGCACAGTGCCTGCTGTTAGTAACTGCTGAGAATGGTGAAGTTAAAAAAGAAATTAAAAAATTTAAAAAAAACCTTGGCCATGGTACCTCTGAAGTTCAGAAACTGAATGTACTCTGAGTCCTGAGTGAACAGAGTATAGAATTCTTTCACTGTTAGTAAATAATCCTCTTCAGCAAACCCTTCCCCACCCCCGCCCCTGTGCTTTCTTACGAGTCTGGTTTATTTCTGGGAAAAGGTGCCAGGAAATTGCCGGCATCAGTGGGCAAGCGTGAGTCCATGCAAACCACCTACAGAAACTCTCCAACTTTAAGCTGCAATTACCAATTGTTAATCAGAACATTTTTGTTCAGCATACATAGGAAATTCTTAAAAGCTCTGGTTTTGCTGTAGATGAGCTGTATTTTTAAAGTTTCTGTCGATGTATCAGCATCTTAACTAATTGTTCTGTGTGTTATGAGATCTATCCATGCGGTTAGTGGTTGAGAGAGACCTCTGGTCTCAGTGGCTAAGCCCTGTGGTGGCACTGCTCACTTCTAAGCATAACACCTGCCAGTTTCTTTTTTTTTAAAGAAAATAACTGTCTCCATTTGGCTTTTAGTTTAAGGCTGAGCATCACAAAATAGGTGATTAAAAACATACACTAAGGATTTCTGTTAGTCTTGCGGAAGTTAATAACTTCTATGACCCTGTCACTGTTATGAGGGGGGTTTCATGTGTGACAGGAACAGTTCAGAAATAACTGCGAACCAAAGAGGTTTTTTAAATGTTGCCCTTCAGGTGTTTAGTCTGAATAGCACGTTACTGGTATTGTAGTATTTCGCAGTAGTAATGAACCGCTTGCACACAGTAAAAACCAGGTTCGTACTTGGACGTTTTGGTGCACTGGCCAGTGTATGTATGATTCTGTTTACGAAAGCCGGATGCTGTTTTTCTTTTTCAGCTGAAAATGGTGAAGGCTTCCATATAATTTTGAAATGATGTCACGTGACTGCTAGACCGATACTCCGTCGCAGAATGAAGTCCTGCCTCAAGATTATGAAGATCATGCAGAACCTTAGGATCTAACTTCACCGTATAAGATGTTTCATATTGAAAACACAAAATGACCTTTCTAATGAGCTGTTTGAGAGGTGAACTTTCTTATCACTGCCATAGCTAAGTGTCCTCATGAGAGGTATAATGCCATGACAGCTTACGTACAGGCAGGGGAGACAATGTGAGCAAAGGTGCTTGCCCTTTACTGAAATAAGGCAAATTACGGCCAGTAGATACAGTTCCTAGAGCGGAGCACTGCTGCTCTTCGGGGCTCTGTATCCAGTTGGAGATGAATGTAAACTTATTTTGGGGCATTTACCTTTCTGTGCCAGTTTGTCTGTTACTTGCTTGTACCTTACGCTGATTTTATTTTTTGATGTTAGCAGAGCACATATTAATCTGTGTGGAGATGAGTAGTTCAGCGGATAGTGATCAGGTTGTTGGGTCTTTGAGCGTAAAGCTGTCAAAACAGCTTCCCGTGTAAATTGTGTACAAGAGTGTATGTAAGAAGTGTAAATGCCAGAGCAGGGCTTTTAAGAAGCCCTAGACAGATGCAATATATGCATGCAGCGAACTGCATTATCAATAGTACCTTATTGGAGGGATTAATATAAATCCTATGGGGTACCAAGTAATTGTGTTTTGCTTTAATGAATTTAATGGAAGAGAATTGCCTATGCATCCTTTACGTTTAGTTTCCTAGGTTCTCTGCGGAGCACTGCTGCAGTTTAACTCTTTCTTTGCTTGTAAAATTGTGGGTTTAAAAATACTCACTGTGGGAGGTGGATTTTTATGACTTAGTGGAATTATGCTGATGAGGGAAGATGACCCACTGGCACCACAGGGCTGTCGTAGCTTTCCGCAACATCAAATAAATTGCTTCAGAAACACTAAATATACCCCATTTAAGTCTCCTTCCCCGCAGGTAAAGGCCTTGCTGTAGTTGCTGTTACGGACAAGTATCTTACCTTTTCTGTTGACCTTCCTCCGCCCTCCAGTCCACGCTGTACAGCTGTTCCAGTGCCTCTTCCGTATGACCAAATATTGACTTTTCTTTGAAACAGGCAATGTGCTTTTTCAGTATTTTGGATATTCCTTGTAAAGACACGGCACAGCGCTTCCTATGTTAACATTCAGTTTCAACTGGTAGGTACTTGGAGGGGAATTTTTCAAAAGGTGTTGAGCAACGGTTCCGTAGCTGTCATCTGGTGCCTTTGGGAAGTTCCCCCTTGATCTCTGGCTTAAGGGCTTGGGAATAGGTCGCTTCTTGTGCTGCAGGGTTCAGTGTAAACAACTACTACAGCATGAAGAAAAGCAACTTTGATATTTTTAATTTTTTTTTCATTCCCTCTTTCATAACTGGCTCAAGTGCTTAGCAGAAAAGCTTCTTTGCTTCTAAATTTTGAAAATCTAAATTCATCAAGGCTAGAGGGTTTTTTTCCTGGTTTTGTTTTTTCTGCACTGAAAGTAAAACAATATACTTAAAACATTACTATCGATAAGTTTCTTCATCTTTGGGTATTGTTTGGTCCTAGTATTTTCTTGAACTGACACTTGTGTCTTTTCAGCTCATACCCTATTCAAATCCAGATGTTTTATAAAAAAGTGGAAAAATCCTTGATTAGAAAGTCTCCAAATACCTAATTTTAAAGAATATTGAAAGTTGTACAGTAGTTTGTCCAGCTCACTTGAAATTGGAATTAAATTATGGCACCAGCAAATTGCTTTTGTTTTTTAATAAGATGTACACATTTCAATTTAAGTATAATAAATGTTTTTCAATAATTTTGTAAACGTGCTTTTCTTTTTGTTTACTTCCCCGCCCCACGCACTCCTGTCGTTATGGTTCAGGTTAACTGCAAGACTTACCGTAACAGCAGGTAAAGGTAAGTAATGGCAGCGCGCACCCCTAGAGCTTCTGCTTCTAATGGAAAACCTAACTTGAAATAATCAAAACAAATTCAGATTTGACATCAGCTGATTCTTTATTTAAGTGTCTATATCAGAGTAGGTTCCATTGGGTTTTGTACATTTTTAATGCAATAGACTTACAAGGTTCATTATGTTCTTAGAAAAAAAAAAAGCCAACACATCTTGACATACTGGTACCGATGACTTTCCTGGCACAGCTGAGAATAGAATCTGCTTAAAACTCTCAATTACAGCAGTATCTTAATGATGGAACTCTTCAGTGTGATTGTAACAACACTCCTCTGCTACCTGTGCAAAGCAAACCCCGATTGGCTTGTTTTGTAGTAGTAAAGAAAACCAGGTGCTGCGCTGCGATCTGTAACCTTAAAGCTGAGGCCTCAGTTTACCCTCCCCATCGTCTGTGAGGCGGGAATGCAACCCAGCTGTTGGTATCTCTAAAAGTCTTTGTGTTCACGCTGCTTTTGTGAAGTAGCTTAAAATTTGGGGGGGGGAAATTGCAGTACTATCCAGTGGTAGCCTCTCCAGCTGCTTCTTAAACCAGTATTTCTATTCATTTTCAGTAAACACACAGGCCCTGAACTCTTAAAACATATACACACACAATCAATCTTACACAGAAAAGCTTTCTGAACTGTTGAGTAGTTTCTCTCAGATAATTAAGTTGCTTAATATAAAAAAGTTTATCTAATCCTCTAGCACTGGAAAACTAAGGATGAAAGCATGGCCTTAAGAGTTAATACATAGATTTTATTAATATTATCATCATAATTCAGAAGTTGACAGCTTCTTCAATAACCCAAATGTGAAGAGTTTGGCTTTCTACATTTGAAACCCACAGGTTTAGTTTGGTTTGGTTCAACTCCTGCCCCTCTGCTTGCTGTGTCCCTGGAACGGGTGGGGACAGCCAGCTCAGAATTCCTCGCTCCACCAGTTCCTGCAACTGAACCTGGTTTCCATTCCTCATCTGCAGAAAAGCACGAATAACGCACCCCTCTGCCTAGGGGTGCCGCATTCCTTCCTTGCGAAGGGAGGAGGCGGCCGAGGTCACGGGGCGCGGTGGCGCAGGCAGCACCGTCTCAGACTGTGGCAGCCAGTCACGAGGAGTGCACAAGCTCTACCACAGTGGATTTCTCACCCCTTTTAAAGGCTGATGGCGTTGGGCATCAAATGTGCTTCAGTGACGGGCAAAGCTTACGCTAACACATAGTTCAACTGAACCAAGTTCAAAAACTTGGAGGGTATTTCTACTTATAGAGTTATCTCGAGGTACTAGCTTACCGTTTGACATGACCTATTATGTCCTGTTACGTAATTAAATATGAAGCTGAATCATGAAAAAATCCAAGCTGTTTTGCTGTAAGAGCTCGTGATTGCCTTGCATTTTTTGGTCAACACCTGCTAAAGCTGATTTGTCCTTAAACCTGATACTGAAATCTGTCGTGTATATTACAGAACAGCAGGTTCAGTTCCGAGGCGTGACGGACTTGAACCTCACGTTACTTTAGAACGTCACACTGAGTAGTGCTTGCCAACGCAAATTAACTTCCAAGTTTAGTGACCTTTCACCCAGTAGCTGCTACGCTGAAATGCCCGCACAGTTTACATGGTACTTCAGTTCTCATGCCAACAGAAGGAAGGAGTTACTAATACAAACCGAAGCATCACCAACTTAATCCACAGCTGCACATTACGTTAAGATTTTTACCTGGAAAAAAAATGCTTTTCTTATCACAACACTGGATGACCAAACACCACCATTAGGACTGTCAGGAAACCGACTCCTTCCACCGACTCGCAATCCTGTTCTTTTCTTCAACAGCAACAACAACAAATTTTTCTGTGTGGGTTGCACTTACTGTCAAAGGATAATACAGCATCTGCAGAGGCGCTGTCCGCTCCCTCCTACCGAGGGAGGGGGAGTTACTGGAGCAAAGTAAGCATGAACCTTCACGTGAGGTAGATGAGCCTGTGGATGAAATGTCCGCATTACACTGGGAGAGAAAGAAACAACTAGTAAAAAGGAGGAGTCCACCTCCAGTACTGCTAGCAAGCGGGCTCTCGTTAAGGTTAGTTAGCTAAAAAGGAAGTACGTATACACTTGATCCGGTGCGAGCTGTCTCCTCCTGACACGCAATCCTCACATGCCACCCAGCTAAGGCACACTCGTGTCTGGGCACTCACCTGCGCAGGGTTCCCCCTTTGCGCCCCACAAAGGCCTCGCTGCAGCCCAGCGCGCTCCCTGCCAGGAGAGGCGTGTGTTCTGCGGCCATTGCAGCAGGCTTGCCTGCAGCTTGTCTCCCCTATTCCACCCTGCGTGGAATAGAACTGGGCACCTGTCCTCAATGAGCTTTCCAATTGCACAAGCGTTTGGACACACATCTGGGACATGAAGCTGCAGCCAAATCTAACAGTGAAGCTACGGCACTGCCCTCCCACCCCCACCCCCGAGGTAGGTGGTCCCTGCCAGAACAGGGGAGGTACCTGGCGGAGGGGTTTGTGGCTGGGTTCCAGGGCCTAAAGACACTACAACCCACCAACCGACATGTCCACGCAGATGTTGTACTATTGGCCCTGTATATTGACGTGTATTTTAGGCAAGACCACTGCCCATCCCTAAAACCAGAAACCTGTACTTGAAAAACACAGAAAGCAGAAGACGGGCACTCGCCACCCCAGCAGCAGACGTGCCGTCGGTTATGAACAGAATTAGACAATTACTACTGCTCATACAGACAAGCTGTGTTTAGCCCCCAGAGGTGCGGACCTAACAGAACCGTGTTCAGATTCTGTTTTCCCATCCCTCCTTGCCTGGGGCATCGGTCAGATCCATGCAATCTCAAGCACTATCAACAGCTCGGGCATTCCCACCGGAACAAGTCCGCAACACATACTCGGATCCGTTTGATTCCAGCTCGGGTGACTTGCTGACAGTCATACAGCTCAATTCTCTCCAAGTTGTGGCAGTTCTCCAGGTGTTCCAGAGTCACATCCGTGATGAGAAGACAGTTATCAAGCTCCAGTACCTGCAGCCTCTCGTGACCACACGTACTGTTGCTCAGGTGAAGAATCCCATCATCAGTGATTAATTCACAGTGAGATAAGCTCTGAAACAGAGGGGCAAACGGTTAACGACATCACTCAGTCCTAAGTTACTCTACCCTCTAAACCTCGGATCCTCTTCAACCTCCTTTGTTCCAGTGATTAAACAGTTACAAAGAGTAACAGAAGAAACAGCTCTGCTTCAGAAAATGGCTGTACTTTGGTTTTAACTTTGCTTCAAAACGAGTGGTGTTGCAGCACACACATCACCAGCAAAACTCCTCTGGCCCCGCTGTTCTCTGTGCATGTGGGAATTTTGTTCCAATTGTCATGCACCTCCCGTCACCAATGGGTGAAACAGCACACGTGCCATGACAGAAAGACGTGATAACTTTACGGGTTGCTCAAGAACATACAGAAATAGATGAGGATCTACTGACAGGAGTTACAAATGGTCTAACAGCTGTTTCACAGCTAGCGTCTTTTCCTAGGTATCACCCAGGACCGAGCCTGTGCAAATCCACATAAGACACAGAACAA
The DNA here is from genome assembly GCA_035590215.1 of Microhierax caerulescens. Lineage (NCBI taxonomy): Eukaryota > Metazoa > Chordata > Aves > Falconiformes > Falconidae > Microhierax > Microhierax caerulescens. Next base: position 96,223,205 of record JAVJGJ010000047.1, read on the forward strand.
TGAGACTGGACTGATTTGCCAAAAGATGACTGCAAAAAACCGTGAGTGCTTAGCACCTCAGGCTATACATAGAAGGATTAATAATCATTTTGTGCAGCAGGAGCAAGTCTTTTTTGCCACAGTCAGCATAACAAACAAAAAATTCTCTCCAGCCTATTTTTCTACTCTCTTGTATTTCAAGAGCATGGAAAAAATTGCAGCAGCTCTGGCAGCAGCACCACATAAAGCAGCTTCCTGGTTCCTTTAGGGAATTCATGACTTTTGGAGAAGCACTGATGGTGACAACAACAGGAAACAGACTTCCCTTGGAGGAGGCTTAAAAAACGCTCTTTGTCACAGTGAAATGAATGCTCTCAAGTCTTCTGCACTAGAAATGTGCGGGATCTACGAACTCTACTCCTCTCACACCGGGCTCTGAGCTAGCTCCTTGCTTTGACTGGTTCTGAAGTAGTGTTTCCTTGCCCCAAGCGTTTTTCAGAGAGCAAATGGTGAAGAAACACTTGCAGCAATCCAAAAGCACTTTTTAACTCGGGGTAAGCAAACAGCAGTGCTCAAAAGTACCTCCCGCCAATCACCTGAATCAACCACGTAATCCTTCCTTTCTCGGTACAGCACATCCGTCTCCTTTCATTTCAGCCTGACACGGAAGCCTGAGGACTCCCAGCCTTACCCTTATTTCACCTCCACTACAGTCACGAGCATTTCTTGCCTGCTACCAGACGCACGGGCGGTCTGCCCTGCCCTTCAGAACAACTTGCCCCTCAACTTTTTTTCCTCCTTTGCTCAACAGGATGGACAAGTAACCAGAGAAGAGGCTGGGAGACAGGTCTGCGACTCCCCTTGAGCTGCAGAGGAGCCACCCCGCAGCTTCCCTTCAGCCCCAGCTGGTCCACTTGTACTCACTCACAAGTGTGAGCAGCTGGCAGTGACTCCAAGCAACACCACGGGTAGCACACACTGTCCCCGAAAGACAACAGAAATGAAGCGCTAGTAACTCATGACACGTTTACATCCTGAAAGTCTTATCAACTCTTTAAAGCTCCCTCCTCTACCTCACCTTTATGTGCGTGTTCTGAGCATCTGATTTGGCTCGCAGCCTGGAAACCATCAGCAGTTGCAGGGTTAAAGAACATTTTTATAATAGAGCTGTTGTTTCAAGGAAGGACAGGAGGTTATGTGAAGCTGTCGGCTAGGGCAGCAATCTGCTGGCTAATTAACGAGTTTTCCGTCCCAGGAAGTAAGCAGCTTATAGAATCAGCCTTCCTGAGACACTGTATTTGGTACTGAAAAGACAATACAGGATGTACAGCTGAGTTCGTAGAACTTCGTAAAACAAATATGCCAAATGATAGATATTTTGTATTAAACTACATGATTTTTCTGACTTCATAAGCCTGCTAGAAAGTGTTAATAACGTGGAATTTTACAGAAAGAATTGCTTGACATCTTTAGAATAGAGAGATACGGTCAAATTCTTTTTTTTTTGTTAATATACTGAATGCTGTGTATAAATCAAATATGGCACAATACCCCGTGAGAGTAAGAAACAGTATGATCAACGTAACTGAAGAACTTGATTGTCTTCTCATCTCCAGGAATATCATGAGTATTTCAACAGTTTCTCTAGTAACTTCAATTTACAATTATTAAACACTTTCACCAGAAATTACTTCTTAAGTCGAGTAAGTAGTAAAGTGAGTACTTTGATGCTGATGAAGGTTAATAGTTATAACTGGTCTAACAGTGCTTTTGCTTATTTCCACTGTCTACTGAGTCTCCAAACACCAAAAAATAAATTCAAAGTTGATTTCTCCAACTCCAAAAATATTTGTTTAAACTGCAAACATACCTAAACATATGCTAAAGCACTGCTACACATGAGTTAACAGAGCCATCAACAGTATGTGATTTCACACTTGAAGTATCAGGATTAGTTCACGTAGAGTATTTGGTACCTCCTAGTCTTTTTTTTTTCTTCCCCTGTAATTCTTAGCCATCACTGTTTACTCACATAGAATCATTTAGGTTGGAAAAGACCTTTAAGATCATCAAGTCCAACTGTTAACCCAGAAAATCTTCGAGTATGTATCCTTCCTACACACAGGATATACACATCAACAAACAAACAAAATTCTTCTGGTTCCCTTAGAAAAGGTATGCCATTTTACCAATGCCACACTTCACTGTCTGTGGGCTAACACACAAAGGCCAGCAAACAGAAGCAGGTTCAGAAAAATACTTGGAAATCACAAGGTTTTGTGGTATCTTTGGTGAAGCACCAGCAGAACCGGTATAAAAGATCTCTTGCAAGTACAATTACAGTTGGGATTACAATACAAAAACGTATCTGTTACAGAAGAACAGAAAGGGTCCCAAATAAATGTCTCCACATCTCCTGACAACTCTTGTTTGGCTTAACGTTAAGAATTATGGTACAGAAATGAGGTCAGACAACTAATAAGCAAAAATAAAAAACAACTGCCATAAAAAACAGTGAACATGCTCCTTTTTAAAAGCCATCTCTCCTTGTGTTGCTACCTTAGTAACACTAACTAATCATAACACAATTTAATTAATGACGCAGCAAACCTTCCTTTAATCCCATCTAAGAACAGATTATAAAGATACTTGTTCTCTCACACAGACCTGAAGTAGTATATAACAAATCTACACTTCTGGGACAACTGGCCCTGAATACAGGAGCTCCATAGTAAGGAGAGTCTAGTAATTTTATAGTACCTTGGCTGAAGAACAGCCAAATTTCTGTCATCTGAAATTGGTTTTGATATTTTGAAAGATCTAAGCAACCACTCCTTAGAAAACAGGTCTTTGAAATACAGCAAGCAGGGTACCCCAATGAAGGCATCTCAATCCTCTCCAATTACATTCAAAAGTTTAGGTCAAAAAAGTCTTCCATAATTTACTCCAATTTATCATCACTGGGTGGTTTTGTTTAGTCAGTATTTTACCTAAACTGTCATACTCCCCAAGAAAAACTATTAGGGAACACTTTGGAGTATCTATAAAGGACCTGAGTACTATAAGCTGAACAAAGTAATCAAGTAAGAAGGATGTTAACCATGAAATACAAGCTTCCTGCTTATTACCCACCGATTTGGTGATATTTTATCATTAAACAATTAATGTAAATATTTTAGGAGTAATCTGTTTCTTTTAGAATATTTATGAAACTTGCATATATTTTGCACACAATCATACTACATCAGGAACTTCTAGATAAAGGGTGAACAACCTGGTTTTGTACTGCAGGAGTTGTGTATGTGCATGGGTTTGGGGGATGTTAAAGCTCACAAAGAGTTAAACTTACCAGTGCTTGTAGCTTAGGACAGTGTATAGAAAGTTGTATCAATGTGCTGTCAGTTATCTAGAAATAAAAGAAATCAAACAACCATAAGCAACAGACAGCAGGAGAGTCAACCCTCAAATAAGGTATCTCTTTCTCTACCAGATGAAGGTTCGGTTATTTCTGAAAAACAGCCAATCACCTGTCACTCTTCAAGTACTTCCCTCTATAGAAATTCCCAATAATTATTTTTATTTACTATGACAAACACAGCAGTATAATAAAAAACAAAGCACATCTAACTGAAAGTGCTAATGCACTGCACTCTTCCACTGGACATTCAATATTCCTTTTCATATTAAAATCTCACCAAAACACACTCTTCCAAGTCCATCTTCTCCAGCTCATGGCAATTCTATAATAAACAAAAAACAAACAGATAAAAAAAAGATGAAATAAAGCAACATATAGACATAAAATCATGCACAGGCCTAGTAATATGGGATAATACAGCTTCCAAGAGGATACCATGAACTAAAGCCCTTCAAGTATTTGATCACCAAAGGACAAAAAATGGTTAAAAAAAAATAATAATCCACAAGCAATACACCACCTCCCTCCCAAACCTCTCCATTTCAGCCTTCCCCTTACTAAGTGAACTGTCTCCTCCTTGCCCTGTAAGGTGGGACCAGTATGTATCAGTACTCACCCAGCCCCGCTTCCCTTCCCCCTTTTAGAGTGAATGTCAATCCTACGCTTATTTACGGCCCGTGCCCTAAAGCTAACTAATCTGCATACAGAAGAACCCAACTTCTGCATACATCACCCTGTCTCAACTAATCTGCAACACACTTAAGCCCATGGAACATCTCTCTTCAGCATCATACATTAAAAAGAACCCTTAAAACCCATTTGCTTTGCTAATGAACGCTGAAAATCTTAAAACTGGGTCCACTTTAAGGTTGTGAGAAAGCTGCACTTCACATTTATACAAGCAATTTTCCCAATATCCTGAGAGCTCCCTAGCAAGCTTTTTGAAATGCTTTCAATATCTGACCATGACTAATTTCAAGAAAATGATGTAACCTTGTGACCTCGCAGCAGCCCACATGGTGCCACGGCTCAGCTGAAAGCCCAACTAATTTTTTACAAGAATAGGAAGAAGTGGTTTAACTTCCAGCTCCCCAAACCAGGCTGAGGCAACTACCAAAACTCCAAGGCTGTACTGCTGAATGACTACAGAACCACTCTGTTTAACTACTGCAGCTAGAAAAAAACCCTCTTGTTCACACTAGATATCAGCAGCATAAATTACTCCTGTTTAGAGAGTATTATTTTTGCATTCAGATTCCCAGCAAGCATACAAGTCTAAATTGAAGCTTTTTATACCATCAATATGTTTACTTTACATATTTACATCATTAATCAGGGGCTTATAGTTTATAATGTATCATGTAAATATCTTTGCAATTGAAAAGTATGCTCAAAATAATCTATTATATGGTGATTTTTTGGGTGTAAGTATCACAAGGGTGTGTGTCATCTTTATAGGTGCAATTTGCCTAGAATATACAACACAAGTCTAAAATTATGTTAAGCATAATACATTCAAGTGAAACATACTAAAAAAGCAAGAGAGAAAAGTAAAAAATGCAATGATAGCTGGCAAAATAGATCAAACTGCAGCTCTAAGTATAATCCAGAAATAAAATCACTGTTTAGTCCCCTCCTCCACTGGGTTCTTCCTTTATTTTTCTTCTTCTCATATTCCTTCCCAGCAGGACTACATCAATTCACAGCTGCTGAGCAGCAACGAAAACAAGGCAAGCTCTAACCTCTGAAATGACCCTTACCCGTGCTAAAAGGGTAAAACCAGCATCTGTGAGATGTGAACATCTTGCAGCTTCCAATATCCTGGAAAAGTTTTAAATATTAAAGAAAGCATTAACAGAGAGAAAAGCAAATGCATCTGAGATACAAATCTGTCTCTTGCAATGTAAAGCTCTCAATAGCAAATGTATATACATGCCTATTTTTCACAGTGATTTCCAATTAAAAAGTGCTAGGCAGACTTTTGAGCCAGCTTATTAAAAGATTCTAACAGTCACAAAACAGATCAAGTTCAATCCTCAAATCTTCTTAACACTTAATGGAAAAAAATTACACATAATTATGTGCATTTTAACTTCTTGTTTTAGTAAGCATAATGCTCAAATTTTCTCACGTTATCTGAGGAAAGATATGCAAGAATAAACCCCGAGTTGAGGAAAATGCTGACAAAGCCTGCATCTAAAACCTGTTATCTAAACACAGGATGTTGGGAAGCCACAAAACTGAGAAACTGCTTACTAGAAATTCACTCAGAGCCTTGCATTAAGTACAGTAAAGCAAGTTACCAGAAAGCAAGGAGCTTAACATCTCCAAGCCCACAGTAAAACCAACAAACTACACCAACACAACCTCAAAGACAATAACACAGTGCTTTGGAAAGAGAAACCTAATGCTCTTTTGAGAGGCACCGAGAAGCAGCACTGACCAAAAAAAAAGAAAACACAAGTCAACTGCCCCAAACAGCACCACTACTATGTGGAACAAGCCTTTGTGCAGTGTTTTGTCATCTTTGTTTTCTTCTTTTTTTTTAATGAACTGGTTTTACTTTGCAGGTGGAATTAAGCATCAAGATCAGTAAGGGGAAACCACAGCACCATGTAATGAGCAGCAGAAACCAAATGCCACTTACCCACTCACCACAGCTGTACTAGGGATGGTGGGGCGAAGGCAGGGAAAGGTGGACAAAAGAACCTCCTGCTGTGGCAACACTTAGGAGGCATCTAGATCCTTCCCCTGGGTTAGGGGGTCATTAGAAAGCCCTCTCTCTCCAGACAAAGTGCAAGGCGAAAAGCCATGCTGTGTGCATGAGAAAAAAACAACCCCAAATTACGGGATGTGGGGCTCTGACTGTAACTTTGCTGGATCAGCCTTCTCCAAGCCAAATGCGAGAGGACAATTTTGAGTTTCGAAGTAAGCAGCTCTGCAGGATACACCCTTGAAAACCACTTGCAAAGCGCACATCAGCAACATGGTTCAAAACTATGACGGAAACTCAAGAACAGCCAAGAGAGGTACAATACAGGTACTGCTTCCCAAATGGAGGGTTGTAACACCTCTGGATTTTCTTTCCAGACTCACATTTGGGAACTTCATGCCCTTCCATCAAGGGCAGCTAGCAACCTAACATGACATACTCTCAGCTACTCCAGAAATTACCCAGGACACCAAATAGGAAGGGAAAAACTCACCACCCCCAAAAAAAGCCATGATTCAGGTCAGATTTGTTACCCTTCTTACTCTTTTCATCTATTACTTGCTTTCAACCCCCCTACACTTAAAAACATTGGATCCCCAACCCCATTAAATTTCTAACTTTAAAGGAGGGGAATAAAACTGACATCCACAGCACGCAAAATAGCAAGGATGCTACTTACTGCACATCTGGTTGAAAAGATGACTATGGAAACAGAGGGATAAGAAACAGAAGATACTAGCAGCTACAGCTTTCCTGAACTTGAGGCTCCAGTCAGTCAGAAGAACAGAACAGCGAGAGTGAGCTTTATATACACAAGCTGCATCAATCAGGCCCCAGTATTAAAAACAGGTGGGAAGGCACTGGTCAGCAGGAAAATGAGCAGTTTTTCACTTTGTTTTACTGCTTGTACTTAATTACAGAGGGCTCTTTTTTCCAGATACAGCTAATATTTATTTCCCAACCAGTGATTCCTGACAAAGTACGTAGTACAGGAGTTGATAAGGCAAAACGGTAGCCGAGAGCAGATTTCCCGCTCCTAAAAATGAGCTGGTCTCTGAGACAGACCTCACAGCTGCATTCCTTTCGTACTGATGCCTTTTGGGCACAGCTGGAGTGTCTCTGCACACAGCACCTCCTCACTCCTGCTGAAGTAGCAGCAGGTGAGAGAGAACACCAGTGGGGTTAAAGGCAGTATGATCCTAACTTTCACACACCAACCTAGACACTTGCATGGGTGCTTTTCTCAGTAAGCCTCACCAAAACACCTACCAGTATTTTAACACCAAAAAGTGCTAAAAAGGAAAAAAGAGAAGGTATCAAGCACTTGAATGAGCAGATACAAAAAGGGATAAGGAGACAGCTATACCATGATGAGAGGGGGAAAAGAACAGCTGAAGGGAATTGATCAAGCTCAGGATTTTATTTTTTTATTTTTTTTTCCAAAGAGATGTAATTCGTGAGTGGTAACAGCTGCAGAACACAGCAGTATCATGGAAAGCAGCATAGTAGGACATCCAAGACACTGAAGCAAGAGTAGCACAGCACAGAAAATACTCAAAAGCTTCCTATCAGGGGCAGCACATCCAACAGAGGCAGCAGAATTTTCTTTCATATGCAACACCGAAACTTCCAGAAGGTACAAACAAGTGCAGAATTACATTTCCCTTTGACTTTCAAAGTAATTTTTATCTGGTACTTTCCATACATGATCCCAAAAGTCTAAATGTAACCAGCTGTATCATCTCTTCTTCCATCATGCACTCCTCTGTCATAATCACTGCAAAGGGTCATTTTTTCACTGTTCCTCATGACAGGAGAACGGCAGACGCCTTCCCCCTCGTGGCACAGACAGGGGCTAACAGTTCACCTACCAAAGTCAGAACAATTCCTGCAACAGTTGTACTGCCCGTGGAAAGAACTGCACAACTAATAGCACTTTAGACCTCGTTTTGTTTCCAACTTGAGCTGTAAATTTAAAGAATGAGAGAAAAAGACTAGTAATAACAGCGCTGCTTTCAAAGGAACACAAGTGTGTCAGAACACTCCTAAGCCCCTAACACTGGCACACGTAAGCTCTTACAAGTAAGAACAGCTACACGAAGGGGACTGTCATTCTGGAATTGTCTTAAGGACACGTTTCCTACAGTAACAAAAGCTCTATTTTCATTCAGTCAGCTAAAGGAACTGCATGTCAGCACACTGCACTCTGGCATTTGAATGTAGCTTCCCCTAATTTTTACAATCTACACTTTCTTCCATTTATGTGATTGAAGTACAAGTTGCGACTCCTGCATATCCCGCATATCCCGGTCATAAATGGCAATTTAGTGTCATCCAAAAATCTTCTGGTTTGATTTACATTGAAATTAGACCTTACAAGAAGAATTCTATGTGTCTACGGAGAGAACTGCTGTGTGACTGAGCTTCTTTATTAAAGCTGAAGCTGTCCCCCCTGCTGAGATTACCATCATAGCATACACGTTAGCGCAAATTACACCAATATAAAAGTTTATATTATTTTTAACTGATGAGCCCCTATTACTCAAAACAGATCCAATAAATACAAGTCCTCAGTGCTTGCAGAGACATTAACACACTCCATATCAGAGTTTAAGAATGCCAGGATGTACTGCAGAGCATATTAAAACCACATTTATAATAAAATCTGTAAATACAATGCTCTAGTATGATTCAGCTATATTTTTGCAACACACATGACTGCGTAAAACCACATCAGAGTACAAACATCACAAGACACAACACAACTGCAGATATTTTTACCTTTTAAAAAAATAATGGGCTTTATATCTTCTTTTCTTCTGGCTTGTAATTAGTACCTAAAATATTTAGCTGGAAGCACAGAATTGAACTGCTAGGTTCAACATGGTTTATTTGTCATATATTAATTCTTGGTTTTCCAATATACAGGGGACTACATTCGTACAATAGCTACAGAGGACCAGCCCTCAAGTTTATATTCAGCTGGTACTTCTAACTTAATGTTTGGTTGCAAAAGTAAGGGAAACAACACAAAGCTAAATCAAACCTGTGGATATCAGCTGATTATCTTCAGAAGTTAATTTCTTAGATCAGGCCAGTAACAACATGACATACTCACGACATGCTCGTGACATACTCACTTCAGCCTTGGACAGTTTAGACCAAGTGCTGTGAGAGAAGCATCTGTAAGGTTGCTACAGCCTGAAACACAGAGTGACTGAAGTCTATGGCATCCTCTACAGATTTTTACAATGCCTTCATCTGAAATTTGCTGCAACACAGAAGAAGGTCGAAGTTACTCCATTATCAAGAATCAGCTAAGAACAAAAATCAAGTCATATTACTGAACTGATATATTGTACATAGCCAGAGCAACTTGTGGATTTTCAACCAAAAAATACCATTGTGAAACCACATTCATTCATAACGCTGAAGATAATCAACATGCACAATTCCTACTTATCTATGAACTTTGCCATAGATCTCAAAAGGCAGTCTGAAGTACAGAGGGACAGTCTGTTGTTGTCTCAGTCTCACTTTGCTTTTGCTTTGTAATTTTCACGTAATTTTTTTTAATTGTAGTTGTCATTGTGTGAGATAGCTTGCTGCTTTTATGTTTGTAGAGTTCAGGTCTTTTGTTCCAGTGACTGTGTAAATTCAGCAACAGTGCAAAAGAATGCTTCAAGTTCAGCAGCAGGAAAAAGCTAACTACCTATTTTGTACTGGAGCAGCCCAAGGGTAAAATCCTTCACCTTCAGATAATTTTCAAAGCAAGAGTTAAAGGTAAATGCTTATATATAATTCATTCTTTACAGAAGATAAATCTAAAAGCCAGATTTGCCCTACCCTATGCTGTTGTCTTTAGCTGGAAGATGTAACTCAAAAGAGGGTTTTTCTTTTCTCAAAACTGCTTTATACCAAATATTCTGAAAAAAGTAATTCTAAATATGGAACATGAATAAAATAATAGCCCCAATGCAGCTGCACACAAAATAGCAACAGGAACTAGGTTATTGGGGGTGCATGCAAATATTATTTTGTTTACAGGTCTTCTATTCTGGAGAAAGTATTCTCTCTTCCTCCCACTCCTAACTCTTAAGAATTTAATTTTTCTGCTGAATGACTAATCCTTCATGGTGAAACAGGTTATTTTATTTACTGGCTTAACATTACTCTTCCAATAATAGTAAAGGCCTCTACTGTATTTTGAAGTGAAAATACACATTCCTGTTAGAATCCACTCATTTAGGTAGGCTAATACTACTACAGCAGATTTCTGAAGCTATTACCACAAACACTACCTTTCTGATCCTGTGATGAGAAAAAGCAGTAGCTATTGAATAGCAGCACTTCTGAACAACTGAATTTATATTTGCATTTTGTTCTACCAAATAAAAATTATTCTAGAAAGAAAACTAGAAATCCTGTCTTCTTTTTATGGAGCCAGAAGGATTTGCATCACCTACAGATCAGAAAATAAGTTTTTTCTTAAAAAAAAAAAAAAAAGTTTTAATTAAAAGCCTAACATCAGTCGGGTAATTTCTGGATTTGACTCTCCAAAAACGTTATTTTCTGGAACTGTCTTGTTTCCTTTGAGATACTCATTACTATTACTGGGAAAAGGAACTATTTTGGAGGTAAGGACTATGTAAATTTTAAGCTGCTGTTGGGGATGAACAAAGCCTTCAAGTTAATTATGAAAATTTTCCATTCTGAAATTACTTGTAATTTCAATGCCTACATCCCTCTCAAGAAAGAAGAGAGCTCAAAAAATGCCAGCAAATCTCCAGTTTCTAAAATCTTTTTTAAAGATGGTACCTTTCAGATGTGTAGTTTCCAGAGTTAGTATCGGTTCACTCCATAGCTGCTGGAGCTTTACAAGGTCCATAAAACAGAGTCACTAGAATTAAAGTGTGGATCATACAAAGCACAAGGAGACCTGCTGTGTAAAAAAGTCAGTGCTAGCCTTTAGATCATAAAGAGCCTGGCTGCTTCTGGAAGCATGCTTGTAAACCACGGTAAGCAGGACACATCTCCAGTGAGCTTTAAAGCACACGCAACTAGGTAGGACAATCAATCAATCAACTCAAAAAATTCAAAGGGAAAAATACTTTCATTCATGAGGGGTTTTTTGTTTGTACTTAATATCTACATGACAACAAACGTATTGGCCAAGGGAAAACTCTGGTACACTTCTATGCCAATGGCCCTTTTTAAGTGGGAGGAATCATAACTGGTTATCATCAGATCTCTTGACAGTTTTCCACAGAAATAATCAGAAAAGTCTGGCCTTGATATATCTCATTAATCTCAGGTAAAATGCAGCAGAAGAAGAGCTCTGGAGGAGGATAGCAAAAGGAGGAGTGAAAGGGGAGGAAATTTTGTGAAGACTATTTAAGTGTGGTTCTGAACAAAAGACGGAACTTCTTTTCATTCCTATTATCTTTAGGTGCCCAACTTCATGGGGCACTTAAATTCTAGTTGATAAATCTGAATTTGTCTCTCTCTTTCACTAAACATCTGGCTCATGGAAGCTCAAGCTTTGTATTCACATTGTTCTTAATTTCTGCAATTTTTTTAATGTAGCTTTTAATAATCCCTAAGCCTCCAAAACATTCAACACTTCAAAGAAATGTATTAGGTCCAAAAATTTTCACTGCATCTTAATAAAAAATGGTCCCATGCCACATTCATTCAGGATTAATTTGTAAAACAGATCTGGGAGTTTTAGCCCAATTATATTTTATGGTACCTTCTAGCAATAAAACTTCAGAAAACTTACAAATTTTTTTTTTTTTTAAAATAAAATCTAACTTCGTTATTCAAATTTGCATAGCTGAGACACTGCAGTTCTAATTTAGTTCAATATTTTCTGAGGCTGATTTAAAAATAATGATTTAAATACATTTAAAATCTAAAGAGAACTCTCCCATTCCTAAAAAGTCCTAAAAATCTAATTTTTGTGTACTCTCTAAGTAGAATTAAAAGTACATGAACATTTCCCAGTCATTTCATTACAAATGAATATGTTCTTCCATCACAACTGAAAAAGCATACTCTTCTGTTACCTAGATAAGTAACATCTTACTAAGTCATCTTCAGTTATCATGCAATTACATTTTACTCTCACTTACATAGCCCAGAATATGGCTTCTGCTCAGTTAGAAACCTTAAAATTATGTACAGAAAAAAATGTCTGACCTTAACGGATGCGAGAACAAGAACTACATCTGCAGAACTGCATAGTTTAACACATACACAATTCAAAAGATCTGAATGAATGCAGTTAATTCTTACTCTAGAGCTTGCTACAGTTAAAAGATGTAATGAGGAGAAAGAAATAACTCAACGCTCCAAATACATACTCAGCCGTAGTAACAGCAAGCTCATTTAAGACCTCCATCCCACACAAAATTCTGTAAACTGGAGAGGTGCACTATTTCAGTTATTTGTGTGTCCCAGCACAATTCTTAGAGAATATATCTTTTGAAGCTTCAGATACTTACTGTACAGGATTGCAAATTCAGGATTACAAGTTCATGACAGTGATTCTGAATGTGTTTCAGTGCTTCATCTTCTAACTGTATTTAGCAATTAAATTGGACATAGGAAAAGAAACAAGAAATTAAAAGTACAGCAAAGCAGCCCAAAGAAAGTACACATCTTGTAACACCAAACAAAAGACTATAACAAAAACAGTATTTTTTAATTCATGGAGATTTCAAAAACCCAAAATAAAATTTTATTCCTAAAGGATCACCCAAGCAGTTATGTACCTGTGTGCAACCTCTAAGAAATAGAGCTTTTAGTCCACTACACCCTTTCACCAGTGCTTCAATACCATCCTTCGTAATCTGATCACACCAGGAAAGATTCAAATGTTCCAGATTTCTGCAACCCTCACTGGGAGAATTAAAAAAATACATAAAGTTAAATCCAGCCTTCAAATAGTCATAACAGTGGGAAACCCAAATTAAACACACTGTTAGAAATTAATGATAGCCAGTGGACCGTGCCAGGCCTCCACAGAAAAGTCATGAGAAAAGACCACACACAAACATCATAGTCTACACCCAAGAAGTCCTAGATGTAGGATACAGTCAGTGCTGATACACCGCATTAAGGTTCAGCACTGACCTTCTGACTCTATTAAATGCTGAACAGCTCTTTAAACATTTTTCTTTAACACAAAACACTGAATCTTCTTACCTTAAGCCTTTCAAAGAGCTGTTTGTGATGGCTACACAAGATGTCAGATCCAGATGTTTCAGCTTGGAACAGAATCTGCTAAGACTGTAACACGTGCTGCAAAACAGCAGACACACTAAAAATACCTTCAGCTACTTCTTTTTCCAAGTTTTCCCAACAAACAAAAAACCCCTTTGACTTACCTGTCAGTGATTTTCGTGCACCCATTTAGATTTAAGTGTTCGATGTTTCTACAGTTCTGTGCAAAGGTCCTAAAACAGCAACAAAAAGCTGGAGAATTAATGTAACGTCACAAGCTGTAATACAGTCACTAGAGTGCGCTCTGTCCCCTACCGCCTTCCACCTCAAAGAGCTTTATCTTCAAGCCACAGAGTAATTACAAAGTACACTTCAAATACATCTGCCTCAGTGGTTGCTTTTTCCTTTTGCTATTGCAAGTTTCTGTCTTGCAGGTAACTCCTGAAACCAAGTGTTGTTCCTCTCTCAAACACCACTTGAGCAAAGCGTTTATTTCTGTCATATATAAGCCAGTACTGACTGACTTCAAACACCTTAACTAAAAATATTAAGGGCACAAACAGAAAGGTTTAAATATCACATCAGTTAAATATTAAGCTGCTGGGGAGAGTTTTCGCACATCTCATTACTGAAGACTTTGTAGGTCTTAAGGAGCTCACTCCCACATCAAATGAAAAGGAATGTACTTTGGAGAATACAGAAGCGGGACCTAAGCCTATCGGACTACCAATGGAAAGCCCTGTGGGCTGCAAATTATTTATTTATGATTTTAAAAATTAAAATGCATCTGTGTGCACTAGTGGGTATGAACTCTAAGGATGATTGGAGCTATTATACTGCTAAAAGCCTGTATGTATCATTACACTAATTACCCATAAGAACTATATAAACTTTCTTTTCATCTCTGCAGAGTAATATTTACAGCTGCATTGCATTTCAGAACACTGGTTTTATGCCCATGTTTCCTCCAACTGCATGGATTTTATTGGCAGGGGTGGAGGAAACACACAAAACCAGTTTTGTCTGGAGGCTTGCCGTGGTTAACAGATCCGACTACACACTCAGCTGGTAACAACTTCCTGGCTCTCCAGTGTGGATCAAAAACAATGGAAAAAAACTCAGCAAGCAGTTATACTGGTGTGAGTTTCCACTTGAACTCTCAAAACAGCTATTCTAAAATTCATGTACTGGAGGGAGTTTCCACTTGAATTCTCAAAACAGCTATTCCAAAATTCATGTCCTGGAGGGAGATTTACAATCGAGACACTCTTCAAATCACTTGGAAAGATGCTACACTCTGGAGGAACAGCAAACTTTGCTTCTGTGATTCAAGCGTGGGGCATGTCCAGAGAGAGCTGCCACAAACATGCAGTACTTACATAGCCAATACCTACTTTGATAATTGGCTGGTTTTAGACAGAAGTTGACGTAGAAGAAAGATAAATAGAGAAATTAGTATCACCCACAAAACTAAACAGATCTGGTCACAACTCAACACAAAAAGCCTGATAGGAAAAGTAATTTTCAGAACAAGTATCTGAAAATTAATATCACCTTTCCCATGTTAGCGTTTTGAAAGTCTTAAAGCTGATGTATTTATCATTCATTTGTTAATTTCAATATAACTGCATCTATTTCAGAGGTGAACCATCTTCTTTCCTGAAGTGTCTTAAGACACCACCATCTGCATCAGTTACTTGTTACGATGCGTGTGAGAATACTGGTAACACTCCAGTAGCTGGTCTCAGCTCAGCGGGTCCTATTACCAGCTAGCATGACCAGCTATACCATCCCTACAACGCACACGCTACACACTGAACTGCTCTACACTCATTCTAAGTATCTATTTATTAAATATATCACTATTTAAAAATATCCCATCTCCAGCCCTCCCCTTCTCCTCAAATGCCACTAATACTTGAACTCATGAATTTTGGCCCTAATCACAACCCTCACTGCAGTTCCAGGATGCCCATCTGGGTTACTAAAGCAATCTGCTACTTAACTAGCTGCTGGATGAACTGACCATACAGACAAAAAATATCAGTGAATTAGACTGACTTATAAATTTTAGAAAGAGCTATAGGTCACAAGATATTAACTTAATGCCCACAGCTTAACAAAATATTTGTGCTTGTTATTTTCCACCTAAGAATGGCCACACTATGTCAACTGAACACCAGCCAGCCCAGTCTCCTGTGACAGCGGAGGAATGCATAACTGCAAAGCGCCATACCCCAAGGCTTCCTCCAACTGTTCTTTCAGCCCTAATGTATTTGTGTCTTAGGGACTCTGCAGCTGAGAGGTATGATCTTTTGGATTTAAATACTCGAGAAATACCCACAGAGGAATCTAGCTAAACAGTCTGCATACAGAACAAGTTATATGGGTTCAAACGACCTGCTGGGAACAAACCGCACAGTTCAATTTACAGACAGTGTAAAGGAGGATCACTGACTCTATTTAGAGACTCCTGAGATGTTTCTGTTGCCTGCCTGTTCTTACATTAAAGGAAGAAGAGAGTCCCAGGCCTTCCCTGATTTTGTAGACACTCAATTGTACTAGTCTTCGTTCTTCCTCCCATTGCTAGTGTCACTTCTTGTCCAGACTAGAAGACAAACTATAAACTGACAGGCTACTAATTGTGATGAAATTGGTATTTGTAGGATGCCAGAGCATAGGTCTGAAAACATTTTAACTGCTTGAAAATGGAAGGATATCAACATAACACTAATGAAAGAAAAAGACACATTTCTGAAAAGCACAGTTCTCATTTCTTTGTTCATTTCCAGAAAATAGCAGTAGCTATACTTTGATCTCAAACTGATATCTCATTTAGTCATTATTATGGTACTTACGCAGGTATCCCATTTTGGTCATTAGTCAGTACTTAAAAATCCAAACAAATGTAACAATAATTGCTTTTGGTCCTGACATCAGGAAATATGTAATATCTCAATCTAGGACTTTACTTACTTTAAAGAAGAGTCTCCAACACCAAGACATCCTCTCAGACTAAGTTGTCTCAGGAACCCACCACATCTTTTTGATATATTTTCCACAACACGACCCTTAAACCAAATAAAAAGAAGATTTTGTTGAGTTTTATGCTGACATTGCATTCTAACCAAATTAAAAAATGCTGGGAATGAAGACCAGACTAAGCTACACCCCACAAGAACTACACCTCTTTGAATTTTTTTTGCTGCTTTAAGAAAAAAGTTACCTGTTGAGAATCTCCACTCACGCTGAAGTGCTATTCAATTCAAACTCTGGTTCTCTCTTTTTCAGTCTATCACATATGGCTCATTTTTTTGTCTCAGCAAAACCTGCCCATTAAGACTGCTGAAATGATCTGCAAGTTTTGTCAGATGTGTAGAGAACCTGAAGAACTGCCTTAGAGGCAGAATAGCAGCCATGCCGATTCCTCAAGGATCCCAGGTACTACTACAGCATGTAAATTTAAATTGTCCAGAATTATGTGCTTAGGCTAGCACATCACTTAACTGCAGCTACAGCCTCTGCTAAGTCCCATTTTACAGTCCCTGCTATAGGGATGGTTGCCTCTGCAACTGAAAGGTGCTGAGCACCTTGGTGGAGCAGCCATTTCAGTTGCCTTCAGAAGATCTGCTGGAACCCACTGCCAGTCTTCAATGTCATACGTATTTGGGTGTCTGTGCCTGACACTTGGGAGTGCCAAAGAACTTCTCACACTGTGAAGTTTACAGACTTTAAGCCTTGTTATCTTGTCAAAAGCTGAAGCACAGTTTACAAACAAAGCTTCCTACTTGACCCCAAGTTTGCTACAAAATGCTTTTTATTTCTATCCTGGAAGTGCATTTTGCTATACCTTAGGAGTAAGCAGAATAGCGCGGTACTTCTGATATTCAATCTGAAAGTAGCATTACGCAAAAATGTCAAACTACAATATTTTTTTCTTTTTTTTGGTGGGAAAACCAAGATAAGAGCAAAAAGCAGGTGCCACTGCAAAAATTGACAAGACATCACATTGTGTCTAATTTTAGGGAGGTAAGGTCAAAGAAATCAACATTAATCATTTAACAAACAAGACCAATACCTAAAAGCACCTTTTATTTTCTTCTTTCTTTCTTTTTTTTTTTTAAAGGAATACTTATAAAATTACAGGTCAGTGAATATATTTTTTTTCTCTTTATATTTGATGGCAACAACTCCACTGAAACAGTACAGTGTTTCTTACATTTTGTTGTTGACCTCTAACACCAAAGTCCTGGCTAGCATTATATAAAAATATTTTCTTATCAGAGGTTGTTTCTTAGTCCATAAGTAACATTGTTTTTCTTAACTCTCAGAAGAATTCACACCAAAACAAACAAACAAGCGGAAAATCATTATACGAACAGAATGAAGTATTTTTTAAAGCTTTCTGCTTAGTCAGAGTTATTTCTCAGCAGAAGACAAATAACTTTACTGTAAAGGATAAAGTCTTCAACGAATAACATATATTGCAAATTCAATCTACATTGCAGAAAAAAGCCAAAACCTAACACATTATTAAAAGAAAATAGAAGCAAATAATGATGTAAGTTTTCCCAAACCCATTTATTTCCTTAGGCATGTAAAGAACCCAACAAACAGCATATTCAAAGAGAGCTTCAGTGCATTCAAATGTGTTTAGCTGTTTGAATAATTCAATGTAATTTAGAAAACTAGTTTTTCAAATTACCCCAGCTTACATTTGGTTCCACATATCAAGAAATCCTAAGGCACATTTAACTTCAAGGAGATCTTCACACATTTTTGTGATAGAAAAACATTTTTTCTTTACAGCTTTTTTTTCACCTCACTTTATTCTCTACCACATTGTCTTAGATACGGAAAATTTCACAAAACCTTATTTTTCATTATGTGATCGTCTCAGATCAAGTACTGCCTGATGCTATGTGAAACATCAAACAGTACAATGTCCAACTGAGCAAAAAGTTGCCAAATGCAATTAACAACTTTTACCTGTCCTAAATTTATAGACAAAAAAAAAAGTTACTAAAACATTTAAAGAAAAAACAGAGTTCTTAGACATCAAATGTGAAAGTACATCTCATTCAAAACTACTTTATGTAGTAATTGCTAGTTTAACATACTCTTATGAATAAATTTAAGGGGTTTATATTACAAATGTCCTTAAATATAATATACTGGAGTAACTGAATTGCTCCAAACCACAATAGCTTCTTATAGCAAAAGAAGACCATAACTTAATTTCATTCCTTCTCCTGAATCCCATGCTACAAACATGGTGTCTCAAAGGCCAACGCTACTAGGTACAACCTAAGACAAACATGAAAACCATAAAAACCCAATACCACCTGTTTCTGAACAGCAGAAAGGTTTCAGGCACAGAAAAGCCTACCAACAGAAAGACCACAGACTTGTGGAGTTTTCTTTATTATTTCTTAGCAAATGAGAAACAGAAGCTTTTTTAAAGGCAACTCAAAAGATTACATTAAAGCTCCAAGTCTTCTTAGACACATTTAGATAGAGGCAAATGCCAAAATCTTTCTCCTACCTCTGTGAGATCCTCATGTTTAACATCAGTACAGCAGAAGAGTTGGCAATAAAATTTTAAAAGACTGGTGAAAAAATTTACCCTATATATTACTGTAAAGCTTTAGGTACAGTTTGATCCGTGGTTAGCAAAGTATACCAAATGAAACCCATCTGGATTTTATCCATGCAACTAAGAACCTAAAACATAAAATCCAGAAGCAAATTCATTACTGTATTCTAAATTTAATGCGCGTTATCAAACAACAAATAATAAACCAGTTCAGATTTAATTCAGGATTTGTATTTTCCTATGGATTTTTGTCTTCATTTTCAGATGTCATATTTTATTTTGTTATGCACTCTACGATGGCACTAATGCAGATGTGTTTTTCTTAAGTAAGACAAAACTGCCCTAATCCTTTCATCATATGCTGAAAAGGTCATTAATCTACATGTACCTGCATTTCAGGCAAGGTTTGAACATTATGAAACAAATGTTCATAAAATGGTAATCAGATACACACCGAATCAAACACAGGCAAGTCAGCAGTAAGAAAAGTTGTTAATTTTGGTTTAATCTCAAATTCTGATAGCCAAGTGTCCAGAAAGCCTTCAGCACTAGATGGCACCCTCAGAGAGAGACTCGGGATCAGCAACTGAATTACCAGTAAGTGGTGAAAGTGATTCTGAGGACCTCACTCCATCCAGAGGCATCATTTATACCTTTACTTTCTGGAAATGAGCTTTGACTTTTTAGAGCCCTGTATGTATAGGATATATGCAAATTATCTGATACATAGCTGGCAACCAAAATCAAAACACTTATTCAAAAAAAAAAAAAAAGCAAATACACAGTTCTCTTCTATTTGCCCCTTCACAGTATTGTTATTTTGAACTTTAGCCTTTAAAACATGTGAAGGCAAGCACAGTCTATGCAATACTCAAAATGAGCAATGGTCTTAAACATCACCATAGGAATGAAAAAAAAACAGAGACGCTTACCTCTATATCCGTTTGAAAGTTAAAGAGGTCTATTCTTTGCCAATTGCTTCCATCCAGAGCTAAAACATTCCATGCCTACAGAAAACAAATACAGTTTATTACCTCCACTGCCTGCTCCCTTAATTTGCTTCTCAGCAATTCAAATGTAACAAACAAATACAACAAAATATACCATTTCAGGTAGCATTTTAAAAAAAGAAATATAATTGTAGATAATAGTAGTCTACAATAGCAACTAGTTAAAACCAGAATTTGTGGAATCTCAAATCTAAATGGATTACACTTCAAATGCTAACTTAATGCCCATAAAACATGCAGGAAAGCACGAAATTAAATGTACACACATGGACACAGCAAGATTTAACCCTCCACATTCAAAAAAACTTTTGTAAATTTGTCTAATAAGTTACTTTTGCTAGATCTATATGGAGAAAAGTAGCTGCAGATGAGATTCCTTCCAATGAAACCACAGTTCCTCAACCTCAGTAGTTACTATTCTGAGAGGAACAGAAACCTTTCAGAAAACTGCTGACTTTCCACTGTTAGGATCAGGCCTTTCCTTTACACACGCTGAATTACATGTATGTGTTCAAGAATTTATCCTTCACTATCAAAGCCATAGTTGTTCACAGTGAAACAAAAAAGCCAGAGAAACACAACTAAACTCAGAAAAATGGAAAAAAAGAATACAGCATCCCACTGAAAGGTAGCAGTTCTGAGAGAAAAACACTATTTATTCAATCACTTTCATTTTCTTACGCTATTTTCTAGGCTTTAGCTGAAGGATCTAACAAAGCTTCATGTTTTGTTAAGACTTACTGAAGTTGCAGGCTGGAGTGATATGGGTGTAGGAATGAAATAGTTACACACTTAATTATACAGTAAAAAAAACACGCACACACCCCCAATAAACAAAATCAAACCAAACCCAATCTTCATTGAGAGAAGGAAGAAAATAATGAAATAAAAAAGTTCATTCATGTTGTCTAAGAATACACTTCATCCTACACACTTGATATAGGAACAGAATGTTATTAGTTTTAATTCAAGAAAAAAATCAAGTCGAGCTAAACATAAAAGCTCACTTAGCATGCTTTCTCTATTATCTTATGTGTGCCTTTTTCCTCTACTAGTAGTCCATCTACTTAACACCTTTTGCACTTGGCAAGCAAATGATGGATGTACTTCTTAGACACATGGTGCACACATTAACTGAACTACATGGAATTTTAAGCAGAAAATGCATTTGAAAAGTGTTATACAGACACATGCTTTATAAACAGCAAATGCCATCATGCCAAACTGGGCTTAATCCTTTCTCCAGATATGGAGCGTACACGACTGGATATCTTTTCCACAGCCCTTAAACAGAAGTCCAGTACATAGCAACTAAATCCACATCTGAATACAAAACTGGACCATTTGTTTTAATAAACAAAGAGACTGCGATAACTATTTGATTTTTTTTTTTAACATGAAGCAGAATGCCCTAAAGCCCACAATTTGCGTGTAATTAAGAGAAAAGCATTCTGAAGAAAACAAAAAAAGAAAACAAAAAAAACCAGAAGTGCATACCTTGGAAACCTGTGCACAACGACACAAAGTAACTATGTCCAAGAAAGAAAATATTCTAGGAAGAAAGGAAAAGAACAATTAAAATGTTTTCTTATAAATTCAGACTAGTACATGGATCCACAGTCTGTAGTTCTATGGAAAGACACCAGTTACACAAGAAGCAAGTTAAATGCAATATGAGTGTTTTACTACATTTGCTTACTGAGACTCAAGGAATATCATAGCTATAATCTAAAGACAGTCAACACCAAAATGCAAGAACCAGCAGGTGCTTCTTCTGAAAATGTTTCAGTTTCTCCCTCTGTACTACCCAAACATGTATAAATTATAACTTTTTTTTTTTTCTGATTCAGAGAAACCAGCTTATTACCTTCAATTGTGCTACAATTCGAGAAATAACTTACACAAATACAGGTGAAGATTTCAAAGGCTGGTGAAGAGTAAGAAATAGAAAACAACACATAGATAAATCCTCTATTAACACAAAGAATAATGACCCAAATTCCTAAAGGGGTTTCACAGTACCAAGTTTAACAGTCAGTATCTTTTTTTTTCATTTACTCTACAAGAAACAACTACAACTGAAAATTTACCATTACTATTCTGATCACGGAACCAATTCCTCAAGGCTGCCAACTCTATATAATAGTTTTCTGAAAGAAATTTTTCCCTGTCAAAACGAGTTTTGCTAAATACCATTTCCAAACAACAATGAAATTGGTTCAAAGGATGTTCTCAGTGACAAAAAATCATTAGCATAAGCATAAAATATAGATCCTAATCCAAAATCATTTTCTATTACAGAGACTGGAAGATATGAAAGACATTACTGTAATTCATTTGTAAACTGTTACCTGCTCACCAATGAACTTCTTCAGTCCTCAAAACAATGAACAGTAATAAAAACAATTTAATCTCACAGTGAAATGTTAAATTTCATCTTGCCAGTGAAATCTCTGGCAAGAGATGCTGAATTTAATCATGCAAAATTCTGGTTACTGTTTTCCAAGTGGAAATCTGAAGCTAGAGCTCAAAATGGATGCCTACCTCTTAAGCACTGTGATTTTTAGTTGTGGCAAGAGTCAAAAAATCCAATGAAAGTTAACGGAAGTACTTCTTAAACGTAACAGCCAAGTTTATTAGGGTCACTTGAGATACTAGTTTTCCAGTATTCATTAACACACAAAATACTTTCTCTTTTTCACGGTGCAGTAATACATTTTCTCAAAAAAACTATGAGCCATGCAAACAGAAGGTCATTCTCAGCAGCTGTGAAATAATTTATAAAACCCTGTCAATAACATTTATTTTGATAGTACCTATTTTGTCATTTGAACATTCATTTAGAAGTCTGCCCACTTTAAGAAAATTAGCAGCAATTTATGCACAAAGTACACACTAAATGTGCTCAGCAAGATTTCTGGACTGCTCAGATGAGCACTGAAAGAACTCACTCTCTTTTAAGAGCACCACTTATACCAATGATCCACCACGTATCCTCTTCTGAAGTCACCTTTCCCTGCACCACAAGGCAAATGGCAGAAGATGAGGGTGTGGAGATTATGGTAGACAGCTGCAAAAGCTTATTGCCTTGTAGAAGCTTCCGCATGCTACTACTGTACAAGTGGAATCTGAGGGTTATCTCAGATTTACAGAAGCTGAAGCACAAAAGACAGATTGCTATGTTATTTGTAACAAAGACAATTACGTGACACAATACCCTTGCCTAAATGAAGAATCTGAAATGCTCTAGAAGTGATGTAGCAAATTCTACTGAAATGAACAGAAGAAATTGTAAGATGCTGAAAAAAGGGTATTTTATACACCCCCACTACTCTGAGTTTTCTGGCAGTCAGTCTTCATGCTTGATTGTTTATTGCTGTCAAGAGATTAGTGTTGATGTGTGATTTCTGCTAAAAAAAGTAAATTAAAACCAAATGCAGAACAGATGTATTTTTAAACAGTCAAAACCTAAAAGCGGTCATTCTGTATTAAAAGAAGAAATATTTTAGTAAGTGTAAACATATACAATGCTTTTAGGTTTTTTATTTTTGCTCTAAAGAAGAAACCTTCTTGCAAGGCAGCCCAAACTGTCCCCATCAAAACAGGTAAAATTAGGATGCATAACCCAGCAAAATCAAAATGATTGTTATTCAATTAAATACTATGATAGGTAAGAGATGCCAGTAAATTCTTTTACAACTCCAGAGTAATTTTGCCAGCTTGCTTGAAGACATTTTTTCCGCAGTTTTCTATTTATTTACCCTCTGTAGTACAGTCTTACACATGCACCACTAGCACACACTTGCTTCTCTGCTGTCCCACAGAATTGCTAGCAATACAGCAACATACAAATAACTAGCCAAGAAGACACAAGACTAAGGTTTCACAAGATTCTAAGGTTTAAAGTAATTTAAAGTCTTTAAATGCAACCAACAAACTGAGATGGAGATGGCAACACTGACACTGTCTGGCGCTTGGGGTGAAGGACTATGTCAGCAAGCACTTGTAATTTTAAAAAGTGGAAAAATCTACCAAGTAGGGCAGCTGGTAGTTGCATAGCACTTCTGTCCTCTATGACCATAGCTACGTAGATGGAAGCTAATGCAGCCAGCAGTGGGATTAATTTCCATTTAAGTCTTTGGCATGGATTTGTACAGGGAAACTGGAGATTAAGTTAATAGATCCACAGTAAAGTTTAGGATCATCTATTCTGATTCCCAGTATCCCAGGCTATTCTATTCTCCATAGTTATCCTGCATCAAGCTCAGGAAGGAGAATCCGCTTACCAGCAACTGGAGCTCTTCAAGACTTTTCATTCCTAGGCACATACCGCTCTGGACATGTGCCTCACAAGTTTGGCCTCAGAGATCTTTCAATGCTAATGGCACCTGCAGCACACATGAGCTTCACACCACAGGCACAAGGGGTTGTACAAGCTCACAGTTCCTCAGTTCCTTTATGGTAAACTTGTATTGGCTAAAGCCTAACTTCCAGAAAAGGATCTATTCTTGACCTGAAAGCCTTCAAGAGATGGAAACCCACCACCTTTTTTGGTAGTTTGTTCCACTGGTTAATCACTCTGTCAAAATGTTTGCCTTATTTCCAAGGTGAACATCTGACTTGCAGCTTTATGCTTTTTTCTACTTTTCTTCACCAAATTAAAGAGTGCTTTAGCAGTTAGCACTTTCTCCTCATCAAGTTTTAAAGCCACTTATGTCATCTTTCATTCTTTTTAACATTCTTTTTACTTTAGTTCTTTAAATGTCATTTTCTCTGCATTCATTTTACCAATATGTTTCTTCCAATGCAGATATCGGAAGCATGTGCAGCACTAAAAAATGTATTAGTATCAACAAAGCTGTACACAGACATAAAGTATGATTTCACTACCTCCATTTTCAGAGCCATTTCAGGCCACTGTAACAGCCTTTCTGACACAGCATCAGGCAAGAATCTTACAGTATCCTACCCATTTCTCCCTCATACCCTCTTCTGGCAGTACACACTCCAGGCCACAGCTCTTTCTGTAGCATTCCTTAGTCCTGTATATCTATCCACATAAAATTAATCCATAAATCAATCTTGTTTGAACACATCCCAGTTTATTGTGGTATTCAGACTTCCTTAGGAGTGCCTTGTCTTCACAGCAGTTTACCATTACAGTTCTTGTGTCATCTATAACTTTTCTCTCTGGTGAATTCTGAAGCAGTGAGTTCCAAAGCATTAAATCAAACCCGTACGGGCTTACCTGTCGATTGCTGCAACCATTGTTAACCACTCCTGAATCCCTTTAGCGTGCATTGATGTGCTCCATGCACACAGCACTACTTTTAAAATTAAAAGGTCAAATGTTAAAAGTCAAATGCCTCAGTAGAAACATGTAATTTTGGTTGGTAAAGCCAATCGATTGTTTAATATCAAAGAATGGTATCATCCAATCACTTATTTTCCAGAAAACCACAACAACTGTCAGTTATATTCCTCTCCCTCAATTTTCTACCAAACAAATCTATGGTGAGTTTTCCATACTGAATATGAGGCTGTGATTTCTGGTCATCTCTCCCTTGCCTAGTTAAAAGTGTTGCAGTCAGAATTTATATTCTTCTAGTCTTCTGGAATTTACTTGACACCCAAGACTTACCAAAACTCAGCATAAGAGGGCCACAGACCTCCTAA
Organism: Microhierax caerulescens; assembly: GCA_035590215.1. Classification (NCBI taxonomy): domain Eukaryota; kingdom Metazoa; phylum Chordata; class Aves; order Falconiformes; family Falconidae; genus Microhierax; species Microhierax caerulescens. Next base: position 96,248,824 of record JAVJGJ010000047.1, read on the forward strand.
GTCATTTTTTTAAGGCACTTTCACTGCAATTTATATGGTCCTGCCAACTACAAGAAGTTATTATCTATCTACAGTCTCTCTCATCTTCCCATGTATTTCCGCACATGCTTCATTATTCCTGTGTGCTATAAACAGACTGCCCTGTCTTTCCTAACACAAAGATGGCTGGCGCCTAAATATTTTGTTTCCCTTCCCATGGAGCCATGGAAAGAAACAGCTATTTCTCAAAACCCCGACGCTGTACAGTGTACCACCTGCCGAGTCAGAAATCAAACTGCGCAAGAGTCAAACTGCTTCTCTCTCACCTTTGTAAAGTCCTTCCAAATCTGATCATGTAAAGAATAAGCTTCTGCAGTAACAGCCTGGCAATTACTCATTTTAAGTATTTTGATAATAAAAGGTGGAGAACAAAATGCATACAGTAAGTACCACACATGCATACTCTTAACTTACTGGAATTTTTGGCCCAAACCCCAAAATTTGTTGTGACAGAAATACCGAATAACATCTACAAATATTCAGCAATAATGTAAGTTAGGGGTTTTTTTTAATAACTGCCTTGAGAATTAAATTCTATTTCAGAACTTCTATTTTTCACATCTTTTAAATTTATAGTGGGTTTGCACACAAAGAATGGTGACAAACTATCAAAATGAATACCAAACTAAGGATGAGAAATGCCTGAAGATAGCGCGCCACCTAACTGATCTGCTCAGAAGATCCTTTCAACTTTACCACACCATCCAGTTGTTACAAAACAAGCACCCAACAAATTTGTCATGTCTTCCCCATTTTAGACTATGAACTTCTTAAGGAAGGGATTTCATTATTGATTTGTACAATTCCTTGCATACAAAACCCGCTCTCATAAAGGCCTTTACATTCTATTGAAATACAGATGCAATATGGAAGAGTAAAGGCTACACATGTGAAAAAGCATCACAGACAGACAAAGTACAGCTTTCACAGATTTGATTTTCCTCTTTCAACAGGTCTTTCTCAGAGTTTTCTGGAAGAATGCCCAAGCATACTCTGTTAACAAGTGACGGGAAAAAAACATCAGCCACTCTCACTTCACTGCTTATCAACATTTGAACACACAGAGTCACAAAATCTCACAACCCGATAGAAGCTGCTTTGTATTTCTCCTAAAACATCATATTCAGTAAATACAAAACATTATTACAATTCTTTATATGTGGAAGGTTTCTCTTCTCTTTGTCTCCCATTTTTACTAAACACCCTACTGAGGTATGATGCATCTCACCAATAACTGCAGTCCAGCAGCACATACAAACACTACAATAAAATACGCAGACTAGAAAACACACAGATAAGCTGAATAATTCACAACCATAATTCATAATAGCAGAAATTTGCATGGATAAATTTATATCTATATGATTAAATTAACAATGCTATTGTTGGTATACTTCCAGACTTCACCAACTTCACAAGTAGGAACCTGCTCCATTGGTAAATTCCAGTAATATCTTATTCAATAAAACCACATAATAATACTTGTCTTGGAAATGTAAACAGTGAGGCATATTAAAAGCTTAAGGAGTCTGACTATTTTCTATTTTTGTTAAAAAAAGTATCTTTCAGCTCATTTCTCTCAGGCTTGTTTTCAGCACCAAGTCACGAAAGACTGACCAAACACTAATTCCTACATGAAGCACACACTAACTCATCTAATGCTTGACCTTCCATGTCAATTATTAAAACAAATCCCTTTTTCCTAGGAATGTGCTACTTTGTGAAGTAAAGCACATAAACTAGAAACTGTGTGAGACACTCCAAAACTTTCCTGTAACTTTTAGCCCTGCAGTTTCCACTTGTAAACTACTTGGGCTAAGATGCCTTTCTCAGCAGAGCTACACAGCAAATATTTCAATAACAAATGTGCCACCAAAAAATATTTCTTAACAAGCCAAACCTCCTTTACCTTTGCCAAGATGCATATTGCTACACAATCCTTACATAAGTATTAGCAACTGCAAAAGAACAGGCTGTCTACAGGATGCCTAACATCTGTTTTCAGTTGAAACAGAAGTCAACAACTTCTACAAATAGTCAGCTCTGCTGGATTAATTTTATAGTTACAGGGCAGCATCGAACTTTATGGTCTATACACTTCCTGCAAGACAAGTGGATCAAATTACTTGCTCCTTAAAAACAAAAATAATTTTTACTTATTTGTAAAGCATGACCATATGTAATGCAACAGCAACATTTTCAGTATCTAAGTGCCTTAGTACCAGAAACAAAATGTCCAATGATAAATTCAAGAAGGGCCATGTATGTTTAATTTACTGTCAAACATACAGAATACAGCAACTACAACAGTTACATAGCTAATAGATACAGCTACGTTATGCAAAGCACAGAGTAACTTTAGCCTGAAAAAGAAATCCAGAAAATAGCACATGAATACATCCCTGTTGTATTTATATTTACTCTGATATTAGGGATGCATAATGCAACCGAAAAGGTCATATTTTTGTAACCTTTCAGAAGTCAGTTAAAGACTTGAACACAAAATTTACATATAGTAAGTGTCAAAGAAAAGTTCAAACCCATGAAACACTTTATCTAGTGTTTCACAAAAGGTCAGATCTATACTTGAATCAGTTTCAGCATCCTTGCTTAGCTGTTTCACTCATAATAGCTAGTGACCTAACAATTTTAGGCAATCACTTCATTGCATTGATTACTCTGATTCATATAATAGCAAGACACAGGAATCTTAAGCAGAAAAACAGTAACTGTTATTAGAAAAGAATCTAGTGTTTAGCATCATTAAGTTAACAATACAGGTTAGGAATCTCACTGTGGTGCTTCCGAAAGGGAAGCTGAAGTATGAAGTTTCAGAATCCTTTCTTTGCTATGCGTTTTCTCGGTTTTTTTCTCTCTCTCTTTTTTTTTTAATAAAATGATCTTTCTTCTTTCCCAAAACAATATTCATTAAAGACCAAATACTATCTTTCAAACAAAAGGATGAGGCAAGTCATGTGCTTTACCTAGAAATAAAGTAGTAACAAGCTAAGAGGACTCCTAACACCCCCACATTCATCCTTCATGCCTTCCTAAAATTGGAATATTTGTAAGAGGGGGATGATTCCAATGTTTAACTTTAAAACCCCCATGGATTGTCCAATTTAATCACTTCTTTTAAGTGCTGTGTGAACTACAATGCTCTCTAATTTCTAGAAGCCTGCATGTTGCAGCTCTTACGACCCCCTAGCTTCACTAGCAGGATTTCTATCGAAGTTTTAGCTATAGATGCTCTTATGTAGATCTTACCTAAAGCATAGACTTTGTTTTGGTTTGGGGGTTTTTTTGACAGGGGTGTGTATGTGTCAACCAACAAACAACTATGTAAAGAAAAATGGGGCTCAGCTGAAGATTTCTAATTTAGAGAAAAGCATTGAGAAATTAACTACTACTTATGGGCAGACAGGAATCCATGGAAGGAGACAGCCTGGGGAGGACACCTCATGCACCCATACAGGCTGGGAGTCACCTGACTCAAAAGCAGCTTTCCAGAAAAGGACTTGGGGATTCTGGTAAAGCACCATGTTGAACACGCCTCAAAAGAGAAAGTTTGAGGGGGATCTTATCAGTGTGTATAAATATCTGACAGGAGGTAGTTAAGATGACAGACTCTTCTCAGCAGTGTCCAGTGACAGAAAAGAAACAATGGATACAAACTGAAATACAAAAAATTCCACTTAAATAAAATATTTTTTTTTTCTGGGAGTACTGTCAAACACTGGACCAGGTTGACTAGAGAGATTATCAAATCTCTGTGTTCTGAGATACTCAAATGGACAACACCAAGAACAACCCTGCTCCAGCTGACCTTGCTTTCAGCAGTGAATTTGGACTAGCTGATCTCCAGTATTCGCTGCCAACATCAGCTATTCTATAATTTTGTAAAACATAAATTTTATTTTTATGAATTTTTGTGAAATACAAATTTGGCAACTATGACAGACCTTACTAAATAAAAGCAGTTAGCCTAATGATAATTTAAGTGGTTTAACTTGTAGCCCACAGTCCCAATCCAACCTGCTGGCCATTCCAACTATCCTATAGTCTATTTTTCCCCATGAGTGATTATATAGTTCAGGCACCAAACAGCCAAAAATCAACTATACCCACTCTGCACGCTACCAGCTAGGTAGAGATGTGGAAAAATAACATAATACGCTAGTATAGCAGCCTAGGGATCTCCATAAACCATGATCGCTACAGCCATAGAGGCTATGGAAACTTTGGCCAGTTGCTGGACCAGGATTTTGGTAGACTTGATCCAATCTGTACTGGCCTAGAGGATGCCCTTGAACAAAATACTTCTCGATGCCTCTGTCTGCATCAGGAAGACACAGATAAGAAAGCTCACCTCTTCTGTAAATACTTCCAAGAGTTACAGACAAAAAAAAAGTTAATACTTGGTATTGTTTTTTTAATCTGTCTAGCATTAATATTTAACAAAATTTTTATTTTTTTAGGGAGTTACAGTATCTTTTTTATTGCCTTTATGTTTTGATAGCACTTTTATCATGCAAAAGAGGAAGAACAACATTTCTCCATTTGCCTCCCAAGGAATATGACTTCTTTATATCCCTGATACTTTTGAACATTTGGTTGATTCAAGAGACTGGGTTTAAGTAAGACTCCAGTTTCAAGGTAAATAAAGCTCTAAATGGAATTAAGTCTTTATCAAAGAACCGATTCTGAAGAGAAGCTTAATAGCAAATTAAAAAAAATAAAATTTAAAAAAAAAAGGTAATGTATGATTCCAAGGGTTCTGTAAGTGACTTCTATATCCCTTTAGCTGTTACACCTGCCTCAAATACTTGTTATTTACTTTTGTTTGTTCCAGTATGACTAAACCTGTCATAAGTTCTTACTGGGAGATATTATCTGTACTTGAACAAGGTAATGCTGAAACACTGCATTTATAAGGATGTCCCAATTCTTCAAGCAGAGACATTAAAGTATTTCCTTTTCAGAATTCATAAATCATATTCAGCACCCTTAACAAAAAAAACAAACCAAACCAAAAACCATCTCTTCCATTCCCAAATCTCTTCTTCATCAGCACAGTATACAAGAGCACTAGTGTGCAATTTTCTGCTTGTTCTTAGAGCCTCTCACTTAGGTTGTTAAAGAAATTCTGTCTGAAACATCTCTGCCCAAACCATTCAGGTTTAAGTTTACTCTTGCCTTTGTGAACAAAACCAAACCACTTAAAACATTAAATGGAGGATGGCAGCTACCTACTCCAGTTTCAAAAGACCAAACCTAATTGATCATATAATCATTTGCAAATGTTCAGCATCTCTTACAAAAAAGCCAGAAAAAGCATATGAAGTGCCATCTAGTGAGGCAAAGAACTGAAAAATACAAAGTTGCACCTGGAACTTACCTTGCTAAGAACTTCATAAGCAGACAAACAATACATGTAGCAGTGTAAAAAAAAGGTCAACATGAAACCTTTTCCATATTTTGAAGAGATTATGCTGACCTCCAAGCTATTGAGTCTTCAGTTTCCTCAGACAGAGCACAAGTTTTGTCCTGAATTTGAGGTAAATCAAATTGAAATCAATTTCCACTTCAGAATAATTGGAAAACTTCCTAACAAAAGCTGATTAATCAGAAAATTTCTACTTGTTGCATTCCCAATGTATATTTGAGGTTAGACACACTATCTTGAAGGCTGAAGGTTCAGAGAACCTGAATTACTATTCATTTTAACACTGGGTAAATCATGTTAAAACAAATAAAAATAGTACTCTTAGCTTGATATTATTTATCAATTACTGCTAAAGCATGTAAGAATCCTGGTAACACCTAGTAAATCTTAATTAGTCCTGAAGAGTTATAATTCTGTTGGCTAAAGACTGAAATATTTAATCCTTTTCTAGAGGCTTTATCTTGTCCATGACTTATGCCTGTGGTTCATTCTGATCACTTACTCAGTTTTCTAACCACTTTTTTGGAGGTAAGAATCACTGGAAACGAGTACATGTCTCCATAGGATTGAGGCTGGATTTGTTATTATGCTGTTATCAGTCCCAATGTTCTTGCTTACTTCATGTCAATGTTAGTCTCCAAAGTTCTAGTTTAAAAAAAATATTTCCCTCACCCTTATCTAAACGAGTTTTCTATATTGAGTAGTTGTGTGAGACTGGAGTGATTGGAGCTGCTCTGCACTAATTCCTTGGACAGATGTATTTTTGGCATGCTAAACTGAAGGACTTACTTAATGAAACTTACTTGTGCAAGGCACTATTAGACTTCCCTTTACAAAAAGCATAATTTCTGCAACTATACAGAAAGGAAGTAAGTTTGCCTTTCATAAGCAACTCCTAACCAATCAATTCAGTTCACAATCTATATGAATGCAGTTTATGTACTTGTATCAATTTGGTTGTTTCTGATGCTAAATTGCTATATTGTAATTGCTTGGCAGACTACTACAGTGGACTTCAAAGAGACACAACATATGGTCTAAAAATCAAAATAAAAGACTGCATGTGCATTATAAAACTGGAATGTTTTCCTGAGGTTGTCAAACACTGAACGGCAGTCTTTGCTACTCAGGGTGAAATACTGCCCTATTTATTTGTACAAATACTTGAAGTGGGGAAAATTAATCATCTTTGAGGTTATAGATTTTTTCCCCCCTTCAAAATACAGTAAGCGTTTGTCTGCTTACCAGATTTTTACCAGCTAAAACCAGTTCCAGATACAATTTTATATTCTTCAGTTCTTTGACTCACCAGTTGGTACTTTGCATGCCAAATTTTACAGTGATTGTGGGCTGTTTAAGTACCTACAGTACTGAGCTGAAACATACCAATGGCATTGTAATTTCTTATTGCAACCTTTGCTATATTTCTTCTCCATTTCTCCCATAGCTGAGCACACAGATAGTAAAGCATCACTTCATATAAACCAAATATTATGTTTGACTTTACCCTTTTAAGCTTCCCGTAATTTTTCTTCTCTTCAACTGACATACTAAAAGCTGAGCAAAAAGCAGTGTGCAGTAAAACCAAAGAACAAAAACATGAAAACATTAATACTGCATTAGCCAACTTACAAGCTCCGTATTCTTGCATACAAGAAAAGCTGCTGCTGGAACACAACTCCTGGGCTGCAGTCCTAATTTGAGTCCCAAAACATTGCTTATCCTCTTTTAAATCTGACTGAGCACTCAAACTTGGGAGTCTGATGACTGACTTATTATTCAAGTACATGCACCCAATAAGTATGATTTATAGCAGAACTCATAACAGCTTTTACCTTTGTGATACAATTTCTGAAGTTGGTACTTTGCGGGCAGAAAGGAACTGAAAATGGTTCAAGTGGCCGAAAGGAATAAAAATCTCTGTTTCTGAAGCTTGCCATTTTTGTGCAAAATCTTACAGCACAGAACATTAGAAGTTAAAATATAAATAACCAAATGTTATTTGTCCTTCTACATGCCAAAAGTACTGGCTATACCTCAATTTTCAAACATGTATTATTACTATTTTATTAAGCACAAAACATAAAAAAGTATTTTTGGAAGCTGTTGGAAACTCAGATCAATCCAGTATTAATTACATTCACTAGGTTTTTTGTTTCTAATGCTTTTGAAACATACGGTAACTTTAAAAATCCATTTGTTTTTTCCAACAGTATACAAGGAAAAAAAGAAAAATATTATAATCTTCAAGGTTGTAACCTCTTACTAGAAAAGCTACTACCATTAAAATTACAATAGTCTATCTCTGACTTGATTTCTGATTCTTCTGATGATAGATATGGGTTTATTAACTTGAGGCACCAATGCAAATCTAAAACTAATGTACTGTATAATCAAATTATGCTTTTCCATAAACACACAGGTTACAGAAAAAAAAAATAAAGTAGGGCAATTGTCTGAAAACATTGTTTAAGTGACATGATTTATAATACCTCTACAGGATTCTTACTCACATACAATTGAGCATTTATTCAACCTTTCACTTTTTGTAACATATAAGAGCAGAAGGGAAAGTGTGTTCCTTGCCAACTGGCAAACTAATAGCACCGCAACAGCTAACAGGGGTGACCATTTTTCTTTTAGCTTGAACAGTACTACAAATCAAGAGTTTTCAGAAGCAGCCTATTTCTTCCACAGGAAAAAAAAAGTTACCCCAACATTACAAATAAACGCCCATAAACCAGAAAAAGTTACAAATGAAACTCCTCCCTCCATCAAGCTATTCTACCTACCTCAAAGCGTAACTGGTCCCTCCAAACCAGGGATTTGCCTTCAAAACCACCACTGTCCATAATAGTCCGATATCTACTTCCTCCTCTGCCCAGTTATCTGGGTCCTCTTGAGAAGGAACAAATTCTCTGGCTTTGTATCCTTTCAATTGAGCTTCCTGCCTGAGAAGCTGAGGGTTTAATTTACTTACAAGTGTAGCACATATTCTGTAGAAAATGTGCAAAAGACTTGACACTGCCCTGAAAAACTTCCAATGTAATAATAACAAGAATAACAAGAAAGAGTAAGAACTGCAATATAAGACCAAGGCTTTCTTTGTTCAATTGTAGAGTATGCAACTATAGCAACAAATGAATAAATCTTAGAGTAAAAGTATTTGCTATATCTACCATCAGAAAAAGATTTCTCGGTTTTAGAGAAAAAAAAACAACTGGAATGCTCATTATAGTCAGATTATAGAAGTTTAAATACTTGGTGCAAATGAGAACAAGACTAATTCTTGCATTAGAAGAAATTGTGTTTACATTTAATTTCCGGATATTTGTAACAAGATATTAGCCACTCTTTTTCCACATGTCAAATTTTATAATTTTTTTTAAAAGAGCTGCACTGCCTTCCAACGGTTTTCATGCATATCTGATACAAGCAAGCAACAAACTAAGTCCATTTGATGACACTTTCAACAGTATTTACTATTCAGTTCTGGCACTGTGAGCAAAATGTTTCCATTGCAACTAGTTTATTCTCCTTTTAATTAAAATGTAGGCTGCATAGTTAATATAGTAAAAATAATTTGGATATTAATTACACTCAGTGTGGCAATATTTAATCTCTCCTGTCATAACTGTACAGCAAGACAATTTTAAAACACGTAGCACAAGCATAAACCGTCCTAGGTGCTGAAAGACATTCAGACTCAGCTTTACAAAAACATTTATGTGCAGGATCATAAAACAAATTCCCCACTGATAATTCTTTAGACAGCCAGGTCTGTGCCCCTAAATTTCCCTGAGCATCCACACTCTGCAGGGATGAGAACTCAGACTCACATCCCATCATAACATTCTAACATGCTCTGCCTCTGGCCTTCAGAGCTTGCCTCTGCAGCAGTACAATTTCAACAGGAGGTTTACAGAGCACCTCTCTTGCATGCCCTTCCTCTCTGTTCCAAATCCCTGGTGGCCAGCACAATATTGTGGGTATTATGAAATGTGGTCTTTATTTATCTCAGGCTATAGGAAGACCATCACCAGGGTCCCAGCATTCAGAACGAGATTATCATGATCTTTATTGGAGAAAGGTGACGGTCCCAGTTCTGTTTCTCAGATGATCACCTCTCCTGGTTATGGCTGCAATGCTGTTTTGGTAGATCACTGTGTAATCACAAAGAGGACATACACACACAAGAACTAGGTATTTGGCTAAATCAGCTCTGTGTGTGCCTGGCCTGGGCCATTTTGTTGGTCCAGCCCCAGGACGACCTTCAACCATGCAAAAGGCTTCTTTAGACACTGCCACAACAGTTAGTGCAGAGGCAGTGCTTAGCCACACCACTTCCAGTTGGTCAAATCCAAGGTGAGCCTATATATCCTCTGAGTTGCTCTGTAAGATGTTACCTTCAATACAAGAGCTAACAGCTAAGCCACTGGTACCGTCCAGTTACTTGCACATGGGTTTTTTCCTGCCAAGTTCTTTAAAATGTACTGTATAGTAAGATATATGGTGGAATAAATTACTCAATGAAACAAACAACCTGCTCCCAATACAACATTTTATATACTATTTATATAATATTTATAATATACTATATTTATATAATATTTATATATTTTACGTATACTACATAATCAGCAAGTTCTTTCAAAAGGTGTGTTTAGTATCACAGTACACAGTACTTTTCACTGTCTAAACCAAATCAACAATTTCTGCTGAATTACATAAATGGGACACTTAGCACCCGTAACAGTAAAAAGGACAGTCATTTCAATAGACGTTTGGAGAGTCCTACTGCTAGAAAAGAACTGTCTGCAGATTATGATTCTTTGCTAAGGAGGCAGCATATTAAATTGACTTTTAACTTGTGGGTCATAGCATTGAGTGCAACAAAGCAAAGTTATTAGAATTTCTGTTCAGGGCATCATTCAGTGACACATCTCTTCTAATCACATTTTCTAAACAGTTCTACAAGTCTAATTTACAACACTGTCACCATATGGAATGAGTATTTCCCAACAAAAATTAAAATCCTTTTTAAATTCAATTCCTTTAACAACAGACTGCTTTAATACCACCAAGAGAGTACTGTGATAGTAGACACTAAAAGAAGTCATAATATTTTAAGAGCACTTTCTTCAAACACAAGATGCAAAATACCATTATTTGAGACATTCTCCCCCTTCAAATCGAACAGGAAGCCATGACATACATACAAGCTAATCCAAATATCTCTTCAGTGTATTAAGAAGAAATCAGCTCAACTTGAACAATACCATCGCTAAAAGCTGTAATTGCACCACTATACATATTTATTTTTTTTATTTTTTTTACTTTCCCCTCAAAGAGTGGGCTGTAGTAAAAGCTATATGCAGGTACAGAAAACATTGCTGAGCTGGTTCAGTTCCAGCCCTGAAGTGGTCACATCCAGTTGAGTAGTATCTCCAGATCTGGCAGTTTACACTTTGTTTGAAAACAACTTCAACAACATGAGAGTGTGACGACATCCATCAGTGTCTTGATCATGGGCTGAACTTACTGATCTTCGTGCTATACCTAACTCCTGCAAAGGTGATCTAGTCATAAATTTCATCAGCTTGGTGTGTGACTAACCGAATGTCTACAGTAAGCAAAATCCTCCCATTCGTTCCATCTTACATAACAGACTGGCAGTAATTGTAACAGGCAGCACTTTTCACTGCAGTGACTTTCTGAAAGCTTTGAAGTTGAATTTACATTTTATTTTGTTATAACAAAGTTCATGACACAAAGAATGTGGACTACATTACAGAAAGTATTATAGGCTCTTCAGACAGATAAAACATTGCACAGTGTGGAAGAGCTGATGACTCTACACCAAATTTTGGACATTTTATTCCACTTCTTTTTCTGATATGCAAGGAAAAAATCACTATTAAATGACATCTTCCATAGCATAACATAATTTGAACGCATTAAAACAAATCAAGACTAACCAAAAGACAAGTTCAAGAACTCCAAGAATTAAATCAGATATGTTGCTGTTTATTTCAAGACAGATTTAAGAAAGAATCAATAGCACTTGACAGCCTGTAAGCCACGTAACTGATATACAATCCTCAAGTTTTTACTCCTTAACACATTATGCAGAATTACCTTAACAGAAGTTCTTTGGGTAGTTTTTTGTTAATAAGGGCTTCATCATTATTTGAGAAAACCTAGAAACAGAAAGAAAAAACACCATTTAAAAAGACCAACAAGAAAAAGAGCTTTTAGAGAGTCTTTTCACCTTCTACTTAGACGCTTAATTCTTTTAAATTCCTGTTAATGTCAAGTTTTCAACATGTTAGTTAGTAAGACTATAAAATTATTTCAATATACACAACAGGGCCACACTCACACATACACCTGCTCTTCCCTAGTGCTAAGATTTAATTGCAAAACAACTGTGGAGTAACTTAATAATCATTAAACAAGTAATCAGAAGCCACACTCACACTCTGTAAAGAAAAATTTTAGGCAGTAGTGAAACTTGTAGCAATAGCAAGACACATATAAACATACATTAGCTGCACATCCTAAAACTGTCCCATTACAGAAAACAGAAACTGGACACTTTCCAGTTACTTCACTCTCTTCAGTGGTCCCGGGCTTGTGAATACAGATAAAACACAATAAGCTAAAGATTTAAAGAATTTACTGCCATAGATATGACAGCAACTGTTATATAAGCAAGGGAAGCACTTCAAGAAATACTACAAGAAAAACTGAAAATACCTCTCACCCAGAACTAACGTATCTCTTAAGTGGAAAGACTGAAAGAAAATGCCCAAGGGAAAAAGCAGGCAATACTAATATTATATAGGAATGTTTCCACAAAAGGAGAAAAAGATCAGTCAACAGTTAAGTAGAAAAACTAAACAAAGGAGATACTGACCAGACTTAAAACTTATTGTAAATATTTAGGTTTGAGAATTTTGCCAGAGGAACACAGCAATAAACAAAACAGAAGGTAAGAATGTAATGAACCATGGCAGAGACTGGAGGAAGTAAAAGTCACAAGCAATCACTTCCCCTGTTAAGCGAAGATCTTTACGGAATCCATTTGCCATCCACATTACCAGAAACAAAAGCTAGAAAGAGGGATCTAAAATAGCCAAGTTTTCTCAATGCTAAAAGGTAAATATGAAAAACACACAAAACAGAAACACAAAAAACAACTGGAAGAAATCCTTCCCCTTGTCCTTCATTCAGAATATGTGTTCCTGACTCAAGCATCAGGGTATTATCCCTTGTTCATCCTACCATCAACAGGTATCGCATACTTGACAACTATTTGCTTTGCTTCCTGGTTTTACAAAATAAATAAATAAAGGAAAATAAAAAGGAAACTCAAGAGGTGGTTCTGAAAAAAGGTACACCAAGCAAAAATGAAAAGAAGCTGAATATAAGCTTGGTTCTGTCTTAATTTTTAAAAAAGGAGACAGCAGAAAGTACACATCCAGGAATTCTGAGAATCTCAGAATCTCCCTAAATTCTCAGAATCTCCCTAAAACTTACTGTGAGATTAGAAAACCTGAATTTCCATCTGGCTGCTGTCAAGAACCCTTTTTCTCTTCCAGTACATCCTAGGCTGATTTCAGGTCTAACTGCATACTACTGTTTTTCAATTCTGACGCAACAGAAAGCCACTTTCTTCACTCACCACTTCTGTGCAGTTACCCACACATCTAAGAACAATGAAACTGTCATCTTTCAAGAGGACTAACAAATTTAATCAAGCTTCCTTTTCCTGCAACAGGAACACCACAATTACAGACTGGTGACTGTTGCCATTCAAAGAGTAAAACACCTATACGTATGTATTTCAACAGGACAACTCGAGCTCCTTCAGAAGAGAGACATTCCTGGCCTTAAGCCGTCCCACATGGGTGACCACAGGTCCAGGTTTGCTCTTGGTTCTGCTCTACATCCCATACCTGTTGCTGTCAGTATTTTCAGACTTTACACTGAAAGACACCGGGTTCAGAACTGGTTGACTGTTTATGAGCTTGGCAATTTATAGATTTGTGAATTATTTGCATGTTTGCCACTTTAATATTATATGCTACTCATGGATTACAGCTTATAGACTGAAAACAATAGTATGTATTTGGGTAATTTTTTTACAACAGTCAAAACAGGCCTAATTGTGTTTATTGCAGCACTCATTCAGAAAAAGGAGACATGTATGCCACCCTCACAGAACTTGTGATAACTAAAAAGCCAAGTGGGAAAATACTCTTGTACATTACAGGTTAAAATGAATTATGTTGCAAAAAAGGAAGTTACCTCTGTAAGAACACACATGGTCCGTGGTGAAACAGACAAAAACTTAGACCTCATTAATTCTGGTCCAGAATCTGAACATTCAGTACCATAGACTACTGAAAAACTTCTTAATTATTTTGTAGTTGCAGTTAATTACTCAATAGTTACATCACCTCGCATACGCTTCCCACTTCCATGCATAAGTATATATTTTTAACAAAGCTGCCTTGCAGACTGCTACTAGTTTATGGGTGCTATCACTTTGCCAGTGGAAAAGTTGTTGTTATCCATTTTTTCCTTACACCATAGATTCTCAGATGTACAGTAACATGGATATATGCTCACTGTGTGAAGGTGGCACAGCACTTCAGTTTGTTAGGTATGAGCAAGTTACTGTTTAACACGAACAGCTACAATGTGTGCTCAAGACTTGAGTATTTCCAACTACTCATCAACTCCTGCATTAAAAAGCCAAACCACTACAAATCGTAGCACACATTTTCAGGAACAGTATTTTTCAACTGAGGCCAAGCTGAAAATCTAAACCTACAACATAACTGGTAACTCTTATGGGAAAAAGGCTTATAATCTCTATATATTTTTATGTGAGGTATCTTTAGACTTAAAAGTTGGATGGAGAAACTGTTTTGAATACACGACAGCAGGTATGACCAATACAGTTGCATTTAGGAATCCCAGTTAATACTGAAGAAAGTGCAGCTTCTACTACTTAATATGAGAAGTGTGCAACTTCCCCAGCCACATGAAGTACCATGCCTGCTACACAAGCCACACGAGGCCACAGATTTGAAGCTGGTTTCCCCCAAACAGTAAGTTTTATGTGTTCTTGTGTGCATATCTATAGTTATCATATCATGAAGTATTATTCTTATAGAATATGAATATTTAGAAAAATGGAAGTCTCTTTTTAAACTACTCTTTTAATCTTCAAAAAGTGTATTAGCCTCTAGAGTCATACTGCATTTGCAATCTCAGGAGAGGGAATTCTTCAAAAGCTCTTCAGTACTAGTTTTCCCCCAAAAGAAGAATAGGTATGGGATAACTGGAGTAGTCACCTTCTAGATCAGGGGTCCTCAAACTTTTTAAACAGGGGGCTGGTGCACAGATTAAGTGGCAGGCAGTCATCTGCAGCGGCTTGGTTTCCCCCCCCCCAACCCCCGGTGGGGGGGCAGGGGGATCTGTAAATACCAGGGGGGCAGACTGAGGACCCTGGGGGGCCATATCCGGCCTGCAGGCCGTAGTTTGAGGACCCCTGTTCTAGATGAACATTTGTAATGCGATTTTGATTGTGTGCAAGCGGAGAGAAAAGACAGAAGGTGCAAACAGAATAATATATTTATTCTTTGAACACTTCCTGAAAATATAAAACATCCATTAATGAAATATTCTGAGTACATTTATGCATCACCTCTCCAAAGTAAACAGTGTCATCCTTTTTGGGTTTTACTTGATTTTTATCATATAACTTCTAGTTTTCTGTTTCCATTTATAAAAAAAAACCCAAAACAGAAAAAAACACAAAAAAACCCCACCAGAAACAATCGAGGAAGCGTTCGATCACCATAAAAAATATTCTAGTAATCTTAATTTATTTTTCTTCAGTTACAGGTAGCGCTGACAATGATAAGCCCTCAAAATACCTCTACACAATAATTAAGAATAACAATAAAAAATAGCATGGATGTAGACAGAGTATTTCTTCTTTCTTTGCTTTTGCATTTGGTAGCGAATTTAACTGTGTTAATGACAAGGTATCTCAAAAATCTAGAAAAGTGTGGTTTTAAGTGTATAAAATCCCACAATACAGACAAATCTGTGCACAAGGAAAAAGGATAGGTGAGATTGAACATCTGTAATAAATGTTACTCTAAAACCAACTCTAAATCTCCTGTAAACATAACATGAGATTCTTAAAGGAACTATGAGAAACAGCAAAACAAAACCCATGACAGAAAACTGTAATTGCTTATTACTTGAATCTTGAGCCATTTCTCACATGCTTCAACTGACCTCTCTTGGTGGTATCTCCGCTGTATTTTTGAAAGACTCGTTATAATGAGCTAAAAAGGGAGTGTTTCCTTAAAAAATGACCAAATACTTGCTTACACTAAATGTCTTCAGCAACTACACTTAATTTATATAATGAAGAAATAAAAAAAAATAAGTATCCATTGTGTAAATCTATCAAATTCAAAAAGAATAATCTCCCTGATTTGCCTCCTTAAACATATTAATTGCCATTAATCCTAGAACATAACTGTACATCAGAGTTAGCCTGCCACCATTAAAAGCACCACATTATTCTCTTTTGATCTACTAGTTAGTGATAAAGCTCTCCTGTTTTCACCAAAATTACTGAGTTGAAGAAGTCTTTTCTGATGGAGCTGTGCATTTGTGGGTTTCTACCTAGTCTGGCAAAGAACTGTAAGATGCTCAAAAAAAATTGTTTTTCTCTACAAAGAAAAAAAGGACTATTAATCCTAGTTCATTAAGCTTATCTAAAACAATTAGAAATTCCCTTCAACTAGTATTTCAAGATCAAAATAAGGTTATAGTACTGTTTTAGTGATAGTCCTTGAGGTTTTTTTAGTGATGCAATTTTAGTTGTTATTTGGTCCTTTATTGAAGAGGACTATTTTCTTTACAGATGAAACAGTCTTGTTAGCAGCTCAGCCATTACGGCTCAGTTCCACAGAGATATTTATGCATCTAATTGTCATTGAAATAAAAGTAGATAAGGACTTTCAACTTGTAACTTTTCAAATCAGAAGTTATTAAAAACCAAACTCTCAGAAATAGCCTTGCTTTGTAGTGTGCTAAAGCAAGTAATTATGGGTAAATGTAGATCTGGGAAAGAGCAAAGATGAAGTCTGAGACCCCAAAGAACATCCACAAAAAGCAAAGACAGATATATACTGAAAACAAAACTGAATTATTTATCAAGCCAGGAATAAAACCCAACATTGAGTCACTGTTGCCAAAGGAGACAGCAGTTCAGAATCAAATCCATACATTTCCCTCCTCCTATGGCTGACAGAGCAAGCATACTAGTTAAATTGCAAATATTGCCATATGTAAAACCCATCAAGTCTTTTGGGTTTTCACTGGCAAGAACAGTATTTAGTCAGTGATAGGCATCATAAGAACATGATGTTTAAAAGGAAAATCCTGACAAAATAAAGTTTTATTCAGTTCCCTTGATGCTCAGATTTTCATTACCAAACACAAAACCCATCAGCTTGCTGTACTTCTCTCCTCATTGGAGACACCTAATTTGTTGCCTGTGCTATTTCCCCTTCACTATACTACTGAAATCGCCTCTTGCTACAGTGGCAGCAAAGCCAGCAGATCAGCTTTGCTACCCAGAGCAGTTCACAAGCGCACTAAAGTAATGAATAGCATCTTAAAAAGCTCTCTATTTAAAAAGAGCAGAAAAATGCAGGAGGAAGAAGGGTAAACCATCTTTCTTTACTATAAATTTCAGATTATCTCATATAACACTATAGACAGCTCTCTAATGGTCAGAGAATTGCTGCTAGCTGGTGCTTCCTCCGGAAATCTACAGTTAATGCATTAGACAGGCAGACAGACAGAATCATTTAACCCATGCAAGTAGCAAAATGTAACTGTATCTAGGCAACAACAAGAGTGTTAGACAGGCTAAGGGATATGCATTGCCAAGAGGACTGAAATAAGTGATACTGAAGACACAACAGCTGATGATGTTAAATTAGAACCCATGGTAAAGCTTTCTGTGTAATCAATAAAATTACAACACACCAAAGTGAACCTTGAAAGGCAATCCCATCTCAAGCCGAGCTTGCCTACAGGAGAGACTGGTGACGTCTTTATTTCAATACACAGACACTATCTGCTCTCCAGGCTCTCACTCCTATGCTCCAGCTGTTCACCATGGTCCAGTCTTTGACTTTGTGCACTTCAAGACCCCAGCCATCCTGGTCTGTTGTGGTCACTGACTTCTTTTACCCTTGGACACTCTTCTACCAAAATCCAGGGCGCTGCATTCAGTAAGGCTTACAGCTTCCTCCTCACTGCCAGACACCTAGCAAAGATTTTGCACTGGTCTTTTGCCAGATTCTTTTCTCTTCCAGCACTGTGACAAACTGACTGATCAAAAGCAACTAATACCTCATAAGAATTACTTTTGGTTTTAATGCGTTGGTCATCTTAAACCGTTAAGGCTTACTTTCAGAGAGCAAGATCAAATGCACCTGTGAACACCTCTCTGCCTTTCCTTAATGCCTTCCACTGACCTAAGGCTGCCTATAAGGGTCATATTGCTTTTAAAGCTTCCCCAGAGCAAGTGCTGTCCAATACTATAAAACCTGTCAGGCCGAAGCAGCTGGCCACACTGCCCACTTCACAGCTTGGTTTTCTTCCAGAAGAGCCACCATTCTTGTTTTGCCAGCACTGGTATTCACACCACATCATTCACATTTTACTGGAGGGCATCAGTCTTGTTCTGCAAGGCCTTGTTCTCACTGGGTGACAGGTCAAGGTCATTTGTGAACTTCAGAACTGATGGCCATAGCTGCACAACTCTGTCTCGAGGCCTTTGGCTGTTCCAACTCAACTGCCTCTTAGCGTGGAACAGCTGTCTCAAGCACACTAGCTCATTCTCAGTTGACCAAATAGCTGACATCACTCTTTCCTGTGTGTTTTTCAGAAAGACAGTCACCTACCACCACCAACAAACTTGGAAATCACCAATCAAGTCTTTTTTCAAGAGTATGGCTTAATTACTGTGAGCAGCCAAGGCATTAAGGTCTAACAGGTTAGCCTGACCTGTTAGCTGAGCTGCCCATCCTTTAATGCAAAACTTAACTTCATCTCCTACAAAGTCACCAAAGAGACAGCAATCCTCCAAACTAGCCCCACATATTGAGCATACTTTCATGTACTGCTGTCTTACCAGCACTGCTATTTAAGGTGCTGTGACACAGATTTAAACATTTAATACACTAAATTCTGATACAGACCAAAGAGGTACTGAACAAACTTGAAGTTTAAGATTTTCTGTACCATCTCAATATTTCAGACTGACTTAGTGTGATAGTTCCTACTTTAACTCGTTAAAAAAACAGAAGGGTAAAACTAATGGTCTGCAGAATTAGTGATTGACCTAATTACTTGCAGGCGTAAAATTCAGTCAAAAGATAGCATTTTATCAATACCTGCTATCATGTAACTGATGTTTGGTGGCCTGCATGACAGAAAACATTAGGTTCAATCCAATACCCAATCAAAAGAAACGGGCATTGTACTATTATTTACAAAAAAGATTTGCAAGTTCTGCTTCCCCCACGTTACTCTGTGAGAAGGGCTACATGGAAGACTAATCCTCCATTCAGGCTACGATCC
Source organism: Microhierax caerulescens (assembly GCA_035590215.1). Classification (NCBI taxonomy): domain Eukaryota; kingdom Metazoa; phylum Chordata; class Aves; order Falconiformes; family Falconidae; genus Microhierax; species Microhierax caerulescens. Next base: position 96,268,004 of record JAVJGJ010000047.1, read on the forward strand.
ATCTAGCTCACACTTTGTCTTTAAAAGCATCTTGGTCTTACCACTACCATGGCAAAACAAGCCTGAACCACATGGAAAATTAAACTACTCCTTATCTAATATTTCAAGACTAGGGACTGTTTCATCTCAGAAAAAAAAAAAACCCAAACACAAAACAACAACTACTGGTTAAACACTAAGAAATTTGGAAAAAAAGCTGTCAATTGTACCTCTGCTTATTCTGTAAATATACATAAAGAGACAGCTGAAAAAAAGACCAAATTTTATCCTCATCATTTGTTAGTTATATACTGATTGGTAAATCTTTTCTTCAGTTTGTTTTCTTTTTAAACAAATTAATGACCGAGTATTTCCTTTGTCAGATAGTCATCCATTGTTCCTCTTTTAAGATTACACACTTCCAAATAAAACCAATACATGATGAAGCATTTAGACATTATTCCTAAAAAAACAAAATAAAGCATTCAACTAACATTCAAATTTACAAATCACTTTAAAGTGGAGCAAGAGCAAACCCATATCACCTACTTCATGGCTTCAAGAATAATAGACCCATGGCAGAAAATTAAAATCAGATGGATGAAGCAGTTGTTGACTGTAGCCCATCACAAGGGTAGATTACACATCGTACAGTTTCTGTGCTTTCTTTTTCTTGACCAGGTAAGTAACAAATCCCTCCTTAAGCATCAAGCAGAAACTCAATGCAATTTGTAAAAGCCGATGTTCAAAACACCTGAGAAAAATACCTTCCTTTGACCACTCAAGTAACTTTGAGACTCTAAGCAGAAACACTGGAATTAATTCTAAGGCAGCTTCCATCACAACATTCACAGGGACTGCGTACTCAAATCACAATTTGTTTCATCAGAAAAAAATCCATTTGGTTTCATGCAGTCTTCTACAATCATGCTATATAATACACATTCTCAGACATCCAGAGCATGATATATTTCTGAAAAATCACTCCGAGAAGAGCTGGTAGCCATTTGTTTTAATGCAGCAGTATTTGGTTAGGGATAGCCATTCAGTCTAAGCCACCCAAATTACAGGTTCATCAGAGCCCTTAAGAGTACTCCTTTCAAAACTCCTCCTCTGAATCACCACTTCTGCATATAGTTGGTTTTACTGCCATACACACGGCTAAGTTTTATTCCCAGTCTCCAATATTAGCATACAAACTAACACACTGATGGCACGACAATGGAGACCTGAAATCCTCCTAGCATGTGCACACAGAGATTCTCCTGCAGGTCCGTTTCCCCAGGAGTTTGCACCATTCTAATTTGGACTGACACAGTCCTCCCTCCAGCCACGCAATCCCACATCCAGAATGGCAATTCTTTTTCTTACTGTACTTAGCTCAAACTGTAAATGAAATTACAGCTTAAGTCCTGACTGCGTGGATGAAGCAGAACCCCTTCTTCTAATCACCAGTGAAACAAGAATTTTGACTACTAATATTTTTCTCCCCAACATAACTGCTCTTCAAAAATATATTTTGAGAATAAAAAGGTATATTTCATGACAGAAATGACTCTATAGCTTCTACAAAGCCATTTCAAAACAGTGCTTGATCTGCATCATAAACACTATGTCAGAACTTATGTTTTTCCTAATACCTAGAGTGTGAAATCCTTCTTATGAAGAGCAAGCCTTCTCTGCAAGGCAATCTCCCTAGAGCATGAACCAGAAAAAAAGATGCCACAAAACCTGTATTGCGGCTGCACACACCATATATGTAGTGTGTAATTAATAAAAGCTTCCAATTATAAGAGACAAAATTAGGTACCTCTTCATGCTTACAAGCAGCAATTACAACTGACTTCAAAGGAAACAGCATCACAGTCGCATTTCCAAAACACCTTTTTCAAGCTGATCCAAGAAAAGAGGTTGAGATTTCGAAGAGAAACTGGACACTCACTTAATTGTTAGTATTTGCCAAAATCTATGGTTCCTTAGTTTCTGCAGAAATAAAACCACCTTGATACTTTAGAAGTACATTATAGACCATTTTCAGAACTGCAAGCACACTCAGACATTCTGCCCCTTAATATTTAGGTAACTACTACATAGTATCAAGTCATGATATGGAAATGCCCTTCCTCTGTGAAGCTCTGACCTCAATTTCAACCTCTGAAAACAGACAAACCTGACATACTGGTAAAGTTTCACATTTATGGAGATCTGATGATGTCTTGTCTCCTTATCGATTTAAATTTACAGAACATACTGGTTAACCAGTTGAACTGCAATCAAATCCAATGAAAACAGAGTTTACCATTACCTACTGCCTGAAGGAGAGCACAGGAAAACACTGGGATTGAAAAAGAGAATATACCATGAAGTATGGCCAGTATTTTAAGGGTAGCAGCCTGATACCAAATTTTAAGTACTTTGTGGGCTACATAGCAGCAGCTTGTGGTTCCAAGTAGTCATAAATGCGCAAGCCCAGAAAAGGGCACATTTCCAGTTCTAGTTCTCTAGCACAAGTGCAGTGGTTCCTCCAAGGCAAAGACAACAACCCAGAGGGAATCACTGAAGAGATTGGCTGTAGCTGATTGTATCAACTGAGGTGCCCTTGTATTTTAAATAATGAAAGTATTGTTGCATTTCCATTACCTCTCTGTACCCAACAGAAATTATTTTAGTCCATTTAAACACTTAAACTCATACCATAGTTTTGCTTGTTGTTTTTAGTTGTTTTTTTCTGGGAGGTTTTTGGAGGGTTTGTTGGTTGGGTTTTTTTTGGCAGGGGGGCAGGATAGGGCACAGGAGGGAGGTCATTGGAGTCAGCAACAATTACTTACCTTACAGATTTTGTGCTTTCTTTTTCCTGACCAGGTAAATAACAAACCCCTCCTTAAGCATCAGACACTCAAATGCAATTTGCAAAAGCCTAAGCTCAAAACACCTGAGAAAGGTACTTTCCTTTGACCCCCCAAGTAACTTTAAGACTCTACAGAGACATTGAAATTGGAACTAAGACAGCCTCCATCACATTCTAAGTATAATTTGTTTCACCACAAAAATAATCCATTTGGTCTCATGCAGTCTTGAAGAATCACACCGTATACACAATTTTCATTTACAGCACAGTACATATTTTGAAAAATCAGCCTGAGAGAAAAGTTTGATCTTCACAAACTACTAGGAAAAAAAATCCTTCGATCTCAAGAACTAGTTTAAACTTCGATGGAGATATACAAGTAATTTCTGGATCCTGAAAAATAAACATGGAATTGACAGAGGAGATACCAGTATGAAGTGAATTTTAAGTCCATCATTATGTTCTTTTAATGCCTTATGTGTACCTTCTTCTGTTGTAACAATGGATAAAGACTTCCAGTATTTTTAAGAATGCAAATCATGTTTTCACCATTTTGAAGTTACTCTATGTTTATAATCTTCCTCCTCAGAAGCTTTAGAAACAATTAAAATATCCCACGCCGTGTTAAAAGCTCAAGTGGGAAAGCTGTTTTGTAAAAGCTCACACAGACAGCTGGACTCCAACCCTATCACATTCTAATCAAATACAACTCAAGTATGACCAGAAATTTTAACAGATTTTGCACTGTGCTAAAACAAAGAGAAAAAAAAAAGAAAAAAAAAAAAAAGAAGAAGAAATCTATGGTATACGGATCACCTTCCTAAAAAGGTTATTAGAAAGAATGCAAGTGAATGATGCAGCTATTGTCTAAACTAGCTCGAGGCTACTGAACTGTGAGAGAGAACTCCTTGGTTTCACAATTTCATTTGGTTTTGTCCTACATAGCATACACTGTTTATGTGTATTTCTGATTCAGCAGAAACACTACCAGAACTTACACAAGTTGATAACAACTTATATGAAGTTGGTGCAATTATTCTGATATCTAATTGACAAAGCAGCTGAAGTACTGTTGATGCGTAGCCTTCTGCTGGCATTCAGATCGATACTGACACGGTGCCAAGATTCGTACTACTTTTCTACTGTAACCCAAAAATAGTTGCCATGCTTCAGTGAAAATCTGACTTTTATTTTAAACTTTTCACATCTGCTAGCTCCATGTTATCCCTAATTTTAACTAAGATGACTAAATATTCCAGTCTGTTGTCAAAATAGGCAAGCATTATGTTAACGGTTCTTCTGATTTATAGGAACACTGACATTCCCTTTACTAAAAGGTCTAGTGTTAACTGGTCAAAATTAATTCCTTCCTCACCTTTCTTAAATTTTAAACTATGCAGCTATCAAGAATTAAGAGGGAAATAACAACCTAAAATGGACTAACCTCTGTAACAGAGAGCAATTCAAGTGTAAGCATTCAATGAATAAGATATCTGAAAATACAAAAATAATAAAAAAATTACATTGTTTCATCCTTTTCTTATCAGCTGTCAAGTGCAATGAAGGAGCTGCCCAATATAAGAATCTGCACAGCAGTAAGGCTTATCAGGTAAAATTTCTGAGATTTTACCTGTGCAGTCACAGCAACAATTCAGTGCTTCTTTGCAGATTCTATGTCTGCTGAGTTTGGACTGCTAGAAGTATCTAATCAGGAATGTCAAAATAAGACTATGAAGGAAAACTCCATACCTGGACTTTGGTAAGTGGAAAATATTTACTTATGTTGTGAAACACTTTATAAATATTTTGTTTATTGTTTTTCAGTGTGTAAGTTTTCCTAAGTTTGGAACATGAGATAAATCCACTTTATTCAACTGACTTAAAATACTGTATCTTCTCTGATGTGGCATAAATGTGTGACGGAATACTAATGTGAAGTAGGATATGTCATTAAGTCACATCATCATCACTTCACCAATACAACACCATCCACAGCCTCATTCACTGATGTTTACTCCTCCTTGTAGCAACAGCTACATCCTGAAACCTTTGCAAACCAAATCCAACATGATTCTACATAGAAGTGTACTGTAATCCCACACACACTCTATCCAATCTATCGGTATTTTTATTCCACCTCACATTTTAGTTTTCAAGGCCGTTTTGCTTAGATTCAAAACATGTAGGCTAGAATCAGGAAGGAGCAGAAGACAAAGTGCAGGAGAAGAAAGAGAAGGAGCATGGATAAGCCTTCATGCAAAGAAAGAAAAGTTACGACACCACAGAAATACAGTCCTTCCCTTCGCGAGGCTGTGTGCTCCCTCACCCCCACCCAGAACTCGCTACAGAAAGTCCACACACATTACACACATATGAACATACCCATAAAGTGATTTTGCTGCCTTAAAACACTGTGCATTTCCCCATGTGTGAAAAGCTAGCAACTGTGCCTTCTTCCTGTGTCTATCACTGTAACCATCACTGCAAAGCAATAAGGCATCAGACAAGTTTCAACTGAAAACAGGAATCATACCAATACCCTTTCCAAACATGTCATGCCTGTCCCTGCTCACTCCCCCTTACACGCCTTGTCATCTTCCTTTCACAAACATCAAGATGGGCCTCTCCCCCGCCAAATGCTGCATACACGTACTGTATCACATCCCCACACAGGCTCCCCACAAAGCAAACCTCAACCACTCTTCCTCCTTTGCTGCACCCTCCACACACATACATTCCATGACACACCATCTCTACATACGGATGCAACAAACCTCGTGCTTACCACACACGTAATGACAGATCTGTTATAAAGTCATCTGTGCATACATGTTAAGCCATTACAGCTATGCATACACATATAAGCAACTGCCACTCTATAGATACAAAATACCATACCCTGTATCTGCTATGCACATATAAAAGTACAGATAATCCTTGCCACACCCATAGCACACATGCTTATAAAAATATCCACGTATTATGCCACACCCAATACTCACTATATATACACACAGACACAAGCCCATACCAGACAACAGTATGCAGACACAACTACATACATACAATGCAGCGTACTCGCACACAACGTCACACCTCCACTACAACACGAAAACACACCCCCCCGAAGCCCAAACCATAGCAGACACACACACCCGCTGACACTGAGGCACAACGCTACGCTCACGTCCCACCGTACATGTGCCACAGACACACGCCGCGGGCCACACCCCGGCTCAGGGCACAGGCACACAGCGCAGCGCCCTGCCTCAGCGCGCCCTGCACCCCCCCGGGACACCCCACCCTGTTCCGTGCCCCGGCACACACGTCGGCTTCCTTCCCACTTTACCGTGGGGACAGACACGCCTTTGTCACGCCCCAGCCGCTTTCCACACCCACAGACACGCACCATCTCTCCTGCGTTACACAGGGGACGACACCCCCCGCCCCGCCACACCTGACCCGCTCTACACTCAGCGAGGCGCCAACCACGGCCGCTCCGGCGTTACGCGGGGGGCGAGGCACCCTCGCACCTCACCCCGACAGGCGGGCACGCCCTCTCCCCGCCTGTGCTATGGCGAGGGACAACGCGGCCCCACTTGCCCTGGGCAGAGGCAGGCACACTCGCTCCGCCACCGTTACCGCGGGGCACGGCCCGGCCCGCCGCGCCCCCCCGCACCCGCAGCCCCGCCGCGGGCTGCACGCCCAGCACCGCACCCG
>JAVJGJ010000047.1:96275170-96290982 GCA_035590215.1 Microhierax caerulescens
GGCAGCCGGCCTCGGGCAGGCCGGCCTGGCGGGGGTCCCGGCTCGGTGCCGGAGGGCTGGGCTGCCGCTCGGGCCCGGCCCCTCCCGCGGCTCCCGCAGCCGCCGTTCCCGCCGAGAGGCAGGCGCCGGGAGCCTCACCCGCCGGGCCGCGGCCTCCGGAGACGTCTGCGGGGACTCGTGGGCGCGCAGGGGCCGGTGCGGCTGCCAGGCAGCGCCCGTCCCAGCCGCGGGCTCTCCTCAGGGCCTGCTGGTGCTGCTGGCACAGGGGTAGCTGCCCCCGCGCCGCCAGGTTTCCCGCCTGGCGTGTGGGGCGACATGACTGCTGGTGACTTGTCTAATCCATGGTGCTGCCCTGTGAACTGCAGGGGCTGCGGCCAGAGCGGCCAGTCGCTCCTGTTGCAACCACAAGTGTAGATTAGATAACTGGGGGTGATAACAACCTAGATTGCTACGGAAAAATCCACAGAAGCTTGTCTGTCACAGCACCAAGCGCTTCGAAGCGATGGGTGCTGTCAGTAAGAGCCTGCCTGCCTGCCTGCCACGAACGCTCCCTGTGTAAAACCACTGTCCAAGCTAAATCCAATATTGCTAACAGCACACTTACAGGTTACATCTGTTCAGCAGTCACAGTACCACAGGGAAAACAAGAGGAGAAGGGAAGAACTGGGGAGTAAAAATGCCCCCAGCAGATCCTGTTTTCTGTTGACTCAGTCCTTCACATTTCTAAGAAACATAAGTGGCTGTTGTAGGGTTAACAGGAGTTAGCTATTTGGAACTGGCTGTGTTCATTCCTTTAAGGAATGAAACATTCTGGTTTGATTAACAGTAAAAAATAGTTTCTTACGAAAGTGTCCTTTCTCAGAACCCGCACGGAAATAGTTGGTACATGCACATACCATTTGCTGGCACATGTCTCGATCTACTGTCTTACACTCTCCAGATTTTGGAGAATGACCCGGTTCATACAGTTGATCTGGTTTGTATAGCAGGGAAGAAAGCCTCAGAAATGTGAAATATGTATAAACAATTCAGACATGTTCAGCTGAGTTGCAGAAGGCACAGACTAGCAGTTTCTAAATTCTATTGGTTCACATTAAAAAAAAAAACAACAGATGATTATCACATGACTTTTTTTTTTAGTTCAATGCAAATCTTTGGAGTGTATAATAAAGATAGTGACAGATTTTCCTATCGCTACAGTAAAAAGAAAGAAAATCAAGGAACTAGAATCAGTTCAAGTTGCAGCAACCTGAAGAAAAAGAAAAAAATATAACTGACTTTGCAAAAAGAAGGGAGATTGCAAAATAATAACCGTGTTCCATGAAGAGGGGTTCAGGATAACTAGCCCAATTGGGATCTGTTTGTGCAAGGGAGACGAGACAGGGGGCAAGTGTGCAAATAGACTCTCCATGGCCTAATCGGCTATCATTTGATCAAAAACTGTCAGAAGGCATGGAACAGAATGGATTTGAATCAGTATTTTATCTATAAAAAGACTATAGGAAAGAAAGCACCTTGTTTCATCCCCCAAGAAAGAGAAAACAGACATATCTTTGCCACCTGGGTATTTGTTTGGGATGAGAAAGGGCAAAATCCATATCTTTGGATCTACACCAGCTAATGACACTATAGTGCCACACTACTGACTTTCTGGACTCCTTTTTGTCTATGTTGTGGTATCACTTGAAAATTCAAGAAAAGCATACACAACCCCCTCTCTAGAATGGCTTGAGTTTCGTCAAATAAGCAATTAGATGAGAATTCATCTAATGAGACTTCAGAAATGTGTGTACAGGAGCATCTATGTCCTGGTCTGTCTTCTCCATTTCTTGTCTGTGGAATGTCTTAGTATATACATTTGAAGTCTTAAGAGAATATATCCATGTTTAGTGTCCCGTTTTCAACCAATCCACAGCAATATTGTGTGATAAAAAAATTTTCATCTGAAAATTCCCAGCTAGCTCTAATTTTAGCATTCTTTTAAAATCATCAGGTTTTTAGGTAATGCCTGTGCACTGGTCATTTTAGAAGGACTGATTATGTAAGTTATTACTGATGTCTTTTTATATTTCGTAAGCTGCAGAGCTGTGTTCAACAGCTTGACCTTTTAACTTGCCTATCTGAAGTTCCTCCTAATTGTTCAGACTCTCATTGAATGCTGACCCAATTCCCTTCTTACGTACCTTTTTCCCAAACTTAAAAGAAATGAAAAATAGTTTAAATGCGTGTCAGAAAAAGTAAACAAGTGCCACCCATGAGAGGGGTGGGTTAGCAGCATGATTCTGGAGCTCTTTGCTCTTGCTAAACAGCAGCTTCGGAGCCTCTGGGCTGTTAGGTCCCACAGCCTAGAAAAGACTTTCAGGTTTCAGAAAGCCATCACAGAGACTGAGTAGTCCAGTCTTGTGAAAGGAGTTTTGTTTCTGGATTCCACCCAGTCATGCTTTCCCCAACTTTGCTCTATAACCAGTGAAGATTTCCTCTGCATGTTGTTACCAAACGATGCCAGGCTGCAGTAAATGTACCTTTTCAGCACAGGAGGACACTTGGTTCACATTAGAGCATAAATAGGTGAATTTTAATGTCTGACACGGCTTTTGTCTGTACTGCGGTAAGAATTGATAGAACAAGACTTCCCAAACTGTTTTTCTTTCCTGAGCATGGCACCAGTACATGCTAGCTTTGTGCCAGGATTTATACTTCTGTGGTGCTGTTGCCTTTTCAAAAGTTGTTTTTATACTGCTGCTAGTGCACATACCATAGGCTGGGAATATCCTGCCCTACCCAGATAATCTGTGGAGGTCCAAACCAGCGACCTGACAAAGTGACACCGTACATCCTCAGCCACCTCATTCCTGGATGGGATCGTGAGAAGCGTGTGACTTGCTGGCAGGGAGCACAGCAATTCAGAGGGACCATGGCAAATTGCAGAAATGTGCAATCTCAGGACACTTAGCAAAGGCAAGTGCAAAGTCCTGCATCCGGGATACAGTAACCCTCCTGCAACAGCCTAGGGGCTGGCTAGAAAGCAGCTCTGAAGAAAAGGACCTGGGGGTCCTGGTGTACGATGAGCTGAACATAAGTCAGAGGTGTGCCCTGGTAGCAACAAAAACTGCATTAGTAAGGGAGTGGCTCAGAGACTGAGGGAGGTGATTATACCCCTCTGTTTAGCACCTGTGAGACAGCATCTGCAGTACTGTGAGCAGTTCTGGGTCCTGATCATCAGGGAAATGTTGACAAAATGGAGAGAGTCCAGTGGAGGAGCACTACAGTGTCTGAGGGCTGCAGCATGTGCCAAGCAAGGAGAGACCAGGTGTTCATTTAGAGAAAACGACCAAGTGGGATCTAACTGCAGTCTTTTACTACCTAAAAGGGGGGTTGTAGAGAAGGTGAAACCAGTCTCTCTTTGAAGATGTCTTGTGGAAGACTGAGAGACAATGGACACAAGCTGCAACAAGGGAAATTCCAGTTGGATATAAGAAGATTCATGTCCTTGAGAGTGGCTGAGGACTAGAACAGTGCTCAGAGGGACAGTGGTGTCTCCACTGTTGGAGATTTCCAAAACATGGCCACACAAGGCCATGTGTAACTGCTCTTAGTTGAAGTTAGCTCTGCTTTGAACAGAAGTCAGTTTGGGTGACCTTTGGAAGTCGCTTGCAGCTTGTATTACTCTGTCAATTGTAAGGTGTAAAATTGGTTGGGGAAAATACATACATGGGTAATTTCAAATGAAGCCACAGGCAGTGCAGGAGAAGAATCGGCCTCCTTCAAGTTCAGAAAGCAGGGAGTATATGCAAGTCTGGAGATGCCTGAGCAGTCAGGTATACACAGAATGTCATGTCTGTGCAGTCAGCCCAGTGTTCTCCAAAAGTCACCAGCTTCAGTGCATATGCAGGTCTGTGGGTATGTCCCAGGTCATTGTAATGCATGGCAGCCTGGTTGTAGTCCCTGTACAATGGCTCTGATCAAGCTGCCATACATCAGGAAATCCCATACAAATAAGGAAGTCTTCTGAATGTCAGCCAGACAGTACTTCCAGTCAGAGAAAGCTGTGCGGCAGCTTTATGTTTATTCCCGTAACACCTGCTTTTCCTAGTTTTGAGAAGTCAAGGTTGGTCCTTCCTTTATTTCAGAAGAATTCAAAGAGGTGCTTTCAAATGCATTCTGTTATGTTAATGAATCTTTGCAGCAAAAAATTAATTTATACAAAGAACAAAGATTCAACCAGATTACGTCTGTAAACTTTACCACAGTCACTCAAATAATAATGAGTTGGGAATGTTTGACAATTGTTACCTGTGTGTGAGACTTTGAGCAGCCATGGCACCAGTGCTGTAAGTGCGTATGTGACTAGTTATCCTCACCTTCTCAAGTAGTTCAGTAAGCGCAAAACCAGAGAGCTGCTGTAGAAGTTCCTCCGCATCCAGCTCCAGAATGTTCTCTGTATGTACTTCTTCTAACATGGTACATTTAAAGTGCATTTCAAAGCACGCTTTCATTTGCCATGCAAAAGGACCTCTGCTCATGTGTTTTTAATCAAATTTCTAGTTTAAGTAAGAAGTGTTGAAATGTCTAGTTTAAGTAGTTGAAATTTCTATCACATTTGCCTTTAGAAGATATTTGCTTGGGAAAACTGGTCTGATAAAAACTTGGGAAGTTGACTTATGTTCCTGACAAGGACATGGTATGTGCGTTTAACTGCTATTGCATATATCTATCAACAGTACACAGATACAGACTGACTTTGCATGCAGTACAGACTTGCGGTAGCAGTTTGACTGCGTACGGCTTCCCCAGTAGCCTAGTATATTTGACTGAGAGCAATGTTCAAAAAACTGAAGTAAAAATTAGAGGAATAAAAAGTCACTGTAGTAAGATTTGTGTGGTTGCAAATAAAAATAAAACTTAGGTTCACAAGTAGAATAGCATTGTATTGTATGCCCTAATCTGTCTGTGTCAAAATAAATGTCAATAAAACTTACTAATACTTCTTTGAATCAGTTCCCATTTGTTGCATTCATATGAAACATACTAGGATGATAAAATCAGTGACTGCTGAGATAGGATACCCTTTACGAAGTACAATAAAATCCTTTGCTCATACACTGTGCTGCTGTGCTTTTTGCTTTTTCTGTTTAATCTACAGACATCTGTAAGCCACTCACTAAAAGATACACATGTGAACTCTTAAAGATATTTTGCAAAGACTTTTCCTTGAGCTTTGTGTTTTGGGGGAATGTATGTATATTTGTTTGCATAAAAGTACCAGACAAAAATTTTCCATTTGTTGCACTCAAATTACTGTTAAAATTTAGTAGACTTAATCTGATTTTAAGTTGAGTGTGTGGTAACATCCAACAATTCTGCAGTTTGAAAATGATATTTGATAAACCAGTTCTACACTGTACATTGTGTCTTGGAATTTTCTAATAATGTTAGTTTGCAACTCTGAAATAAAAGCCTTTTAACATATTTAGTTCTTGGTCAAGTAAACTAAAAATCATTACATCCGTGTCATCTTAGCAGGTAGAAACCTGAGTGGCGTTTTACTGAATGAAAGCAGAGAAGATATATACTAGAATTTTAGATGGAGAATGAAAATTATTGTGGTCAAACAACTTGGCAGCATGTCTTCTCTCTCCGAACTTGGAATACATGCTGTTGCTTTAACAGAACAGGTATTTCATGCCTCTGCCATTTCCATTATCGTATATTTCTTATTTGTGATTTTGTATATGTAAAAATGTGCCTGATTCTTTGAAAAAGCAAACACTGTGAAACATTGGACTTTGCAGAGAGGTCCTTCTCACCTGGGTCACCAACAAAAGGTTGGAGAACAGTAGGAACAAAGAGATAGTTAGATACCTATTTTGTAGTCTTCTGGTTCCTTTAGAGTCATTGCTCCTTTCAGGGATGATTCCTTCTCAAATTACCACTTCGAACTGGATGCCTGAGGGTTTTGTCTTGCTTTGTTTGTATTCAGTTGCTTCAATGAACCCTTTGGACACAGCTGAGTTTTAGGCATCTAAATTAGCTGCTTAAATTAGAAGAACTGATTCCCTTTATAATAGCCTGTGAGAAGAATCCACCCGCTCCCCATTTATTGCATAGGAAACATGAAATTAGGTGCCTCAAGATGTAAACAAGGTTATGTGGATGAAGTAAAGCATAAATATTAATGTTATCAGGATGCTCTTCTTTAGTGTTTAGTGTATGGGCCCCTGAGTGGGACCACTGATAGTGCTGCTGCAGAAACAGCAGGTGGGAGTTACAGATGTGATGCCCACATAGAAATGAAGGGTAAGACCTTTCAGAAAATTTTGCTTTTCATGGACTCTTCTGAATGGTACATTTCTATTGAAGACCCCGGTGTACTTTTGTCACTGGCACATTTAGTTCTCAAGTTATCTAGTGAAGCACTTTGTATCCAAATGCCCATAGACAGTTTTTGTTCCTATTCTAAATCCAGGTAAACTGAAGCATGGAGACAGCATGGCCCATGCACAGCAGATCAGAGGTAGCATGAGAAGCAGAAAGCAGGAGTTTACAGAACATGGTATACACCTGTAGTGTGAAATATGGGTTGCCTGAATGTCCTCCCAAAATTAAATGAATATTTGCAACCTAAGCTTCCAATCCCCCAGACTTGCAGTACTAGGTAAAATACTTGCTACTTTGATTTCTCAAGGTCTATTAATGGTAGCAAGCAATGCTTTGGATAACAAGTGTTTGCAGATGGATCCCTAAATTGCCTTCTATGGAATAAAATGAGAACAAGAATTTTGAGGGAGGTTGAAACAACTGCTAAACCTATTAATAATGGCTGATTGGAAATACTGTAGCATATCCAAAAAAATGTGCAATAACATAGAAAAACATGCAAAAACAAGGCCAAGACCATATTTCTAAAAAATTTCCACAATCTCTGCATTTTTATGTAGGAAATATATTTTAAATATTGAATACATGAGATCTAAAAATAACCTTCAGTTTGGTTTACACTAAATGGTGACAAAATCCTAATGGCAACCCTTCAACTATCTGTTCTAATAAGCATGTTAGTGAAGAGAATAATGAATGATGAAGGGTGAATCATACTTATTTCAGATTGAATGTGTTATAAAGACAATATATGGATCAATACGGAATATATTTTTGTGTCCTTTCATTACCGGAAAAGTAAAGGTGCACCAGAAAAAAAACTTTACTTTAACAGCTTCTTTCCTTGACAGTAACAGAACTGAATTAATCTCCACTGTAATTCTACTGACATCAATTAAATTAGTTCAAGAATTTATACTGTGAATTTCACTTATATTTTTTTCTTTTAATTATACTTTATATGCAAAACAGAAACAGCCAAGTAATCCCAAGGGATTTTTAGAAGTTTTCAACGAAATGCTATCTGCTTTCATAGAGGTTATCCATTGCAATAAATACTTCTTTGGTACATGTATTATGATGCTGTTTTTATTTTCTGGAGGACAAGCTCTTTGCAGGAATAAAGATTTTCCAGAGTTATAACAAATGCACATCTGTGGCCATCCTCCTGCTGTATTCCTGGCAGTCACTGATTACCACAGCAGTACAGGATTGAGGTGTGGATTTGGGAGATAGGATGCTGGAAGAAAAAACTCAAATAGGAACACCAGAAGCCTCTACATTTCTCAGGAGTCAGCCCTATAGAGCTTACCGGTTGGGAAGATAGACATGGTTTTAGACTAGCCTTAAAATCTTTCAGACTGCAACACAGCATTCATCTGAGTGCAGAATGTCAGACAGGGTAAAACCAACACAGAAGAGGTAACTGAAGTTGCCTTTTCCAGCAGCTGTTCTTCTGAACAGCACACATCATCATTTACAATTACAGAATAACAGAATAATTCAGCTTGGAGGGGATCTCAGGCAGTCATCCTGTCTGACTCGCTGCTCAGAGCAGGACTGGCTCTGAGATCAGGTGGCTCGGGGCTTCAGCCAGTTTGATCTTGAAAACCTCCACGGATGGAGACGGCACAGTCTTTCTGGGCAACCTGTTCTGCTGCCTGGTCATTGTAAGAGAGAAAAAGGTTTTTCTAATATCCAGTAAAAACCTCTATTCTTTCATCTCATGTCTGCTCTCTCTTGTCCCCCCATCCCGCACCACTGTGTGAAGAGCCTGGCTCCATCACAACGGCCTGCCAGCCAGCACTGGCAGGCTTCTGTTAGGTCCACCCAAAATCTTCCCTTCTGCAGACTGAACAAGCTGTGGTCCCTCAGCCTCTCCCCACAGGACAAGCATTCCAGCCCTCCCTAACCAGCCTGGTAGCCCTTCACTGAGCTCACTCCAGTTTATCTTGACTGGGGATCCAAAACTGTATGCAGTATTCCAGATGTGGTCTAATGAGTACTGAGTAGACAGAGACAGTTCTCTGGCACTACTGGCTGTGCTCCTGTTAATACAGTCCAGAATGCAGTTGACCTTCTTTGCTGCCAGGCTTGGTGTTCAGTGCTGCTGGCTGATGACCCCCAGGACCACCAGAGTCTTCTCCAGAGAGCTGTGTCCCAGCCAAGGGGATGCCCCTTTGTTCTGGCTTTACCTTTTCTACTCACCTCTTCTGCTGACATCATCCTGGAGCCTGAAGGTTCCACCTGTCCTGCAGATGGATGGAAGAAAGAGGGTTTCTTCTCAGAAGGGATGAGATAGTCTAGGGATGCAGATATTGCCAGATGAGCTGCAGCCTTTGTAGAATGGATGCCATAGAAGTACGTGCGTTGTATGTGTTGGGTCTACAAGCAAGGTGTCTGCGTTCCCTTCGTAAGGAATGATGAGAGAGGCAAGCTCCATGTTCGGTGAGGCAGGAGTGAGGCAGTGACTGTATTAATCACTTTGCTCCCATCATTTGCTCTTCCTCAGCTGAGGAAAAGTCTAAGAATCTTAATTCCACACCATCCTTGCATGCTGTGAAATCTGAAATCACTAATGAACAAACATTATCAGTTCCAGTTGCTTTATCTATCTTTATTTCTGTAGACATATTTGGGTTTCTTTGCTTGGCTTTATACCCTTTCCAGATGAGAATGACACTTGACAGCAAGAATGACCGCTCCATGCCACAGAAGTTAATTAGAAAATGATACTGAGAAGCAAGACCTTTGCATGAGCATATTTGTAGAGGATTAAGCTTCGAGTGGGTGGAATGTGCCTGTTGCAAAGGTTCTGTGGTAAAATTTACTGGAGCGTAACATTGGGGATTTGAAAGACATGGATAAGCCAAACCAACATATGTGTTTGTACTGTTTAGAGTGGCATTTACAACACAGGGTGGTAAACCATCCTCATTCCAAAACAAACCAATTCTCCAGGCGCTGTGTGGAACAGCAGGAAGCTGAAGCCTATGCTCAGAAGAAGGCCAGAAGAGAAATGAGTACAGTTTGAAGGACAACGCAGCACTGCACTAGGGTCATGACAGGAGGTGAAGGGGGAGGAAAAGCTGCAAGAAAGTCAATGTAATTAAAAATCAGAGAAAGAAGAGCAGTGCAATTGCCTTTAGATAATGCTAAAATTTTTCACCTACTAAAAATGTAGTAAAAAGGCATTTTCTGACAATTTTATAGCACTCAAAGAGTAAGTCGGCTCTGGACTGGCATTTAACCCAGTCTGATGTCAGGATGCATCACACCAGCACAAACCAAGTGTGGTCAGAATCAGGTGTAGCTATAATACATTTAGTTGAATGTCACCAACTGAGGCTGACATAATTTGGAATGACACATTGGCATCATGGTAGCTGTTTAATTGCAATGTTAATAAAAAATTCTCTAGTCATTCAGTGTGCCACAGCTTTATGCCACACATTAATGTTCTTGGAGATATTATTACATTGAACAGTTGTTAATTTCCCTGTAGTTTGAAATAATAAGATAGTCCAAACTTCTGCTACAAATTATACATGAAAGTACCTAAACCTGGCATTCAAACACCTTTTTAAACTTGTACAAACCCAACAGCTGTATCCAAGCATTGCCCAGATGAGGGGTATGTGTATTTTCCCATAAGGTGGAGTGTGTAGCATCTGTGCATGGACATTTAGGCTAAAAGTTTTAAGAGGAGGAATTGCAAAAGAATATGCCAAAACCTCTGAAGTTAGAAACAAGGCTAGTAGGTAACTGTGGGAAGTACTGGCTTCTGAGTCAGTCTTCTGACTCCTGTACCTTGTTGGAAAATGGTTTTTTGCTGGTGTTTCAATATCCACAAATTGTAGTTAATTCCACAGTGCAACAGAACATACATGCACATAAAGGGAGTTTATTTTGCAATGATAAATCAAGTGAACAACTACTTCATACTGGTAATTTTGTAGCACTGTAAGCCTGGGAAGATAAAATGTTAACTTCCTAGCAACATTATTTTCTTTCAGAACCACTGTTTTCTCTCTTTCTTTCACTCCTCCTAATCTCCCAAATTGATTTTTTAATGACACAGCTTATGTGCGTGTAATGCTTTTCATCCAGAAAATGCTAAAGTACCATACAGACTCTGTATTGTATTAGTGAAGCTTCACAACACCTGCACTGTTCTGTATTAGCACTCTCTAGAAAGAAAATTACCCTGTGTACATGACAAAGTAGGTCAGGAAGATGACAGCATGTATATTCACATATGATATAAATTGTTAGATTGAGAGTAAAGGTTAATGTAGAACCTTCAATACTGTCCGTATTAATTTTCCTTTTAATAGTTCAAGTATTTTAATGGACTGTTAGCTAAGGTTTCATGATTTGTAGAATAATCATATTCCAGGCTTCTCTAAGTTCTGGAAGAGAATGAAGTAGGAAACATAAAAGGTACTATAAAACCCTGAAAAATGTAATTCTGAATTTAATCTCACCATACCAATCAGATTTTCATTTCCATTTTGCTTCTTTTGTTTTATAATAAATAGAGGTCTACAACTCTCCTCCTTTTGCTGTAATGGAGGAAAAGCACAGATGTTTTGATAATTGTTTCATAAGTGTAATTAATATTTAATACTTTTTGTTTTGCATTGAACATCCAAAACATTGTCGTGTTTTAAAAGCATATGGTATTACATATAGGTAAGGCTTACATTTGAAGTAAGGGTTACCTATATTTTCTCATAATTAGTTATGAACCCTGCCCTTGAGAAGTCCTCTGGGATATAAATCAGCTGAACTTTGCGGCTATTTATTGTCTCTGTGGGTGTTTAAATAAAAATTCTGCATAAGTCTCCCAATTTGAGAGAATTTGAGTTCTAACTTTGACCCTACCATTTCAGCAAGGTCTAAACTAGGTTGATTATCTATATGCGTAATTACATTATTAAAAAAGCAGCTCTAGATCCTTGTAATGGTGTGAAACACTTCCTTCTTTGCTTGAATCTGAAATAAGAGAGCTTTTTGTGGAAACTCTGCTTTGGTAAGAACCACCAAATAGACCTACCTTTACCAAAACTGGGGACCTGAAAATACTGCAGCTCTGCAACTTCCATTTCAGCATACACCAGAAAAATGGTGCACGCAGTATCTCAGTTTTCCTCTTTGCAGGGATTTCTGAGCTCTGGGTCGGTCTGTGCATCACACCTAATGGTTCTTGTGTACCTCTTGTGTCTCTCTGTCTGTGCCATCGTGTGCCTGTGAGTATTGGTCATTGAGCAAATAACACATTTGCACACACTCATTGAGGCACATCATAGATTTAAACAGGATCTTAACAATAGCCCTATCGTGCTGGAATGAATTTTCCCAGCAATGCCCATTGCTAGGCAAAACCCTGAACTCCTTATCCATAGTGTCAGTCGTACTGACACAAATACAAGGTCAGACATTCCTCCCCCATGAGCAGAAGCACTCAGCGGTATAAATTGAAATTCCCTGTCACAAGTGTGACAAAAGTTGACCTACTGGGCTGTTCTCTGCCTTGTGGTTTTGATTATTTGCTCAAAACTCTGGTGACCTTTGCAAGGGTAAGAAGGTGCTCTACCATGACACAATAGCAAGCCATCACCATCATCCTGCTTAGTGGTTTGCCTGGAAATTGCTTGCAGTTCAGAAAAGCTTTTCTTTTAATTTAGTGCATATGTGAAATAAATTATACTATGGAATGGTGCTGTCAAATATTTATTTAGTATCTCAGTACTTGAACTCACTTGCCAATCAGATAAAATTAGTTTTGAATTCTTTTATACTGACATAATTTTCCTAACTTACAATTTAACTCTCAGACACAGAAATAACGAATGTTTGTATTGGCCTGTTGTGAATAGCAGCAATGTTTAGGAATTTTAATGTACAGTTTAGTGTTTTTATAATGTCACTATGAATCAGTGCTTGATTTTAGTTGGAGACAACTTTGTCCTTAAACTACTTACTTCGTGTATTTTCCTATTTTCTAATTCAGCTTGAGTGTTAACGTTGGCTCCTTTTAGATGATTTGCATAAACTTTCAAAGGCATAGGATTTCCCAAGACATTACTAAGCAGCAACAGTGGCTGCAAAGCCAAGTGTATATTGCTGGGTCAACAAGATTGGCTTTTAACAATCAAACAAAACATAATTGAGAATAATGACTAGTATTTTGAGAATTGTTTCACTGTATGTGTTACTGTGCCAACACCTTTCCACATAATCCTGATGATTATCTCTCATAAAAACAGCATAGTAACTTGTGAAGCTTATGAAAATAAGGCCTGCTCTAAATTGCATTGAAGTCAATGCAGCTAATTTTAAAATAGCTTTTCTTCTCTGATATTTGCTGAGGATGGTAAGTTGTTGTGTTAACGCTTTAAGCACTTAGCTGAAGATTTGGTACAGAATTAAATTAACTGTGTAGTATACAGAAGTAGCATCTTATTTGGATTCATTTTATGGTGCTAGAGGGTGGTCAAAAGCCAAAAACTAAACACAGAGAAAAATGAATCTATATGCATTTTCTGAATTTGCTTGCTGAAATGTAGTAAATCCTGAAGCACATAAGAGCTCTAATAACATTGCATTCCCGTTGTGTATTTACCTTTTTTCTTTGTGTGACTGAGAATTTTGTCACTCAATTTTCAGTCAGAGACTAGAACATATTTGAAGAAGCTTTGCATGGCCAATGTAAAAAAAAAAAAAAAAAAAAAAAGAAACCCGTGCACAGAATTGTGGGGAACAATGCATTTACAGTCTCCAGTTTTTCAGGGTTCTGGTTGGATTTTGTCCTTAAAGTCTTGTCTGTGTGACTGCGTTACCGATGCAGTAGGTAGTGAGGGATCACCAGAGCAGCCAGGTTCATGGGAGCACGGGTGAGAATGTTGCTGAAGCCATTAGTGGCGAACAGTAGAAACACAGGGAGAGGAAAATGGCCCTTTCCCTTGGCTGCCAGGGGAGAAAGAGCATCTCCCTGTATGCATGCTGACTGCCAAGGGTAAAACTTGAAGAATTAGGTTGATAAGGCAGCTTGGGGAAAAAGGTGACTTTCTTGAGCATCGCCATTTCTTAGGAAGAGGCATCACAACAAATCTATAATTCTAGTGGTTACTTTACTCTTTATTGATTCAAAGCCCTAACTGTGGTTTTTTTTTTATAAGGACTGCTTCTGTTTAACTGAGCCATACGAGCTTTTTACTAGCAGTTATAAATGGAATTACATATAACCATATACAGTCTAACTTGGTAATAGAGTCCAGCTTCTGTGGGGCCATTTACATCTGTGATAATATAGAACAGTCTGTTACGGGATTATACAAGAACAGAGTGAGCTCAGGCTGAAGAAATCCCAGAGTACTTTTGTACTCAGAATTTCTCAGTCATAACCAAGTATGCGGCTTTTTTTCCCTGTCGTATATACGCAACCAGACCATAGAAAGTATCGCTTCCACCATTTGTGGTGAAGAAGGCCAAAAAAAAAAAGCTGAGGAATCGAGGATCTGAAACAGTGGTGTGTGGATGGACTGCAGAGCCTTTTCTTGTGGTTCATTGAAAAAAAACATTTTAGAACTACAACACAGTAGATTAAGCTACTGGTAGCGGAAGGGAACGGGGTCTGTGAGTAGATATTTTCCTTACAAAGTGGTCTGCTGACTGAAAATCTGGAGCACCATCAGAGTTCAACTAATTGAGCCAGACAGCTTGTTAGACTGTCTTATAAAAGCTGGATGTCTGGCTAGATAGCTTTTGGCACTTTGAAGAATAGAGAGGCAGATTTATGAACTGGACAAATGAGCATTACAGTCAGGAATTTTTCTAACAGTTTGGCTGTGTCTCTGAGACCCTTTGATTTTCAAAAAGATGCTGCTTCAAAAGTCAGTTTCTGCCAGCTCCTAAATGCTCATTCAGCCTTGGATATTACTGCTGATTTTAGGCATCTTCCTGTGCAGTTCACAAAAGAGCCAGGATGAGTTTAGACCCTGTTTTATCCCTGTTTACCCAGTAACATGAATACTTCAAAATGGCAAGAAGGTTCAGGAAGGGGACAGGTGTGCCATCATGTAGAGGAGGAACAGGTTGATGTTAACATCAGAAAGAGCTTGATGCGCTTCTGGAAAGGTGAACCTGAACCTACATTCTCCTGGCATTGCAGGGACTTCAGAAACATTCAGCTTCCTCACGACATCCGTACATCCATAGCAGGCACGCATCTCTGTGATGCACCCATAACACTCTGGCATGAGGTTCAGTTTGGGCAGGAATTGTTGAATCTCTTCCATGGCTCACTTTCAGCAATTAAGCCCTAACTCACCATGTCCTGAGTTACACTGTCAATTAGCCTCCATATCCTCGCCACCAGCAAACAGCCAGCAGCAGTGCTGCCAAGGTTTCTGCACTTGTTTCTGCCTCTTCAGTGTTGAACGTCATTCCAGTTCAGATCCATCAAACTATCCACCGCAGAAACTGAAACACTGTGGGCAGAGGAATACACAAAATCAGACTTTCTTGGAAAAAACCCAGTCACTATAATTGTAAATAGCTGCTTTTCTTCTTTGTATGCTATTTCCTTTATGGATCCCACTATTTCTGATTTCCGAGCTTTAGATTTTCTTAGAGTGGAATAGATGGATTCATGCCTGAAAATGATTGAAAAATAAGGTAGTAGCTACACAGAAGGGAGCATGTCATGTGGTGTTTCCAGTACAACTTGTGTTAATGAAACCAGAAACACTGGTACCTACCAGGGTGCCAGTCACCTTAGCTACGCAAACAACTGAGGAACAACTGAAGGAAACAACTGAGAACAGGGACTGCAGAAGTGCAACTGTTGCACTTCTGTGATTTTTTTATGCTGCTGCTCCTTCTCCTAAAAGAACAAAAGAGAAAATGCAAGGCTGATGAGAGTTAAATGCTTTTTCACCTGTCACAAAGATTGTGACATCAAGTTTGGAGAAGTTTCTTGTTTAAGCTGAGCCATTACTGAGATGTCGTTAAGGCTATTAAAAGCAAAGCAAAGCAGAGGAAACCAAATACCTCCAGACCCAAGAGGAAGATGATGCTGTGGCTTAGCATGTTCTCTTCTCACCCCTGGGAGCCTGAGGACAGATGATGCTCACCACTTGCATGCTCACGTCACACTACCACTCATTCTTGTCACTATTTGCTATCCTTGCTCACAAGAGGACACATAGCCGGACCAGCACTGGAAAGGAATGAAGCAGAAGTGTGTGTTGGCTTCAGAGCCAGACTGGGAGCCCATCCTCATCTGGGAACTGAGAAAGAAGGGAGCACAGCAGTTGTGAGATTCCTGCATTCCCTGTTTCGATTGTTGGTGGTTCTTTTCACCAGTTCTCAGGGTGCACACTGCTGTTTTGCTAGCTTGCAGGCGATAGATTTTAACAGTCAGCCTT
>JAVJGJ010000047.1:96291082-96313798 GCA_035590215.1 Microhierax caerulescens
TTGAGAAAGGAGGAAGCACGACAGTCACAAAATTCCTCTATTCCTTATTTCAATCACCACTTATTGTCATGGATTTTCAAGGTACACACTGCTGTTTTGCAGGCAACAGATCTTAGCAGTCAGTCCTAAAAGATCCTGCACTAAGACTTAAGGTAAGAGTAGAAGAGGAAGCAAACATATGGAGGAAGCTCAGACCAACTTTTGGCAAATCCTATGCTTGATCCATGTTGCAGTGTTGCCAGCACTAAGTGTTCCAAAATCATACGTGATGAGGGTGGCTTAAAAATAATCAATCTGGAGTTCCTTTTTATTTGCCTTCTGGCTTAAAAATAATCAATTTGAGGTTCTTTTATTTGCCTTTGGATTCCTAGCCTTCAGGGTACGCTTGAATAATGTTTTCTCAGAAACCACGTGTGCTAGAAAGCTGCTTTATCTTTTCCAAATAAAAATTACTATTTCTTGAGTCAAGCCCCAGCCCTATGCTAAGGCTTTATGTACCAAATAGCATGAGATGTGCAATAAGCTCACTAGAGTTGCAATCCTTCACCTTGTTCCCCTCATATTTTGTTTTGTCTGTTGTAGTCCAGGGTAGGATGACAGAGAAAGAAGAAAGTAGACAAGTTAATATGAATAAAAACATGAGAACAGAGAGTTAGGGAAGGAGAGGCAGCAAATTAACAGATGAAACAGAAAAAAAAGAAAGGAAAGCAAGGATGGAAATGGAGATGAAGCAGGAGGATGGCAATATTCACAATGGGGAAAATTTAGGAAACGAAAGTAAAGCAACCAAACAGGCAATATCATTCTGCATATATCTAGCCTTTTAGTGTGGCAGCTGCTTCGGGGCTCTGGAAGCTATCAGGGCTATAAATAGCTATGTATCTGTTATTAATGATTTGAAGCTGTGCCAATATTTAACCAAGGATTAGCCCTGCCAAAGCAAATGGGCAGCAGCATGTGGATCTTTGGAGACCAGGTGTTTTCAAGCTTTTAAATGCTGCACGCTTGTGTTGTTCTGTATATACGTGTCTTCTAGAGGGCAAAGTTAACTTGAAATTCAGAGATCTTTAGGAGTGTTGGGTTGGAGGGACACTCTTAAAATTCTCTGGAATTAAATTTGCAAAATTTGTTTTCTTTAGCTGGTCTGTAACTCAGCTGAGGGCTGTCAGTCTGCTTTTCTATAGCCTGAGTATTTGTGATGCCTGGTTTTCAGAAGGCTTGAAGGAGTAGTTCAGCAAAACACACTGAAGTCTGGGTATTTCTTCAAAGTAGAAGGTTGATCTCGTTTTTAGAATTTCTTCCTCTTTTACCCCTCTGTATATTTTTGGCTAGTGTGTCTCCTGTATCACTCCTATCCCTTTCATTTGACATAGAATTGTCTTTTCATTGCTCTCTTTTATTAGACATTTTTATGTTTCTCTCCCTGCCCCAAAAATATGAGATGTCCTATTTAATGTACATTGAACTGCCTCCTATCTCCTTTTAAATCTGTCAGTGGATTTGCAAGATTTCTGGCTATGACGTGCTCTTTTTGAATCCATCTGCTCTTTCTTAGAGCCTGTGAAATAGATGTGTATGGAACGCAGAGCAATTAGTTACGTAGTTCAGGAGGCTAGATTTACCTTTGTTGTACTTGGTGAGACATACTTAATCTAGGGTAGATGTCAGGATTTTTTCCCCCCAGATTTCAATGCAGAGCCCAAATTAAAAGAAGGTTCCCTGTTTGTTCTGCCTGGATGGAGGTGTTTTCACTGAGGTCTGGATACAAAACCAAAGAAGTCTTAGGATAACCATAGAAGCACTGATACTGTGCTGGGATGGGAAACTGATATTGCTGTTGTGGTACAACTCTGACCAGTAAGGAAGGCTGAAACACTGAAAAAATAAACTTTTCTCTATTGCATTCAGAGGCACAGAATCTTTGTGCTTGCATTTGTGAGCAAAGCTGTCATGCACTCATCTCTCATTCCCCCAAGACTGCTTGTCTTAGTAGTAAGTATCACAACAAATAGACTGAAAGAGACCAAACAAGATCAGTCAGAAAAAGAGGAAAGATGGATTGATAAGTATGCTATGAACATAGACCAAGCCAGAATGAGCAGGTCTCATTTTAGGCAGTATTTACTGGTCGATAATTCATTGCTGATTTAAAATTGGCTTTTAGTAATTTGGTCAGGAGTGCCTCAGCTACTGAAATTAGATAGTATTTATTGTATAATTAAGTACTGGTTTATTTATTCAAATGTTTTATCAGATACCTTACTAATTAACCTTCCTATTCCATAACCTTTTTTTTTTTTGGCAAATACTGAGCTTTAAATATAACTTCATTTCATGTTTTAGAGTGTCTTTTTCATACATTTACTGAAACATAACATGTGCTCATGAAGTGCACAGAAAAAATATCAAAAGTTCTCCAAGTGGGAAATCTTAGCCACAAATCTAATTTTGGAGGCATCAGCATATGATGAGGTTTGCAATATTAGATCCATGTCTGGAAGTCACCTGTTGCCAGGTCCTGAGCTGCAAAAATAAAGAAGCAAGGAAAATATTTCTCCTTTTTTCTCTCCCTCCCTCTTTCTCATACACCCCCGCGAGCACACCCACCCCACCCACACATGTGCATGTGCATGCACGCATGCACGTGCACACAAAAAGCTTCTGTTTTGGTTCAGTTCTCCCAGCTTCTTTGTACAATTACAAGTTGCAGATGTTCCAGACTTCAGGGCAGGGTTCAATTTCATTTTCAAATTAAATATATGATTTATATATTTTAAAATATTAAAATTAACCATCTCCTCAATAGCAATATTCAACCTCTGGACTGGCCTGGGAATCCAGAGTTATTACAAATTTATTTATACTTACACAGCTAAAATGATCAATTCTTTGAGGACACACAGTGTTGATTTTTCTTCTACCAAATGAAGGAGAATAGTTCTTTTCTTTTCTAAACAAATATTTTAATATCAAAAATATCCTGGCTACTTCTGCTGCTAAGAGTGTGTGTTTTGATGTCAGTTTAAATTTAATGTATTTTTAGATTTTTTTAGCTAATAAAAATCCACTACTATAATAAAAATCGATGGTTGCAATGGTAGTAGCCTTGCATTTGTGGATACACCACTCACAATTTCTCACATTATTCAACTCCAACCTGTTTGCAAGAGCTGACCAGCCCAAGGGGCTGACATTAACTCATAGGCTGTTAAGACCAGTTACTGGTTTTGGTACACAAATTATGTTGTTGCCCAGCCCCAGTTATCATTATGGCTTGTAGGGTGTGCTTTAACAGCTGTTTAAGTGTTAGTCAATGCCTGACAATTGGATGTACTGCAGGGGTGAAGGTGTAGTGAAGTTTAGGTGTTGTGGATGGTATGTGGCAGGCAGCGTGAATCTGGTTTGAATATTGTGCATCCACTTTCCCTGACACAAAATGAAGTGTTGCATTGAAAGGGAGAACATGCAGGATGGTGTTCCAAAGTGTAACCTAGCCATTGTAAAGGTCTGCTGTTGGAAGTTGCCTAGGTATTTGATCTTCTTTGAAACAACATTCTCAGTATCATCATAGTGCCCATCCCAACTGCCCCCTGCTCTTACCTCTGAACCACTGGTAACCATCATCTTGCATCAGACCCTGGCACTGGCTTTGGATCAGCTGTGCTTTTCTTGGCCCTGTGTCTGTCCAGCAAATCTGGCTTTGCTTCTTCAGCCATCCCCCGACTCCTCAGCCAAGCCAAGCGTCAGCATGAGGCTCAGACGCTGAAGAGCTGGAGAAAAGATGCAGGAGAAGAGCTTGAGAGGAACCTGATAAACCTATTTTTTGAAAAGATGAAAAGCCACACTGTGGGCAGGGATGTAGGTGAGGGGCTGAGAAAACAGAAATTAGGCTTCCCCAGCCCAAGAGCTAAATAGCTTGATCTTTTCTATCGTCCTTCTCTCCATGCTTCAGTGCCCCAGACTCCCACAGTAGTTTGGTAGGTCTGCATCTGCATAAGCTTACTCTCTGTCATGCTAATTCCTCCAAAGCTCTTTGAACAAAACCCTACACATTACCCTCCCAGAGGCTCAGTTACACTCTCCTCAAGTACCTGCGTATCTTGGAGAGGTGTGAAAGAGGCCTGACTGTGAAAGCTAGGTGTGTGAACAGGAGGAAGGGAAGGGGCGGCGGGTGGAAGGGTAATTCCTTCCCAAGTATGGGTAAGTGTCTGCGACAAGAAACACTCAAAGCTTCTTCAGGATTTGCCTTTCTCATATTCTCTAATGTTTTACCAAAAAGTTATAGTGACCTTAGTAATGACATGCTTGGCTTGTGCAAGGAGAGAAGGCATTTCAAAGATTGATGCCAAGAGCCATGCCTTCATCTCCCTGCATTCAGTACAGCTGAGTTAGGAAACATAACAACACAGTCCTAACTGCTTCAGTGTGTTTGAGCAATGTCATTTTCCCCAAGTGGAATTAGGAAAACACAGCACGTTAAGAGTTTCATAAAACTCTACTTAAAAATGCTACTGTTTAAGTGCAAAGCACTATCAGAAGTTCTTGCATATGCTTTGCAGTTTGCAAAGCATCTGCTGAAACTCACTTAATTTCATAACTGTACCATGTCTGGTTACTGTGACAGCCTGCCATAAAAACCTGCTTCAGCCGAGCGCTGTGCTCTCTAGCTCAGCCGTTCATTCCACCTTGAGCTCAAACTCCAGGCACTGACGTGAAGAAATTTCTCCACTGGACTTTGCTCAAAGCAGCACTTGGTCACATCCCCAGCAGCTGAGAACCTGTGGGGTGGGTCAGAACTACAAGTTGAGCTGCCTAAGCAGGCAATAAATATCAATTGAACTGGTTGGTATTGTAAAGTGGGGTTACATTTGAGGTTGGGGTGGGACACGTTTCAGAGGTCTGTTGTTTAAATGACTACAAATGGACTGGGAACCCACTCCCAGGAGGCACAAAAAATGTCAAGTCAGTTTTGTCGACATGTAGATTTTTGGCCATTTATCATTTGACCAGCCAGCTTTTAAACACCAGCTAAGCTTTATGGCGAAGCCACGGGTCTGTAACAGGACATGCAGTTCCCGTGTTGCATGCAGCGCTAGAGGGCAGAGCTAACAGCTAGTGAGAAACTAAGGATGCCTTAAGGTCCAGGGAACATACGTTATAATGCAGTTAAACAAACCTTTAGGAAATAGCTGGAGAAGGAGGCTGAGACACAAAAGCCAAAATATTAGGTGACTGGTAAAATAAATGGCAAATTAATTGCTATGCTGGAAGCATGACAAACGCTACAACCATGGCCCTGCATACTCCCCACAGCCCTGGTTGGGAACATTTGCAGCTCTAAGAGATGCCTTTTCCAGCTTTCTGTGCACCTCTTTCTCCTGTATTCGCAAGGGTCTGTTTTCAAACGGAAGGACTAGACCTGTCCCTTTGAAAACCAAAGCTGAGATGCTGGAGCACAATTCTGCTGCAGGAAGACAACTCCATGGCAAGCGCTATGTGCCAGAGGTGGCACCTTACAAATTTGCTAGGGCTGAACTCTTCCTGCTGCAGGTGCTCTGGCCTTGCAGTGTTCTTGGGGTCTCCGTGCAATGGAGCTCACAGCTGGCTGGAGGGACCCAAGGTGGGGGTGTGTGGAGAAGCTGTGGGGATCTGTGATAAATGCTGAAGAAAAGCTTGTTGGTCCATGTTGACCCAGGTGAAGTATATTGCAGAGCAATGCCTGCAGTGCAGCACCCCACTGATGCAGGTATGGGTGCTGGTGTGGGCACCCTGCTTCAGAGGAGACTCCCAGCATCACTGACACCCCTAGAAAGGGACTGTCTTTTCTTTGGTTGTTGCCTGGGGACCATGAAAAGATGAGTCACATCCCACAATTGCTCATGCCACATGTCCCCAGCACAAGGCAGTCATCAGCTATTGACCAGGTAGATGCAGGTAGCCTTGCATTTAATTTAGTTGTGTTCTGTCATCTAACTGAAGACCATGTCTTGTGAAAGTTAGAGGGTGTGAGACAAGGAGAGTGAAACTATGAAATGCGAGTGGTTTGGTTGCAGGCTGAAGACAGAAATCCAGGCAAGGTATTAGGTTTTGTCTCTACCTGGACTTTTACAGATGCCCACAGAGACCAAAGAGAAACTATTTGGCTGAACTTGAGTGCTTTTCTACACTGCTACATAATTTTCACCCATTAAACTGCTGTACAGTTTTAGAAAAAGAAGAAAGTAAAAATTATCACACACACCCCCGGCCAAATAACACCAATCAAACCCAGCCAGATGTTTGATTTACCTCTGTTCATCAGGAAAAAATAAACGAGTTAATTCTGTATATCACTAATATTGCAGCTGCCATTTTATGGCCAGATATCTTCATTCTATTCTTGAGACTGCTTGGTCTTCAAAAAATGAAGTGTGATTTTTACAGTTTACATGGCAATGATTTATATGAGGGTCGTGGCCTGTCACATGGCAGCGCCTGACCCCACATAACATGATGTAAGTGTCAGAATCACACTCTTTCTCAGAGTCAGCAGCACCATGACACAGGTCCCTGTGTTCAACACACTACCCACAAAATGGGGCATATGCCTTTTCCTTTTTATTTTATTTTTTTTTGGTCAGCTCCCTGAATTACTTTCAGGTAGTTCTGCACATTTCTACTTTTTCATTTAATTAGGTGCAAACACTCTGTATAAATAAAATAAAAAGTTCCCTGCAGCTAGTACACTGTTGCAGACTGCCAGACACTGAAAAATGTTTGTCTCTGTTACTGTTGCTTAATAATTCACGTTTTATAAACAAAGAAATCTTTCTGTCCCTCTTTTTTTCTTTCCCTTTTCCAGTCAGCTTTTGGGGGTTAGAAGCTTGGATACAGCTGCAGAATAAGTTTGGATCCCAGTATACAGTAGGTGTAGTATCTGTGAATACAATAGGTGTACAGTACTACCCAAGATTTCCTGCCTGCCTTCAGTTGCACAGGCTCCATATCCTTTAAGAGATGTCAGTCATTGCAGGGTTTGTATGTAAATGCCATGTTGTCTTATTAGGTATTTCAGATCCCTTTACGTGGCGCTTGGCATGCCAAATCATAATTCTTATGTCCTGGTTTCTAGCAGCAGCTCAATTCATAGACTTTGGGAAAGCAGACATCCCCCATAATAATGATATGGTACTACAGAGGTATCTATAAAGAAACTTGTGCTGATTTATTAGGCTATATCAGAATGGTGTGTAAAGTTGATTATCCCCATTTATATGTGAAGACAGATAGTCTGGGGAGGTTGTGCAGACTTACAAGTTGACGTGTTAGCAAGCTGCAGACCCTAAACCCCCTTGGTTTCCACAGTTCTCGCCACTATATCCAGGGACAGCCATCGCCAACACATCTGGGCTGTAGGAAATCAAGTATTTTACAACATTGACATATATCAGCTGTTATCTGAAAGTTTGGATATGATAAGTCATACCTGGGCATGGGTCACTGCAAGCGGTTATGGAGTTATCCTTAATGCAGGCTCTGCAGCCAAGTGTAGGGCACATAGCAGGCTGTATGCCTCAGTTATTTCTGTACTTTTTTGTACATTTTTTTTGAAGTATTTTTTGAAGTATTTGACAGTACTTCAGAAGTTCCAGACTGTATGATAAATTCTAATAATCATGCTGGTTAGAGCAATTTAGTCAGAACCCTGCTCATGTATTATTGTAGATCTCTGTCTTTTAAAAACAAATTAAAATTTAGGATGATAAGTAAACCTAAAGCCTATATTCCATTTAAATTCAGTTCTTCAAGCTAAATTATGCAGACTGTCAACATCTGAAGCTATTGCATTATGCAGAGGAACAAGTTAAACAATCTCATGCTTTAGTGACGTGACAGAGAAGAGAGGTATCTTTTTCCAAATGGAAAATTTATTTCTATTGTGCTTTATTCTGGTATGAAAAGTGACCTTTCCTATGACTTTCCAGCATTCTTCAAAGACCAGATTCTTTGTCAGCTGCAGCACTTTAACAAATCTGCCAACATCTGCCCAGCTTGGCTTGAGATAGCAAATGCTTCTGAGAGTGTCTATTTGCTCAAGACCTTAGGATCCTAGGCCCTTATCTTGCAAAGCTTAAGGTCATGTGTTAGAATTTGCAGAACTGGAGCCTTTACATCTATAATGTTTATAATATATACATTTTTAATAGCAAAAAGTAAATATTCCTAGTAGTAGATATGAAGAGACCAAATACAATAATCTCTATTGTAAATACACATGGCCCTGTTTTCAAATGTGTCTTTGTTCACTTATATTTCTTTTAGGTGTTTTATTTAGCATTAAAAATCCACTCCAACTTGAACGACTTATTCCAGATATAAATGTATATAGATGCTCTTCAGGTACTAGATGCCCAAACCATTATTGTGTGCCTCACAGTGCATGTGTGTTTTGTGTGTGTACATTCATATGTGCATGTACATGCTTTATGGCCCAGTGCTTTCACGTGTCTTACTCCCTATGTAAAAGCTCGCATATAGTGAAGCACTGTTTGGTAAAATATCACCCCTGACACATTCACTGCTCCCAAGGAAGGCACGATCTATTTGTTGTGTAAAGCTGCATGTACAATTAATCTTTTGTGGTGTGCCATAACACATTGTACACCATACACTGAACACTTTGACCGATGTGTTACTGTAGTGTTATGAATGCCAGAGGTTCTGAGCAAAAGGTTATAGCTGTTTCTAACCATCTTAATTTCCAGATCTCATTTTGAGGTTTTGGTTCCAAGAAGCTAAAAATCTAAAGGCAGGATTATTGCCTGGGTAATGTTGATTTCAGTGCAAAACAACATGTACATAATTTCAATACAAAACCTAATCTGCTCAGCTTTATGTACATCTTCCAAAATACACTAGGAGCAGAGATTTTTTCTGATAAAAATATTAGATTGGAAGGTCAACTGTTTGGCAGCAAGGTACTTACTTACCCTCCAGGAGTTAATAACTGGTAAGTGTCCTTGCCTTTCCACACTTACAGGCTTACTTTACAGTTGAGATGGGATGGCAAGGAGCAGCCAGGCCATTCTACGAACTGTTCATGCCTTGAAAAAGGAACAGATCCTGTGGTCTGCTGTAATTCTTTAAAATCAGTAAGATGTTCTACTCAAGAATACAAGCTGAGATTTTCCAAGACAGGAGCCAGAGTGGCAACATGCCTTTACATAGATCAACACAAGGAAACGATCCAGTTTTAGCAAACTAATCCAACAAGCCTTTGGAATTTTAGATGGAAATCTGGAAGATACCGTCCTTTCCTCCAACTGCTTTGGCCAAACTCATGAGGACAGCAAAGGACCAACAAAGTCATCAGCCCTATGACAAGTGTCAAGGAAACCTGGAGCTATTGCTGTGGTCACATCAATTCTGTGTTAATATCTGTGTCTTTGCTGTAATTACTTACTCGGCTTCATGGAGTCTCTTTGCTCTCTCGCTAAAAGTGTGTAGATTCAACATCTCTCATCTTCTTGTGTCCACTGATTTTTAAAATAGGGGTAGAACTATCGGCGTATCAGAAGGTTAAACCTGCATTTTATGCCATTAGCTATGTCACTAGTAAAAGAAATACAAACGCATTCAAAGAAGGCTGCAATTTTCTGTTCCTTTTCTTTCATGTATGGTAATTTCTGTGTTACAGACCATACAGTTTCCTTTGAAAGGTAATGCAACTAAGTAGTTATGTCATGCCAACTGTCCCGTGTTAAGGATGGAGTGAGCAAGAAACTGCTCCCCTTTCTGATTCTGGAGGTGTTCCTGAGGAGTTAGGCTGGCAAGGCAACGTAAAGAAACCTGCTGCCATCCCTGTTCCCTGGATGAACGGGACATTCAAAGCTACCTGTCTGAAAGCTTTCGGCATGTACATTCACATGCCATGCCTGGGTATAAAGAAGGGAAAGGCGGCTATAATTCTTTACAAGTCAACAGGAGCAGGGCATCGTCTGCACAAATTCATCAAACATGGGTTGTTTGAAAGCTCCCAGCATTATGGTGTTAGTTGCTTACTTCAGTATCCCATAGAGAAGTTCCTGAGCTTGAGTCATTTTCAGTCAATCTGAAACCCACGCGGGGCAGGTTCCTCACCAGGAGATGCTGCAGCTGCCTGTCAGCACCTTGCCGTGCGGGACACGGGGCCTGTGGCAGCGGGGAGGGTCAGGTCTTTGCTCCTGTTCCCGGTGGCTCAGAGTTGCTGGCAGACTGAGCGTTTTTTTGCCCAGCTTCAAATTTCTAAGGGAAAAAATTTTAAGAAGCTGAAATAAAAGCAAAATAGGATGGGAATATGAAAACAACATTTCTGAGCCCTGCTCAGTTCCAACAGCAACACAAAACTATTCCGTTTATGTATTTAGTGAAATAAATCATGGCATCACCACCAGTATGTTTCCTCTTATTGTGGGGGCTTCTTTTGGGTTGTGTTGGGACAAATATAGGACGAATGAGAAGGGACAGATGTTAGTGCTGTAGGTGCTAGCGGGAGCTGGAAGCTCCCTTTATCGGTTGCTTTCATAGCATTCAGACCTGACCAGCACCGTTCACATGTACCAGGAGCACTGACAGAGACCAGCCAGTGGACTCCTGCTCTGACCTTCGGTTCCTCATGCCCGTCCTGAACCCAGGATCTGAAATGGCAGGATTAATCCATCCTGATCCCGATATTCAGGGAGGCTCAGTGGCCAGGGTCCCCTGCCATCTGTTACCTTTCTTCAGCCCTCACCTGAAGACCATCACTGGTGCTGCAGCAGCCCCTGACCTGCAGTTCTCAGTACCGCTGGCTGACTTCACATTGCGGAGAGAAAACACCCCCCGTGCCCGAACCCATCCCTCCAGAGATGCACAGCTAAGCCCACAGACTCACCGCGTCCCAGTGCCAGCTATCTAGCTGCCTTCTCCTCTCAGCCAGGGATTTCCTCCGCTCATAGCTTGTCTTTCCCCCACCCCCCCACCCCCCTTTTCTCTCTCTCCTGGCTTTTACATTTCTTCCACCGTGATCCGTTAGGTATTTACCGACAGGGTAATGTGACTTTTCACACCGGCTCCCTGTGTGCGCTGCCCTGCAGACGGGGCTGGATAAAGCCTCTCCCCAGCCCCAGCTGGCTGGACATCTCCCCCCCCCTCCCCTCCCCTTCACACTACCCAAGCCAAGGATTCCTCTCTCCCTCCCTCTTTCTTTTTCCACCCCTCCCGCCTTCCGTGCAAACCCAAGACACAGGATCCTGCCGAGGGAAAGTGCTCCTTGAAATCATCACCACAGACCCCGCTGCGAAAGTGCAGAGGAGGAGAGAGAAAAAGCCTCGGCAGCCAACCTCCTGCAGCTGAGGGCTTTGCAAGCAGGGCAATGGCTTCAGGCTCCCACAGATTCTCTCTCACCTTTCTCCAAGGCGTGGGATCTGCCTTCTTCATCCTTCAGATCATCTCTGTTCAGGCTGATGGTGAGTCCCCCATTCAGTTTGGGCTGGGTTGCTATGGCTGTAATGAGAGCTGTATGTTGAAATGTGTTATTGAAAGGAAAAAAACCCAACAACTTAAAAAAAAAACAACGACCCAAAACTTTTTTTTTTTTAAAAAAGAAACTTAAAATACATGTCCCAGCTTGAGTTAGGAAATGTCTGATTCAGAGATTTTTGAGACTCTACAAATATCCTGGGGTTAAGGAGAAAAAGGAAATAAGATCACAGAAGGCTAAGATTATTTTATCACCACAAAACAACAGGATAATGAACTTTTCAAGAGGAAATAAGAATAACAAACCAAAGCCAGAACATGAATAAAAAGACTCAGATATATTTTAGGAGAGCTTTCCTTATAACGAGGAGTATCTTTTCTCCAAAGAGCTTCCCCATCTGCCCACTTCAGATGCCCCCCAGTATTGATTTATACAGGCAGGTACTTGAGGAAGGGAAGACAAGAAGTCAAAGCTTTTATAACCTTTTCTGTTCAGTACCACATGCACCGAGGATTGCTGCTCACCTCTCTGCACCCAAGTCTCATCTGCCCTCCACTGCTGAGGGATGTGATCAGGACATGAATTTGGCTGAAGCACCAGCCACCAGTTACTCTGAAATGGGACTTTTTACCCACTGATGATAACCCTGAACAGCTGTATCCCTTGAAAGTTTCCAGTAGGTGATTGCCCTTTTAATGATTAAGCCTGTAGTAGTGACGACCAGCTTGCCTTAGCAAAAACATGAGTTATTTTTGAAACAACCGTGTCTTTCCCTGGGAGAGCAATGCTGAATGGCCACTTTTTTTCACTTTCACAGCTGCGATAGATTTATGTCTGATCTCAGGATTTTTTTTTATTTTGATACACTAATCCTTTACCATTGAATTTTGCTGCATTATTCCACAGAACAGATCTTAAACATTATAGGGCAGTAAAACCCTCTTCTTTTGTTCGTGGAGTATTTTTCCTCTTCACCTAAATTTATTTCAGCTGATGATGAAGTATGGCAAAGCAAAGGGAGAAAATTAATCTTGCTTGTATGTTTCTACCACTTTGTGTAAATTACCATTTATACAACGGAGCCCTGTCCTGTAAATTTGAAGAAAACACTTTTCATTAAGAATAAAGGGAAAGAAATGTGTCAGGCAACTGTACTGTGTTGCAGCCGGCAAAACTGCGATTCTGATTTTAGGAAATATTCCTTCCCTAGTGAAATGCCTCAGAAGTGAGGGGGAAAAATGCATACCCATGAAAGAGGGTTCTCCGCAAGAAAAGGGTGCAGGACAGGAATAATTAATTTCCCTTGCTAGGAATGCTTCATCTGAAGAATTCCCTTATCTTTTCAAGACCACCTCCCAAGTTGTGTTATTTCTATAAAATTAGTGGCATCTTCTTGGTTCCTAAACAGACATCCTCTAAAAGAGAAAAGGGAAAATAATGTTGGAGATCATTTTAAGGCACAGTTCATGACAGTTTTTAATTGCCATTCAACAGTTTGTCAAATTCATGCATGGGAAAGCAATTATAAGCATTAAAGGGTTGGATATCTGAAGTGCATTACCGTTGTAGAGCATTATTATATTACTGTAGTTTCCATTTTTAACTTCCAAGTTAAATGAAAAATGTGCAGGTCCCTCTATTAACATGCTTTTCAGCATATTCTCCTAATATTAATATTCAAGCAAAAAATTGTAACACTGCCCTATAAGCCATCTGGCTTATTATGCATCGATACAGAAGAAAACACTTCTTATGAACTTTAAAATTTACCGCTACCTGTGGGCTTATGTATCTAAGAAGATCTGAGACTATGAAACGGGATTAATACTTTCTTTTATAACAGTTTCTGGCCTGATCTAGACAGGAAAACAGCTTCTCATTTGTGTAAGTTGTAGGTGAAAATACAACTGTGCTACTTACTCTCTCATACACATGAATGTCACTAAAGTGCCAAAGGACTTTTCTGGGTGACACATGTGTATGTGTGTATTTGTTATTTTTAACTAAAAGTAACTGTTTTGCAAACCACTGAAGGGATTTTGAACTCACCTTGTAAAAACTGTGAAATCCAGACTGGCCCCTGCTACAAGCAAACCTCCGAAACTGGTTACAAATTTCCCTAAGGAAGACTTTCTCTTTATTATCTCACACACAAATAATGACAGAGAGCAGGCAGTAAAACTGGAGACCATCGAGGTCTGCTGAAGGTGTAAAGCCTTGAAGCTTAATTGATCT
Organism: Microhierax caerulescens; assembly: GCA_035590215.1. Lineage (NCBI taxonomy): Eukaryota > Metazoa > Chordata > Aves > Falconiformes > Falconidae > Microhierax > Microhierax caerulescens. The sequence goes on from JAVJGJ010000047.1 coordinate 96,304,797, forward strand.
CTTTTGACTAGTATTTACTGCAACCCATATTGCTGTAGCGCAGATAGGCTCCAGAAAGACCAAGGTGAATGCCGAAATCAAAGATAGCTTTGTTTCGCTTTGCAGTTCTTTGACGATTGAAATTTGCTTGCTCGTAGCTGTTGAGGTCGTGGTCAGGTGGACAGAAGGCTTCCCAAGGGCTTGCTCCCGCTCTGATGTACCGTGGTGTGCCACCACTGTTAGTGCAGTTACTGGAGAATAATACAGATTATCGTGACAGTTATCATGACAGGTCTCGACTATGCTGGTGCAAGCACAGGCTGTTTAGTATTTCTTTGTATTTGCACTGGAATAGGAGAAGAAGAATGCAGCTTCATGCATCTTGCACAGGAGTCTCCTCTGACTATTTTTGACTCCCTCATTTGTCTTTTCACGGCTGCTAAAATACCCATGTGCCTGACGTGTAGTTTTCAGCAGGGCACTTGCTCTGAGACAGAGCACATCAGGAGAGAAGCATGGTGATTAAGTACCTTACTAAGACACCCCTGAATTGAAAGACTGTGCTAACTGCAAAACTTCACTAATTGTTCCAAAGAGGAGTCGGTCTGTTGGCTAAATTTGGGTTACATGGAAGACCTGTTGGCCAAGAGAGTCATCTGGTAGCGACCATGCATAGCAGCTGCAGAGGCTGCAAGGGAAAGGATTCTGAATCCAGAAGGCTAGGCACAATATATAATGATAGGCACAAAAGGCCAGAACCAGATATGTCTGATGTCAATGGTAGGAAAAAACCCTACTATGCTCTTTCCTTTGGCTTGCTTTGCACTTTTTTTTGTAAAGAAAAGGAAAAAAGTATGCTTTTTCTCTTTTGCTCTCTCCAGATGCGTGCATATGAATAGCAGGTGTCTAAGCATCTCAGGCTCCCACTTGCAAAACAACACACATTCTTGTATGTTCAAAAATAAATGCATAAACAATTCCAACTATTTGATTCTAAAGCATGTAGTAAAATTAAAATTTAAGCTCAAACTGAATTTAGCTGAGGAGGAACTCAAAGGTGACCTCCTAGGTTTTCTGGTTTTTTCTGATGATGTAATATTTTAAGCAATTTGAATTAAAGAAGACATCATTCACTTTAGTTTCTCGCAGAAATAAATCCTACATTCAAGTACACTAAGCAGAACTGGTAATTATCCAAATCTCTGGCTGTAATTGTACAGTTTTACTGAGTACTCCACCCTTACTGTTACAATCAAGGCTGTTGTTACACACAGCCATAGAAATGGAAATTAAATTGCTCTTGAAGTACAGAAGTGACCTTCCCTTCCTCTGCTCTCTTTTACCTCAATTTAAAGTTTTTAGCACTTAAGTAAAAATAAATTATGCTCCACATTTGCACATCTTTCACCACATTTATTTTGTTGAAACTGATTTAGGTTTTACCCTTTGAACTAGTAAGTATCACGCCATGAGATCAGCACGCCAGGCGTGCATTTTAAAGTGCTTTCGTTTTACATAATTTGTGGGAGACATTTTTATTTCAAAGTATATTTTGCTATGCGGTTTTATGTTTCTCCTTCAAGCATGATGCAAATCCTGCTGAAGACATGGAGAACTCTGAACTCATTGCAGTGGGCCTTGAACCATGCCTATATGCCTCAGAAGAACTTCTTGTTGTATCTGTTACTGTAGTAAAATAAATTAGCCAAAATCTTCTTCATAACCAAGAAAATCCTGCTAATTCCACTGAGATTTGTAAAAGTACGTAGAAACAGGTTTTGGACTGGTTTTATTTTTTGAAGAGTCCCTTTTTTGCTCCTCCATGTATCTGATTGTAGATGGCTCTTCAGTCTTGAAAACGTAGCAAGGCCCAGCTGTTAGAAGCTGAGCCTAGCAAAATTTGAAAATGGAAATAAGGTGGAGTGAAAGTAATGAACCGTTGGAACAGTTTACTATAAAGTGTGCTGTAAATTCTCCCTTTCTTGGAGTCATTGAATCATGACTGGATGCCTTTTGAAAAGACATGCTCTAGTTCAACCATGAATTTTTGGACGCGATGGTGGAATTACTAGGGGAAAGCTACAGTCTGGTTATGTAGGAATTAAACAGGGTGATAAAAATGAATCCTGTAAGCCCAGAGATCTATGCTTCTATGGGTTTTCAATCAGAATATATTGGGGTACTCTTAAATAAAAACTATATTCAGCTGTTGCTTGCTTACAAAGTTTTAGTGCCCAACAATAGTAAAAATGATCTTTTGTCAATATATCAAATACAATCAATATTCTGTAATAATAGTGATCAGATGATGGTAGAGGCTAGCAATATAATACAGGCTAGTTATTAAATAAAGACTCTCTTTGGTTTCAAGTGTGATTTTTTTTCTTCAAAACTATGAATCCAGCTCTTACTTAACAGTTGGAAGAATTATTTCTTATCATTTACATTTTACCATTTAAGTTAAAACTTTTTCACTGGTTTCAAAGGGGAACCTAAGGAAACTTGCTGTGACAAGGACATTTTGCATTCTAAACCTGCTAAATTCGAGGTGTGCCTTAAGCCTCCAGAGAAAGACCAATTTGCATGGATTTTTAGCTTGATCTTGCAACCAAAGGGACTGGCTTTGTTTAAAAAGGCTTCAAAAAAGTACATAGAGTTTTGGGAACAAATTTCCACGCTACCTGTCCCATCATTATGGGAAAGAAATGACACAGGCAGAAATGAAGGGAGTGAGTTGAGAGGGAGCTTGAACATGGGGGCTGTTCAAAGGTCCCACAACCAAAGGCATACTATATTCTTCACAAAAATAAACACAAAGACATGATCCTTCATCTTGTGCCTTATGGAAATAAAGAACAGTCTTATATTTAAATTCACACATTTCAAACAGAATGACAATACATCTCTTGATATTATCTTAGAAAGAAAACTGATTTCTACTACTCCACACTGTCACAAAGTGGTAGAGAGAAAGGGGATACCATCTGAAATTTTCACAACCCCAATGCCAAAAATGACTGTGATATCATCAAGTATGTGAGACAAACCTTATTTAAAAAACCTTTCTTTACAACTAGCAGTGATAAAAATTTTACAGATATCTAACCAGGACCTTCAGACCCCCAGCTTGAAAAAGATACTGCTTTTGTGCTAAAAAGTGAGAAAAAATTCAGTACTTTAATGTCTCAAGCATGTTAGCTGTGTCACTGTAAGGTGCAGAATTCAATCTCAGTGTTGTACTCTTATTTAAGGGGATTTCCTGTTTTGACGTGCTTGTGTATTTTTCTTATTACGATGCTAGGATGTCTTCTGTATTTTTTTTTTTTCTGTAAATGCCCCTCAGTAATGTGACACAGCTCAGGGTGCTGGAGATCCAGCTATTATTCCATTGGTCAAGCATCCGATCAGTAAACCTTACTTACTATTATATTTTCTAAGTAAGAAATCAGGCAACAAGAGAGGGCACATCTTGAAATCTGGGCAGGTAGCCATAGAGCTTCTAAGGCTTTGGAGAAGATTCCCAGGTTGGTCTGGTAAGCAGGTCAGCCTTCTTTATCCACTTCTGGCTAACCAGAAATTCCTACAAAGCAGTTCACTGTAATTTTCCCAACCAGTAAGTCCTTCCTAGCTTACCCTAAAACTTATTTGTCCAAACTTATAGTTTGTCCAAACTTATAGTTTGGATATCCCAGATACTTTTTTGAAGGACAAGACTCTGTCTTGAATCAGCATCTTCATAGTTTCTAGTAAAAAGTTAATTTATCTTAAGTACTAGCAAACACGTAACAGTAGCTAAATGATGGACTTAATTTCTTCTCATTACATCTCAATGGAACTTGATCCTTAATGATTTTCCTTTCTTTAAGTCTTGTAACTGAAATACTAATAGCTGGAAAATAAGGATTACTGCCATGGCAAACTAACATTTACCATTTAAGTCAAATGCTACACAAATGTGCCCAATATGTTTTTGGTGATACATCTCAATCCTGACAGTCAAACAGTGAAATGCAGAATGTGGACAAGTCTTTATTTGGGGTGAAGCCTCAGTAAAGCATTACAATTAATCCCTACTTACCTTTATGAATGAAAGTTGTTCCACAACTTAAAAATGATTGTTTAAAACCGCCATCTTTCTGCTTATATCTCCTCTCTCCCTACGCCATGTGTACTTCACTGCATCTGTTCATGGCTTTGGATACAGCAGCTTCATGTGCATTATTTGGGACATTTTTTGAAGAATCCTGATGTTTTGGTGCTGAGGACTGTAGAAGCTTGCTTTTTTCACTGCTATGTGTAAACTCCCCTGTTCTAATTACAACTCATTGTATTGATTAAAGCTGAGAATAAAGGGACGATGTCATCTAGTGGTTAGGACATTGATCTGTGCTGCTGGGTTGCATTCCTTGGTCAGCTGCTGTTAACTGCCTGAGAAGATCACTCTGGATACCCTGAATTTCTGTTCCTTCTCATTGCTGCCTGTCTGGCTTACTTAAATTGCTACGTGCCTGAGTCAGGAGGACTTCTTGATGTGCACATGTAGATTTCCCACCAAAGTAGGAATCTTTATCAGGACTCATCTGCACTTGCTAGCTAATGTAAACACAAATAACATGTTTACGTGAAAGAGACTTTGCATTTTTTGCTGTAAGGACTGTGATTCTTCCAGTGGGTTAAACTGCAAAGGTGAGAATGGAAAGCTGTCAGGGGCAGCGCTACCCTGTATCGGTTCCCTGTATTTATGATTAGATTCAGATATATCAATTTGTGGGAGTTACCTGCAGTGGGGGTGGCACTTGGTGCAGAATCAGGCTGAATCAGTCTGAAGGATTCCTGATGTTGGCCAGTACATCCTAGGACTGTGAAGCTAGCTACCTAGTGAACACTTGGTATGTGCTGGAAGCTATGCATTCATATAACCACTGCCACTAAACTACATTTGAAATAAGACATAAGTGTTTCTGGGCATTTACTGAACGAAAAGTTCTTGGAAGTTGTCTTTTGGCACCTGCGAGGAACCTCAGCCTGTACCTTTGAAATTTAGGAGGTATTCTGAGGCATGTTATCTTCAGAAAGAAGATGCTTAATGGCAATTTCAAAGTCAGCACTGTCAAGTCTCATTGTTTATTTCTTTTTCTTGAGGCACCCAGCTAATGTGTTTATTCCATAGCCCAGTAACTTCTCAAGCTTCATTGCCAAAACCCCAACTGCCCTGTTCCCAGTTGCCAAAACCTCTAACTTTCACCCTTACAGCTTTCACAGTGTTAGATAAATTAAAGTAAAATAAACCGAACTAAAAATAAAAATAATGCAAGAAATTGATATGCTAAATAAGTTCTCATGCTCATTCAAAAAATCTTCCGTTAAGAAAAAAATTCTGTCTGTCTTTCCAGAAAGATATGAAAACAAAGTGGCTTTGCAGCAGCCTTTAGACACAAGTTGCCATAGAATTACATCATTTTAATTTTAGAGAATAAGTATACATCTATTTCTGCTGTGGAAGACTGGGTTGCAATACTGGCTTTTGGATTTGTGCTTACTTTCTAGATGTAGTTGATATAAATGTAACTGTAAAATGCTTAGCAATGAATTCCGGTGTACAGCCTACAGGAGATGTTCTGACTGTCACGATATATGTGCATGTGAGAGTGTCGTGCTTTCTCCAGATCTTAAGCGTAGTCCTATAGAGGCAAGACAGACTTCTCATATGGGCTAGGAACAAGTACAGGCTTAGCCATACCTGCTTTTCCGTTGGTGAACAGAACTAAAAGAAAAGCTAAACCAAAGGTACTTGCAGTGCTGATAAAATGACTTCTTCCAAGAAGTAGGTTGCTCATTAAAATGAACTTAGGAAAAGCAAGAAAACTTTATTTGGTGATAATTTGCAATAATTTTGTTGAATAACTGTTGAGTACAATACCATGATGAGTGACATGTCCTTTCTTGGTGCTGCAGGGAAAGTGTTTGCACTTGAGTCCAAGAACAACTCTCAGGGTCTGGATTTAGCTGAAGCTGAGAAAGCTTGTGTTGACTTGAGTGCTCGCTTAGCAACTGCAGAAGAACTGAAAAGGGCTGTTCTGGACTGTTCTTTCGCTGGCTGCACCACAGGATGGCTCGCCGGTGGCTCCACCGGGTAAGGACAACAGTATAACCCTTCCTGAGAAGTATGAATGACAGCTGTCAAGCAGGTTTTCCTCCTTGACTGAAAATATTAGTGAAAAACACTGACCACAGCTCACGCACCATAACATATAGATAAATATGCCACTTTCCCCACAAAATCAATTTTTTTCAGGTAATATTTCAGGGGGACACATATTTGTCAGCCTCAGATCATGTATTTCACAGATCTGGAGCAATTCCCCCTTCCTCTTTCCCTCTGAATTGTGTTGTTGCGGTTCCTTTCCCCCTGGTCTGCGGTGGGATGCTGAGCCCCGACGGAGCAGGCTGAGGACACGGTTGGGGCTTGGGCTCCCACTGGCCCTTCATTCTCTGTGCCTTAAGAAGCTCAGCAAGCTTAGCCCCTCACGGAAACCACGGGCCTACCCCAGCTAGTTGCGCATGTCTGAACAGACAGCAGGCACGTTCACATAGGGGTGACATTAGGTGTACGTAGACATGATAGCGCACACGTGATAGTTTGTTGAGGAAGCTCACCAGGGAACTGGTATCGTCACTCGACACTTTGCTTTGCAGAAGATGTACTGGCCACCACAGCTTCTCCAGGCAGCACTGTGGCCTCCGTAGAGACCAGTTCAAAGGAGGAACACTAAAGTGTCCTGTGATGGGAGCTGCTTCCCTCTGTTGATCACTCATCATAGATTCATGGGGTTCGTGAAGTCAGCCTTCACGAGCACTCCAGAAGTCGCAGCGACTTTCAGTGGTATTTAAGGTTTGAGAACTTATGCCTGCATCAGTGCTAGCTGCATGCCAGGAGCAGCATGGCCCTGCCACCATGCCGCTGTGCTGTGGCTGATGAGGGCTTCCCAGACTCAGGCTAACTCGGACTCATTCCAGCCTCGCACAAGTCCAGCTATGTGGCACTGCACTGGGCAAGCACCTACATCCCAGCTGCCCAGTCTCTTCCAAAATGGCCTTGGGAACAGGTTTCATATGTGACAAAGAGACCAGACCACAGAAAATTCAATTTAAAAAAACCCGCCAGAATGGAGGAGCTGAGGATTGGCCTGAATGTCTCATGCCTCTGAAGCTGGATCCATACAGGAATTGTCCAGAAGGAGCATGAGTAGATCCAAAGCCCCTTCTCTAGAATCTTTTCTTCAGTAGGTTTACCAGGCACAGCCTTACCGTAAAAGGTGTACTCGTTCCCTTGAGGTGCCTCACAAAGTTCTCATGAGTTAGAGCTTAATATCTCATCTGCTGTCAATGTTCAATGGTGATAAAGCTTTCTTTTATCAAGGTACTGTTTCCAAGTTCCCAGACTCTAGTGTATTATTGGATTTTGTGACAGTTATCAGTTATTTAAGTAAGCATTGGTGTTTGTGACTATTTTCGGTCATAAAGTTTCAAAAGGACAGAAAATTGCTACTAGTAATGAAAGGTGATGTTTAAACAACCTCCAGCAAAAGCAGCTGGTTCTGGTGATTCTTTTCTTTCCAGGTGAAAAATTGTTTGAAAATTTATTTGTATGTACTTCTGGTCATTTTAAAAAAATCCAGAAATCTCTCAGGATATAGGGCAGTGATCTAAACTCTAACCCCTTTTTTCCTTAAGCCAGTTGCTGCGATGCCATGCGGGCTGAAGAGCCAGAAAGCTATCCATCTCTAGGAAGTGTGTGGCAAAGTGGTTGCTTGGGTTCTTTTATGCAACTTCTGTATTATGTGTTATGGAAGTAAGGAATGATGGCGGTAGGAGGAAAAACCCTCCATCTGTTATCTAAGCAATACCACTAGTTAGTTCTGAGAGATCCTCAACTAATTACTGCACGCACTGGAGCTACAACTATTAATATCCCACTTGTGGACCTATCCCTGAACATCTTCAATATCAAAGTTGGATACAGTGATAGTATTGCACACCATGATGATGTGAGAACATACACATCATACCAATGGGAAGGAAAGGAAGATTTTTCATCCCTTCCACCTTTCTGTACTCCATTCCTCCAGTTAACCTGTCCTTAATATGCAAGCCTCTAAACTATTTATCAGCAAGGATTTTGTGGGGGCACATCAGTGTGCCATTGCTGTGCAGTCACCACATCTGACCTTCACCAGAGAGCTTCACCAGAGACAATAGTTCTTCAGGACTGGAATTTAATAGTTTTCTTCTCTGGGACTATTTTACCCATGGCTGGGCAAGCACCAGAATGTATGTTACTTGGTTCACTGAGCTGGATATTTTTGACTCCAGGGAAAAAGAGGAAAAGTAATGCGTAGAAAGGCTATACTGGTTTCATGTTAGTTAATGCAGCTCTGGAGAAGGAAATGAGCAGTCAAGTGCAAAGTATGCAAATAAGACAAAGTTATCCAGGTAGGACAAGCTTAAGTAGAATATAAAGATTTCAGAGGGATTTAGATGAACGGGCAAAATGATGACAAATGGAGCTCAATGATAATACATGTGGGACAAATATGCAAATCTACTTGAAAATGTAGAATTCTGATTTATCTCTGTCAGCCCAGGAAAGATATGAGGACATCATTATGGACAGCACAAAGAAAACCTCTGTCAAACTGCAGCTGTAGTAAAAACAAACAAACAAGCAAACAAAGTTGCTAGAGTGCTTATGGAATGGGGTGGAGAATATGGAAAATATATACATATATATGCACACAAACATACAGATCAGCGTAACAGTCTCCTTTGGAATATTACACACGCAACTGTTAACCACATCTTAAGAAAGGTACGAAAAGAGGCTCAAAAAAGGGTTCAAGAATTATTAAAGAAATGGAAAAGCTATTAAGAAGGCACTTAAACTATTTATATTATATTATATTATATTATATTATATTATATTATATTATATTATATCATATCATATCATATCATATCATATC
>JAVJGJ010000047.1:96313898-96361798 GCA_035590215.1 Microhierax caerulescens
TATATTATATTATATTATATTATATTATATTATATTATATCATATCATATCATATCATATCATATCATATCATATCAGTTATTATTTAAAAAAAAACCAAATTAAAAAATAATTTTAAAATACAGTTACCCATTCAATACTTTGGACATTAACTTGCTAAATGGAAACATGAAAGCAAGGATGAAGGATAGCTGGTAAACAGAAAAACCTCAATCCAGACTCAGCTGATTTAACACGGGGAGGGGAAAGCAGGCTTCACAGCATGCCCAGGAGGTTACAGGAGGAGGGAAAAATATTTGCAAAATGAAGGAGTCCTCACTGGGCACACCTTGTGTTATTTATCTTGATGGACCTCCACATGGTTGAATGAGACCCATGTTTGCCAGGCCCAAAACTGTTCATAAAACTGGACTTTATAGGTTGGATCTAAACCTTTGAATTCTTCCCAGCAGCTAACTCGTGTCCAGTGAAGATCACGGAGCTTTAGTCTGATACTCTCCCATATCCTCTTGGACTGTGTACATCAGAAAGGAGATGAATAGGAGGGAACAGGATGAAAGAAGTTCCTAATTTCAAGAAGAATGCAGTTTGGTTTATTTATTTGGTGCCTCAGAAATATCCCAATCTTCCCCCTGAGGAAAAATGGATTAGCCATTGGCAGTAGCAGTAAACATAAACAAATTATGTGAGTGAGGTCATTATAGTGTTGCAGATTTTCTGGCACGCTTCAGTCCTCCTTCCACTACATACTTGAAATTGAACAGGAGCTGTACAGAGATGTAAGGACTTTTTCACCTCTAGATCAATTTTCCAGGTCAGTTCTCCAGGTTTTGCACAAGTCAGTGATTTGTTCACCTCTGATGGCTATTTTATGGTCTTAGTGAATAATTACAGTCCCACTCCTAGTAAATATATCTATCACTGTCGGCTTTTGTGTCCTTATTATTATTTTTACAGCCAAATCAGTGTCTGGAAACCTGTGGGAGTTCTTCCTGTTAGGACTGACTCAGTGTGTGTGCCTGCTCTCTGGGCTGTGCTTCTTGTAAGGGCAAAGAAAAACTACTCAGTTTGGGTGACTGTCAAATTCCTGGCAACTCCTATGTCAGTATGGATCCATAGATAAGTATGCGAAGGTTTTGAGATTATAATGGGATATCCTCTGCTGGATCCAACGAGGTTGTGGCCACCCAGCTCGCTCCAACCTACCTCTTACTGACCCACAGCAGTGACTGCTGCCTCCTCAGCTGTGCTGGTAGACGTGCTCATCTCTTGTCTATTTTAATCAGAAGTGAACAGGGTGGGCAATGAGCTGCTAGTTAGGGTGCTGAAAACCATCGTCCTGCAGAGTGGTGTGGGTGGAAGAAGACAGCGACCTGCTGGTGGAGATGCTCATGTTGTGCTCTCTAACCCACTACAGTCCCTGCAAACTGGGCGAGCCCAAGCAGCAGGGCTCAACAAATGGGGTTCAGTTCAACTGATGTAGGATGGAAATTGCTTAAACAAGGAGATCCCTGCCAGCATATCCAGAAAGACAATAAACTGGGTGGTTTTGTGGTTTGAGCAGCCTGGGACAGAACCTCTTTCACAGGCATAAGGGGACATTTTTGTCTTCCACTTTCGGTTGTTCAGACCAACCCAATTCAGTGTTTAGGGCTGTTTGCACAGAAAAGTCAGTGGCAGGTCCAAGGGCTTGGGAACATTAGAGAAAAGCCACTGACAAGTAGACGGGGGGTAAGAAGATAAGGGGTGAATTCTTGCAGCAGCCTAGAAGTAAACCATTTACAAGTCAGTCCTGATGTGTGTAACTTATAAAGCATTACACATTGTTACCTTTCAGGGAAAGAAATGTCATTAGGCAGGTCTCATTTGTCAGACAAGCCCTAATACCTATTTATACTACAAATGACACTCTTATGACTTATTTGCATGTCAGACAAGTGAGTCAGTAAATCCAGCAAGCCATCTGCCAGAATATAAATGAAAAAAGGTGGCAGAGTTCTCTGAAGGGCTCTCACTTCTATCTTTTTAATTCAGACGTTACACTGGAAAACCTTGTGTCATGTCCTCCAGTGCTGGGCAGCATGTCCTGTAGGGTCTTATGTTTATTTCTGAGGTTTTTGAGATTCAGAAAGTGAACGTGGCACAGTTTTTCTTATGATTAGCCTTGTGCACAGAATAGCAGAAAGCAGTTATTTATTTTTTTAATTGTAAACAACTTCAGCAGCTTGTATTAAGATGTTCATAGCAAATTTACTCATTTTCATCACTTTTCTAGACTGAAAAGCTGAAGCTGTCCTATTCCCTAACCTGTGCCTTACTTGTCTACAGAAGAATGAAGCCATGCATCCCTTCTATAAGGGCTTTGAAGCTCTGCAAGGGCTTTCTATTCTACAATAGATCTCCTGCAGGGCTGCCAACCTGTTCCTTTGCATGGAATTGTCCTGGGCTGGTTCCTACACAGTCCCCGCAGGATTTGTTTCCAAGGGGATAACTCAGGAGTGAGCAAAAAAAGTCAGCTAGAATAAACCTTGCTGTGGGAGTCAGAAGACTGGGGTTCTTTTCTTGGCTGGCCACAGACCAGAGGTTTGCTGATAGGAAAATTGCTTCATCTCTATTTTTCCTTCCTTTTGTTAGCTCTTCGGGTTTTGCACTGACTCCTATTGAATGCTTCTACAGTGTCAAGCACAACAGGTGCAGATGACACCAGTGGGAAATGTAATAATAAGACTCAGAAATGACATTTCACAAGTCTACCTGCTTCTTTTTCTGCCTACTGCGTGGGACTTGCCCAGCACCTGGCAGTAGGGTAATAACAGCACATTTCTTGGGAAAGAAAAAAGCAATATCCAAGGAAAGAAACAAGGGTCAGTTGCTAACCCTTGCCAGTCCTCTCATCTGTGTGTGTAAACCCTGGGACTTGTGAGCCCCATGAAATATATATAAAATCTATAGCACACACTATAACAGGCCCACTTGCTTCTTTGTAGAGAAGCAGTCCTAACGATACGTCGTTTTGGCAAGCTCTCTGTTTTATTTCAAGGCTGTGCTCTGCTGCCTGATAATAATGCATATGGACTCGCTCCCAAAGATGTGTGAGGCGGGTCAATTAATTCCCTTCGAAAGAAAAACCCAGACACAGCTGACAGGAGGACATGGTCCAATTCAAAACACTGAAATTGCTCATGGAACTGTCTGAGGAGGTCTTGCGCTCCGAAATGCCTTCATGTCACAAACTCCAGTCCAACAGCTCACAGCTGGGGTCACGCTCTGCGAGAAGATGATGCTGTCTTCTCGTTGTTTCTTGTCAGTCATCTCAGTAAGTCACATACAGAGAAATACAAAGTAATTGTGTTACAGGAATAGGGATTCCTACATGAAGCTCAGTCAAGAGACTTGAATTTGATTTATGGACGTGGCCAATTTGCTCCAAGGAATGATATCACTGAGCAATGTGGACATGAGCCACTTTGCGTCAGCTTTGGGGGGGATGTAAACCTTTTCCTGGCACAACCTGGGAAGGCAGCATGGGCAAAGTACGACATCCACAGTTCCTGTAAAACAGACAGCCCAGTAATTGGAAATTTTTTTTGAAAATGTACTTTTTCAGGAAAAGCATCATACAAAATAAAATACATTTTTGATGTATTTTCTAGCACAAACACCCAAGACACCATCTGCTAAACTGTAGCATCACAATCCTCGGAGTAGCTATTTACATAGCTGGAATTCACACTTTTAAATTGTATTTTTACTGGGAGGGTTTTTAACAAACTTTGAGGGCTTTAGGAAAACTTTAGCAAACTTTGGCACAAAATTGAGGGGTATGCTACTGAAATTAGTTAATGCCAGAAGGTTCGGTTTCATTGTTAAGACCAAGGAAAATCATAATATTGAACAGGAAAGTAAGCCTGACTTCAGAGCTGGAGTAACAGAAATGGGGTGCAATTTAACAGTATTTCATGAAGACTAATCAGAATGTCTGCCTGGAGCTAGCAGTTCAGCTGGAAAAGGCAGAGCAGGAGAAAGAGCTGGGTGTAGTCACAGAACACAGGACAGCAGCGAGTCTGTTGTAAAATAAAGTAATGGCATAAAATTTGTGAAGGAAGTAAATGCAGCCCTCCTAGAAGACATGCAGCAGCTCTTGCAGGAGAGAGGGCCATACTGAAGGGCTTTAGTGAGGCACCGGTGAGACACCACCCGCGACAGTGCAATGTAATTCTTGGTGTCCAAGCTCAGAAGGTATGAGCTCAGACTAGGATCAGTCCAAGACCACCACACGTGGTTAAAGGTAATCAGCTTCTTTAGCCCCAGCAAATGAAGACAGAAAGGGGACGTGCTTACTCTTAGCAAATGCACAAGACCAACTAATACCAGGATTTTAACTTGCCAGTTAGTTCTATCGAGAGTGATTTTCTAATTTTCAAAAGAACTTCACATATTTTGCCCTTTTTTTTTTTTTAGAATCTTTGTAATCTTTTGTCCTATCTGAAAACCTTTTGTCTGAGAATTCTTTGTAAATTAATAGGATTCAGCAAACATTTTTTGTATTTTTTTAAACCCTTTGGTAACTAATCAATAACATCTGTTATGAAAACCATGGGTTAAACCAGAGCCTGTAAAATGAAATTGGGTAAACCCAACTTTGTAGTGACACTTGACATGTCTTTGAGCACCCAACCAGTCCAGGCCAGGAAGCAACATGATTCTCTTCTACATGCACTAAGAATGCTCAAATTATATGTACATAGCGATATTATAGTAAAATGGCTATATAAAATCTTTCATACTAGGCTACAGTATGAAAATCTGCATGAATGGGCCATATTTATTTAATGAACAGAGGCCTTACTATTTCAGTAGTCATATGTACAATTTTAAGCACAAAAGGCTGCATTTTGGTGTATATTTTTAAGAATCTAAAGGATATTGGTTCTGCCTTGGTAAGACCTCCTTTTGACATTTCCAGTGGCAGTATTGCTGTTGGAATGTCTTCATGTCACACTTAGTAGCTGCTTTCTTTGGGTCACATCCAGCCAAAATTAGCCTCTATAGTTCCCAGTCAATGGACTTTCCAAAGCCCACCTGTGCTCCCCTTCATGACTTTTCAGGGAAATTTTCTTCCCTTCGGTAATCGTGAACATGTCATTTATATTTTATTCCTCATCAGAGCCAGCTTTATAATTTGCAGTTTCCCAAACTACAGAAGGGAAAGACTAAGAATAAAAATCCTCTAGTTAGGCTTCCAGACTACTGATTTTTTTTTTTTCTCTCACCTAGTTACTACTAGTTACACAAGTGGCAAAGCTGACCCATGAAAAAAAATTAGTACAAAATGTTAAAGATTTATCTTGACTAAGGAAAGCGATGAAGTTTTTAATTTTCTAATTAAGGGAAGGTTTGTTGTAGCTATATCATGTTATGAAGCAGACTTTCACAGTGCCTCAGCTAACACATTGTTAATAATGCTCTTCTGAGTTGAATAGATCCATATGCAAGCTCATACTACTTTGAGTAAATGTTCTAAGACCGTTCTGACTCAGTTCAGTGAATTTATTGACTTAGACTACAAAACTTACAAGCAACTGGCAGATAAAGTAGTGACTGCAAAACATCCCCGTCCCACCTACTGGGTTTTGTGCTGATGGATCACTCTGTGTCATATAAACTCAGCTGCTTACACCATATGTTTTAACTGGGGTTTAATGAAAAACTTTCAAGTATTATAAAATTGCTATATAATTATCTCAGAAAGTAGAAGTACCAGTGGGTACTACTACAAACAAAATTTATAATTTATATTTGTGTTACATGTTTATTTTCTATTTATTATACATGCATATATACAGTATATAAAATAGCGTGTCATTACTATGGCTCAAGTATATAATTATGATATATTTAATATTATGTATTATGTAATGGCATATTGTGGCATATTGTGAAATAAATACTATTCGTGCCACCTTTTCTGCTGTTTCTTTCTTTGAACAGAGGAATTAGGAGAAGTGCAAAATATACCAATTACTCCTTGGTTACATGATAGATTAGGAAAAATTTAACCAGTGCAAGAGTAAAAGGGAGGCTTCTAGGAAACCTAGTTCATACGTTAGTGTGCTATATATTAAATTTTCTCCTCTTGTGTGCACACAGTGCCGTATCTGAGTCATGGCACAGGAAAACAGTGATCAGCTTGGCCAGCCTCCGATCTTCCTTTCGGGGTAGGTACAGGGGAAGGACCATTAATTGTTCGTAGCTGGATGAACCGTATCATACAGCAGGAATTAAGCTGCGGTTCAATGTAGTGCAGAGTCCCTGTGTTCTCTTGTTTTCTCACTTGGGAAGAGGCACCGTGAAGCAGGTTGCCCTTCTAGGCTGGGTAGCAGCGGACTGAGAAGATTCTCAGTAGTTTTTGGCTTGGCTTATCAAGCAACCAAAGCAGGCGCCAGCAGGCGCCCTCCCATCTTCCATCAGAGAGCAGGAGCTGTTGTCAGCACCACTAAACCCTCTCCTTTCCCAAGTATATTTTTTACCTTATCAATAGTATATGGTGCTTACATGGTCTATAGCCGTAGTAAGTGTGACTGGGTTTTATGCTGTGACTGTAAGCTCATGGCTGTGTAAGAGTAATTTTCAGGGATGCATAGATGTTTCAAGCAGATGTGTATTAAATATAGAGGAGTATTACGGATGATCTGCAGTCTGAACTCAGTATGTTTCTTCTAAGCATGTCTACTTTCGTAAGAGGTCTCCATAGAAGGACAAATAAAATCACATCTATTTCTTATATATTATATATTATTATATATATATTTCTTAAATCCAAGGTATAAAATCATGCATTGCACTGCTCAAAGCATCAGATTACAACATACACTGAGTAACGAGCAAGTCTGTTTAAGTTCAGTTATAACATGAACGTAGCAATAAATAGATTTAAACTTCTCTGCATGACTGCATTCTTCTAAATGGCTGGGTAAGTGGAGGTATCCCTAAAAAAAGTACGAAGTTTGTGGCATTCTCCCAATCACGGTGCATGCCCCAGTGCAACAATTCAACACAGTAAAGAAACGAACTAGGTGACACATTTCCACAACCTCTCAGCAGTGTGCTGGTGAGAGTAGGGGAAACAGGATTTTTTGTTTCTTATTTATGCGTGGTGATGCTGCTGCTGAAGAAATCTTAAAATATGTTGAATTCTGAATTGATAGCCATTTTTCAGTGCTCAAATGGAAAATGTAGCAAAGTTAAAAGCATCAAACCGTACCTTGTAGAACTGAGACAAAGGTACACTTATGTATTTAATCAATAATTATAGATGAAAACCTAGTATTTTAGGACGTAGGGAAACATACAGCCACCTTCAAGAACTCAGAGAAAAGGGACTATTATTGTATATTTTTAGTCATACCTGGAATCCTACTGAGAACAAAGAGACTATTTCTATGCCAAAGGTGTTGCAGGTCTGATTGTTAGACCCACTGCTGAGGAACGCTGAGGACTCTTGAAGCTCCTTTCAGCAGTGGTAATAACATCTCAGTGAAGATGTTCAAAGCCTGCAGGTTTGAGCTCATGGTAGGAAACTACTGACAGAGGAGAAATGGGAGAGGTGAAATTGATATTTTTTTTCTTCAAAAAACCCTTAAAAAATATTTTTTTTCTTCTGTTTTTTTGTATGTGCATGTGTATGTTTCTTTAATCTCAGAATTACATTAGGATATTTGCATCTAATCAGACCAATTTTAATATGACAAAAATCCAAATTGAAGTCCTAAGTAGAAGAGTAACCAGGGTCTAGTCTGTGGTAGGAAAAGAAGAAATAGGAAGAGTGATTTTTAAAAATCATGTAGGAAACAAATTTAGTGAGAAATACATTTAAAAACTCTCTATGTCATTTGAAGCCTTTCTTTATGTGTAATGTGAAAACTGTAATTTAGTTTTAACAGATACACATTTGTAAGTTCAGTCTCATTGGATAGCAGCCAAGAAATGCTCTTAAAATTAATTAACTAATCCATATATTATATCAACTATGAACTTGTAATTCATTGTACAGTACTTGGGGGGGGGGGGGGGAAGAAAAACTTGCTCTTCAAGTACAGAATCTCACATGTGAGCCAGGTGTCCTGTTTTGGAGATGACCTGAATACACCAAGAATGTGTCACCCACAGATAATTTTTTAGCCTACTAAAGAAAAGGTAAAGAAACTACAGTGCTTCGGGCAGAAGCAAAATACTCATTGTATTTTGTATTTAATTCCAATAGAAATTAGAATTAGAGATCAGAAAGTTCAAGATAAGATTTTCCAAAGTCGCTTCCAAGTATCATAAATTTTATTCCTTGACTGAGCCTGGAAAGGCACGTGGCCTGATTTTCAGAGATCAGAATTTTATGATGACAGCAACCTTCAAAACTTTGTTGGTTTTGTTTGGGTTTTTGGTGGTTTTTTTTTTTAAGTTTAAGTTTTTAAGTTGTTTTTTTTTTTAAGTTTTTAAGTTTGAAGTGTTAAGTACAGAATTACAGAAAAAAAGGGGCAAATATTTAAAGGCACGTCAGTATTTGTCCAGTGAGTGTTGCAAGGCATAACTGACCTGGGTACCTGGGTGAATGAGTAATTATTGGAAAGACTAAGGTACGTAAGCCACTTCTTGAAGGAAGGCATAACTGTGTCATTATTTACGCCTTGTAAGACCTAGTGGAACAATATGTGAACGCATACAACGTTTTTCTAATTGATGGCCTGATTCTTCCAGTCATCTGAACTCACCTTGGTAGATCAAGTCACTTCTGCCTAGGTGCCTGATTAGTGACATAGAGGACTTGGGGATTAAATGCATTAAATTCTATGAAAACTTGGTTTAAAACTTTTACAGATAATTTTGTCCTTCACATGGCCCCCCAAAATTCAAGGGGTGTTTTCCTTACAAAAGAAACATATTTGATTTGAAATTGTAAAGGGGCTTTCAGCAGGGGATGATCATGTCATTTTCCAGAGCAGAAGTGTGGTAGGAACCATTCTGGTATGTCTGCGTGACCACCACCATATGACTTGTTTCATGTCACTTTTGTTTATTTACATTAAAAGAACATGAAAGCTGCATATTCAGCTGCTCAAAAGCTAACACATGCCAGAATGAAGATGGTCTGTACGACCATAATTCGGCCCACTTGTGTAAATCAGTTGTTATGTAGTATTTTAAGTGCACGATCAAATGCTGGGTTTCCACTGGATCTTTTCCACGCTCAGTGAATGGGCAGCTAGTCAACATTTATTTTATCTTCCCAACTGAGTGCAGGACTGACAGCGAAATTAGTTCAGCTGTGGCACAATACAAAATGATAAATTTCCTCCACTCGAAGGATTCCTCTGTGGAAAGCATTTTTGTCTCACTTTCGCTGGAATAGCTGACCATGCAGCCCTTCTGCAAACCTGCTGTGCACAAAAAATAAACCCCGCACCATTAATATCCAGCTGCAAAGATCTGGGCTGAATTCACTTTCCCAGCCTTTGTAACCTTCAGTGTAACAGTAAAACCAGTGTTTTCTACAACAAACTGTCTTCTATTTGTTAGTTTTAAGCAGCAGTACAGCTGAGAGAAGAGATAATTAGTAATCTCCTCCTTCATGTTCAGTATCCACAGAGCTGTAAAACCAAATGCAGATTTACTACCTTTGTTCAGGCCTATGGGGCAACAGGATGGATCAGGTACTGCTGAGTACCAAACCAGAAGAAACGGAGTGTACACAAAGGTGTGGAATTACTTGTTAAGAAACAAGCAAGCAGTTTTTCTTCCAAGAACTCTAATTTTCTGAGTTGGCCTGTGTTAGCTTTTGAGCAGCTAAATATACAACTTTAATGGTCTTTTAACATAAAATGCTAATGATTTATAATCTTTCAGATCAAATCTTGAGTTTTCTGTTAATTTTTATCTGGGTGCCATTGGTGGGAATCTGTGTTGCTGGAATGTGAGAGCAGAATGTGGCCTTAAATACTCTGGGGCTTGGTCTGATGTTAAGAAGTATTACAGAATATAAGATAAACATTTTTTTTATTGCTTCCTATGTTTTGAACTGGTCTACAGCAAACATTTTTTTAATTACCTCTAATTGTCCCTTGGCTTTTTTCATAGATCTTCCCACACTAATGCCTTCCGTGCCAACTCTTAAACAGTTAAGCTGAGGCTAAAGCCTGACTACTATGATAAAAGATCTCCAAATTTCACCTGCATGTACAGCTCCAGAAGATTTCTGATTATTTCTTTCTTCTTCTTCTTTATTTTAGGACAATTATATGCAGAAAGACGAGCAGCAAACAGCAGAGCGTGAAAGCCATTGATGTTAAAATTGAAACCGATCCCTTTGTGAATGGCCAATATGATGCTTTTTGTGTAAAGGATGAAGGTCAGCATTGATAATACTATTGAAATGCACAGTCATCGCTGTCTTGTAACATTAAAAGTTTTGCCTTCAATTTTTCTACTGCTGAGAGGCAAAGAGGGAATGTTAAGGAATAAATCTTTACAGTAATCGCCCGCTAGGTGAGCCAACTGCTGCAAAGACTTGGGTTGCAGGAAATAAATTGCATTATCTTTTGCCTTCGCTGCAGTTTAGCAAGTTCAAACAGCACTACTGATCTGAAAGAACCCATTTTGGTGTTCACAGAGCATAGTTTATGGAAAGAAATATACCTGGCACCAGTATAACCTGAAGCACCTCCCATACTCAGCACCGTAACTCAGAGAGCTGGCTTCCAACTGCGGAACACCATGCTGTTCCATATCGATCCGTTCACAACATTTGTATGCAAATAACTTTATTGCTTCCAGTTTAGTTTTGTTTGGGGTTTGTTTTGTTAACAAGTGTAGACCAGCACGCTAGGGACGCTGATATCTCATGGATGATTCTGAAAACCAAATTATTTCCAATGTAAATTGATGCTTAAACTTTCTGATATTCAAATGGTAGAGCCCACGAGCAAAGCTGGATTCTGAAGGCAAAAAGCAAATTGTTACTGGTAGGCAGGATTGTGTAAAGAAGTTTGGGAACCCCTGAAACATCGTTGATGTCTGCATTGAAGTTTTGCATCTCATTTCCAAGAAAAGCAGGGATGAACAGGTGGCATTTACTGAGCAATAACAAGTTCATAGCGCGGGCAGCGAAGGGCATTTTGGTGGCAGCAGTGGGAATGAAAACATGGTTGAAGTGAAACGTGGCAGAGGTGCTGCTATTTGGTGTGCACCTAGTCATTTAAAAAATGACAGTTTGACCGACCACCCTCTCAAGCAGCCCTCGTGATACCAACCCCAGGCTCCGTGCTGCTGTGAGCGATGCCAGCGCCGTCACCCTGCTGCTAGTGTTGTCACACAAGCACCTTTGTGCTATCTTCCATGCTGTCCTCACATATGGGAGCAGCTCCCTGTAAACTTCTGCAAAACTCTCTCATTGTCCTCCTTCAAATCTGCCTTTTGTCATCACCCCCCGCCTCGAGAAAAACCTTGCTGTGGGTGGGACAGCTGCGGGAGGCTGAAATCATTGCTCTGGCCGCTATTGTTCCATTGTGCCCTTGTGCTCCCCTGTCCCTTTCCACCTGCCTGTGTCCGAGCTCACACGTAGATGCTGGGTCTCGGGGAAGGAGCTGTGCTTGCCTCTTGCATTTGGTCACTGCTGGCAGTAAAGAGGCAGTAAAGGTGAAGATATGAATGCAGTCTGCCAGTGCTAGTTGGAAGGGAATGCTGCACAGGACTCAGAAACTGCATAGTTAAAACACAGGGGAAAATCTGGCTCATTTGCAAAGAAGAGACAATTTCTGAACAACTTGTTTTGTACAAGGCAGGGTGCTTCCTGGTGACGGAATGGGGTGATCATTCCAGTGGGCTCACCCAACAGTCCTTACACACAGAAACATTTCTGGATGACAATCAGGTCCTCTCTTCTTTTAATATATAAAACATTTTGGATGCAGAGTTGATGTTTGAATAGAAAGGCTTAAGCAAATTTGTGTGGCAGAGCCTCGTCTGTAGTTGGTATGAAAAGAGCAAAGTCCAGAAAGGTTAGTACCCTAACGTGCAAGCATAACACGGCCATGCAAACCAGCGCAGAGCAGCTGGCTGACGAAAGAGCATGGTATGCCTCAGGAATGGCACTTCCAGTTTGGGGAAGTAAATACCCAGCAAGAAGCAGCAACAGCAAACCCTGCACCACAGCCTTGGGCACGGCGTGTCTGTTCTGTCGTTTTGTACCTGCAGCTAATAGCTGCACCTCGAAGTGATGACTAATGACTTGTTTCTTATGTGAAGCCTCCTGAGTTATTTCTTTCTTTTAGAAAAGTGGACACTGCTCTTAGTTGATACAATTTCAATTATAATACAGCGCTACATTAGCATTAATACCTATGTATTGAAATCAAGTACAAAAAGCAAGTTGTTTTGCCCTGCCAAAAGTGATAAATCCCAGGTTTCTTGCACTGGGACCGATGTCCCCAGGCAAAATAACTTCGATCCCTTTCATTTCTTCCATATCCATCCAACCAATAATCTGCAGTTCCATATAAAATTCTTTCTCTGTTATTTCTTAACCTCACCCCCTAGCCGTCCCCCCCGTGCCTTCAGGGCTCTTCCAACCCCATCAGGGTCCGGGCACGGCTGGCTGGGCAGGGGGCTGTGGTGCTGTGGCTGCCTTAGGGGTAAGAAACGGCGGTTTGCCCACCCGTTTGCAGTGCAGGGTGGCTGGCCAGCACCGCCTGTGGGGACGGGTTACAGCTGAGTCCTACCTATGCCTGTCCCCATGGAAAAGACACTCGGCTTTGGCTCTTTCCTTTTTAAACGCATCTTACCCAAATGAGCAGACACCCGGCAGCTTGCCCTCGTTGTCAGGCTTGGCTGGGCTCAGCCAAAGGCTCAGGCAGCCTGGCAGGTTGAGGGTGGACAAGGGGAATGGGCGCATCAGCCTGCTCTTCTTCAGAAACTGAAGCTGATGGTAGTAACTCTTCACAACTCTATTTTCAGTCCTTTGGGTTGTGCAAAAGGCATCTCAAACCACCATGAAACTTCTAGTACAAGCTGTCACGAAATTCCCTCCTTAAGGCTTTGATTTATAATTAATCTTTACTCAATTAACATTTACCATGGAAATTATTTTGGTCAAATTGCTTAAGCACACGCCTCGGCATGCCTCAACAGCCGGGGCAATGCTCAGATGCCAGCAGCAGCTCCGGGTGTGCTTGCAGGATCAGGCATTTACAAATAAAAGGTACCTTTTTTGTGCTTCTGAAATGAATTTTGTTGTGTGCACACAGAAAAACCACAGCGATCTTTGGTACCAGCAGTTACGTTTTACAGGGAACCGGTACTAAGAGTTATGTTTGACAGGGAGAGATGTAGCTGTAGTGTTTTATGAACACCGAGTATAGCTGTAGTTTTCATGGTACAGAGAAATAGCTTCTCAGTTTCTTGTAAACAAATGTTTTACACAGCCATTAGAGTCAGGAAGATGACTCTGTATCAGCTCAGGATCTACTAAGATCAGAAAGTTGTTCTCTTAGCCCCGAGGGCCAAAAATTACCTAAAAATATATTAGATTCTGCCTGTTCTGAAAATGGAGTATCACACATAAGTCAGATCTGGCCCACAGATGAGCATTTATTCTCTATCAAAGTCCATAAGAAAATGCCTCAGAGTATAAAAGGAATAAAGCGAGAATAACAGAAAACTGGGATTCTTCCTACCAGTGTTATTTAATTTTTTCTTTTATTGTTGTAGGGCTGTATACCATTCACTTTCATATGTATATAGTCCTCTCAGTTCCCTTTCTTGTAGTTTTTTTAAATGCAACAAAGGGAAGATCTCTTTGTCAATAGCTCCGAGTTTTAGTGGTTCTTTCTTTCAGTGACCCACTGATATTTAGAGGCAACAAGTAAGATCTCTATTCCATAAGGCTTTGATTTACTGCCACCATAGAAAAACTAAACAGGCAGCAACTTGTAGTAGCGTACAGCATAAATGCAAATCAAACTTTGTTAAACACAACTGCTGGCTCTGGATACCCATCCAAGTTTGATGGCTTATGCACCTATTTCAGTTTGCCCTTTTCAGCAGTAAGAAAAAAAATAAATTAGTGTATTCTATACAGCAAATACATTAAATGTATTTTGCAAGAGCAAGCAAGCTGCAATTTGCTTTATGTAATATTTGAACCATTTCTTTGTATTTGCCATGCTTTCCTGTGGATGTGAAGTTTTTCATTGCTACAGTTTTCTTTTCCAGAGCTTTGCATATAGCTGACAGTGATTTTCCAGCTACCTGGTGATGTCATTTAAACTAATAAAGTCTTACAAGCCCTATCTGATGAAAGAGGTATTGGCATCCAAACATTGGTAGCTTACAAGCAGCACTTACGCTGGCTATGATTGAGTTTTGGTTCTTTGTACTCTATTTGTACTCAGTATTTTTATCCAAAAAGAAAAAATCCATATATCTTAGTGTCTCTGCAATCAAGAAGCAAAACAAACATCCACACTCAGCTTTCACAGGGCTGAGCATTAAGACTTGGGTTCTCCACTTTCTTAATGACGAGATGATATCCTATAAATTCCAGTGGTCTCTCTGGAAAAACTGAATCAGGCAGCTGTAGCGGGATGTTTTGCATCAAATAGGATGTTTCATGTCAGCTTTCAGAGCGTGATACGCAGTTAAAGTAACAATTGTAGATAATCAAGTTTTGGGAGAGTCCCAGTTCTGCCAGGTGGCAGGAAAGCTGAAGGCTGCATCCTTTTCATGTTGATGGGGTTTTTGCATTCATGTTAGGCTCTCCTTTCTGTAGACAGTATTTTATCAAGACACCTCAAAAAAAACTTTACAAACTGGTGGGATACTTGTAGTTTAAATCAAGAAGATGCTTCTGGAGGAGTCTGGACTGGGGAGGAGGGGTACTGTGTTCTTAAAGTGACTTGTGTCAATTCCATGCCAGAAGTCAGTTGTCACAAACTCCTTCCAACACAGTTTGGAGTTAAAGTTATTCTTTGGAGGGGCCGTAATTCCTACAAGCCAATCATAACTTAATGTTGTAATTCAGTTAACAAGAGGCATCTTCAGTCCCTTGTAAAAAATAGTTACCAAGTCTCTGAGAGGTCTGTAACCAGAGTCATCGCTAGCTCTAACATACCCTTGCTCAACACTGAAATTTTTGTTCTCCCACTTATTCCCATTCATTTGTCAGGTGTTGACTCTGCCCTGATTTCTACCCATGTGTACTGAGTATTTATTGACTGTGGCGGTGATTTTCACTCCAAGAGACAATCTGTGCCAAAGTACTGCTGACACAAGGATCTTCTGGGTCCTTCAGCGTTGCCTTAGATCTGTGCTGTGCTGTCTCACCGTGTGACCCAATCCATGCTTGCTTACTGGAGGTCAGCTGTCAACGTATGGAGCCCTGTTAGGTGTTTGACCTCACCGTCAATATGTGGCAAACCCAGGAAGGGTCACGATGTCCAGAACTGGATTCCAAGTTCCCAGGCCTGAGATGTGATCTCGCATATGACCAGGCAGAGCATGAGATCTGCTGGATGGGGCCCAAGTATCGAGCACATCAGGCTCTTCTACTGGGAAGCATGCATTGGGCTCAGTTTTTAGCAAGCACTAAGAAAATATGCTGGTTTACTGGAGGGTAGATGAGGTGGAAAACAGTGCTGCAGATGGAGAGTTCAGCACTGGAGGAGCCCAGTCCTGATCTACCAGTGTCGCCACCCCAGGCAACCCCTGTAGCTACCTTGACAAAGAGCATTACTGTTCCTTTACATGACAAGCTGCTGCCAACACACCCTCTGTCACGCTTCATGGCCCAAATCTGCCTCTTCTCCTCCAGCAAGAATATGGCCTGAATGCCAGCACTGAGCACAGGCTGTCGTTCCAAACAAGCCTGTGCTTTGCCAGCTCCTGGTACAAAGGCTGCAGACTAAAACCTGAAGCCTGTCCCCAGAAGCGGCTCAGTTTGATGAGCTGCTGTGCCGGTGTCGCTTCTGTACGTGTACCAGAAAGAACAGGTTTGGTAAAAGGCTGAGCAAGAATTGTCATAGCAACTGAGACTGCAGCAGGAGGAGAAGTTGTAAGATGCTGCAACCCAGAAAATTCCTGTATATCTTACATGGGAGAGGACAGCAGCAAGAGGGATGTAGGAACTTGAGTATGGCTTTGCAGGGTATCAGCTTTCCCTTAGGCTTGTCCATGCTGTCACTTAGGCTCTGTAGCAAAGACTTGACCTTGCAAAGTCTCATATGAGAGAGTCAGAAGTTGTCCATAAAGTGCTCATAAACATCTTTAAAATCTTTGCTTTTCTTTCTAGTCACACATCAGCCGGATCTCTCTTTCAGGATCTCATAATTCTCTGTTACTACATCTGTTGCCAAATTTTACAGTCAAGTTCCCTTCAGCTTTCTTCTTTCCTGGAAGGTTATAAAGTGCTTTCTGAATGTGCTTGCCATATTTAACTAATGTAAGTGTTACTTTTCTGCTTCCTCTGGCCACAGGATTAAGAAGCAAGGCTTTGTAGATAAGAATACCCTCCAACATATAATTGTCCCATACAGCCCTGGGATCAATACTTCCCTCAGAGCAGATACACAGCTCCCATTTGTACCAATGGAAGTAGCTACATAAATAAAGTACATGAAACACAGGGGTCTGCAGCCTTCCTATGAGGCAATAAAATATTTTTTTTATTCCTTTCATCCACATCAATCTCTATTCATCCAACCAGTTCACAGGAAAGGCATTAGCTGCTAACTGCTCCTCACTTCCTCAGATGCCAAGCCTTCATAAGACTATACATAAACTGAGCTTTGTGTAGCCTCAAGAGCTTGTTTTTTCTGTCAGTGCGTGTGTGCATAACTCCCACTAACTTCTGAAGCTGTTAGACAGTATGTATGTATGTGTACAGTATGGAGAATAGACTTCAAAGCTTTGACTTCAGTAGTGTGTCCCTTAAATTAGTGGCAAATGTTTTTCACATACCCGGCTGAGAAGTGCTTAGCCAGGTCTATCAGACAATTTCTAAAAGCCTGATCCAAAAGAACTTTCACAGAACATGGATGTTTATTGTAGGATTTTCATTTCACTATAAGGTAAACAACTGGCAACATAAATACATCAG
Source organism: Microhierax caerulescens (assembly GCA_035590215.1). Lineage (NCBI taxonomy): Eukaryota > Metazoa > Chordata > Aves > Falconiformes > Falconidae > Microhierax > Microhierax caerulescens. Next base: position 96,331,039 of record JAVJGJ010000047.1, read on the forward strand.
ATTTCTAAATAAACATCTATTTACCTGTGCCTGGGTCAGAAGTGGATAAATGATGGGAAAAGCTGCTGCCAGGACTCACAAGGATCTTGCAGAATGTCCCTGGAGCAAAAGGCTCCAGGAAAGCCTATGCTTTTGCAGAAAGTAGACTGAAAAAAGCTTTTCTGTCGGAACTGTTACCCACTGAAAACCCTGGCCACGAATTTGTGTCAATGGAAATGCTGCTTGTAAGATCCCATGCTGGTGCTGTCCTAAAAGCAGACTCAGTAAAGTACCAAGGATGCTCTTTGAAGATGTTTCTCCTGCTAGGTCTTGGAGGTCACTTTTCCAGCTTGCAAACAAAAACCTTCCCAAGAAACATAATCTTTGCTTAGCCCACTAAGTAATCAGGGTTTTTGTACCAAGGCAAGCTCTTCTGACAGGAGAGATCAATACTAGAACACAGGCCTGGCCCTAAGTTTCCCATATCCCATATAATTACCAGAAGTCCTGAGCTAGAACCTATCAGCCTTCTCATTTTCTGTTGTTCCGTATCAGGTCAAAAGCACGTTTTGAATCTTCAGTATCTTTGGCAAGTGGGACAGATGGTTGTTTGTTTTTTTTTTTCTTCCACAATCAGTAAGAGCTCTAGAACCACTGGAAAGAATCCCAGTGTTGAGAAAGAATACGGAAGTGTTTATTTGTACCAACACTACACACTTTGTCTGCCACGTTTCTTGGTAAAATCATGTTCTTGAATTATAAGGTTTTTGTTTGCTTGCTTTGTTTTTCTGTTAGAAAAGATGTCTATTCCAAAAGGGACTGTAAAAAATCCGGAGGAAAAGGGGACATGGAAACCCCCTCCAGAAGAGCACTTCTGAGAGAGGAACACCTCTGAGAGAATAGAAACCACAACGCTTAGAAGTTCTCTAGATTTTGCTCTACCTGACTAACAATAGCCAAGATTGTTCAAATCTGAAAAAAAGAGTTAAAATTCAGTTTACGCTGGTGTTGGCGGTTGTCTGCCCACATCCTCTCTGTGCTTCTTCCACGCAACAAAATCTCAAATCAGTTTTGTTGTTTATAGTAATTTTTGCTTCCTGGCTTTTAGTGCTGGCAGCAGAAATATTATCAAACATCTTGTTAGATTTTATATCCTGATAAATCTAGCTCTTCAGAGTCTCACAGAGAGCAGAGCTACGTCACCTACGGGTGTTGTTCAGTTGAAGAGCAAAGTCACTGTTTATTTTAGGGTGTCTCTAACTGAAAATGTGGGAATCTTGAGTATCTGGGAAGAAACTTTTGATTCTGAGAAAGACTAGAAAATTAGAAATAGTCTGAAGAATGTCTGGTGTTCACCTGGACCTTTTCTTCCTGTGAATGTGGACTGGGTTATTGCTCAGCCCCTGCCTGCTTGCTACAGTGTGATAGACGTCGAAACACCAGTCTTAAACAATTTCACAAGCTTTCTCACAGTTAAGAAAAATGACTGTGTCCAAGCTTCTGCCTTCCAGTCCCAACCTGCCCAAGCCTTTGTTAGCCTTTGTAGAAGCAGGCAGGGGAGACAGCTGTAGGCTGATGTCCTGGGCTGACCTGTTGGAAACGAAGCCCCTCTAGATGCATCGCTGCTACACATCAGTAGCGTCAAGGTTATTCCATACCAGTTACAGCCCAATGTATACCTTCCCAATTACAGCTGAAAACAGTTACGAAGGAGGACAAGGGCATGAATCAGATGAGATGTATGACTTCTGTGGACACGTGTACGTTTGTCCTTAGGGTAACTCTTCCAGCCCCGCTGTCAGCACTGCACGTAAAGACTATTGCAAAGTCTCTACGATCTCATTTCTTTTTTCCTTTCAGACAAGCCCTGCGGGGACCCGCCGTCCTTCCCCCACACCATCCTGCACGGCCACACTGGCTTTGAAATGGGGGATGAGCTGCTGTACGTTTGCGCCCAGGGGTACATCATGGGCAACAAGGAGACGGCATTCACGCTGCTCTGCGACAGCTGCGGGGAGTGGTACGGGCAGGTTCAGGCCTGTGTCAAAGGTAAGCTCACCCAGCACATGGAGCATCCCTCCGGCAGGTCGCAACCTCTCATCCTCAGCCCCACCAGCCCGTTTTCAGGTTTCCAGGGGTGTCCCCAGGGCATGTGTGGTCCTGGTGACTAGAGCAGCAGTGTCTTAGCTGGCCCAACGGGGCTGTTGCAATCCTGTTGGTGGAGATCTCCAGTAAACCATGGGAGAAGATAATTTGTTCATACTGATATGAGCATAAAGTTTCTTCCTGGGTGTCAGAAGCCATTCAACAATTTTAAATGGAACTTTTTACGTTGTCTTATTTTTATTATTTTTTTTATTTTCTAACTCCATTTCAGGGATTCACAGAGTCTTATCCCAGGGTTATCGTTCAGCTCCTGCCTTCCAGTCCACCATCTTCCTTCTTCCCCCCCTCAATACCCTTTTTCTTTAGTACTGAACGTAATTTTTTATTACTGGAGAATAACCTGTGGAAAGGTTATTAAATACCTGCGTAATTAATATCAGAATCAGCCCCTTTGTGGAAATCAGTTGTTCACAATCTTGTGCGTGCTCATTCTGTTTACTGGATGAAGTTTGTAACTTTTCAATGTACTTATTTTGTTTACTCAAGCAATGGGATTACTATGGACATTACAAGACATACCAGAGGTATTTTTTCCAGAGTAGTTCAAAAGCCATGCCCCAGCAGCGCTGGGGAGCCAGAGACATTGTTTACCAGACAAAGTATACAATGCAGGTTTTGTATATTCTCTGCTGTGTTTATTTTCACATGAAGCCACAGAGTTGCTACAGAAATGAGAACTCTGTGTTTCTTCTCACCTTTGGGAACCCAGAGCAAGCACAGAGAAAAGCCGGTGTCTTTTTGCAGCCATGCACTAAGCACGTAAATAGCGTCTTGCCTGACCACCGACAGGCTGAGGCTGTCCATGGTTTCATCACCATTTAGCATTACATCTTCACGTGATGCTACACGTCCCTGAGATCGCATCCTCCTTACAGAAGAGTGGTGGTGCTGTGGCCCCAGGGGGACAGGGGTCAATACCTCTCAAGGGTACAGCAGCCCCACATGCAGCTCCCCCCACTTCATTCTGTTTTCTAGGTTGAACTGAGCTGACCATCCTTTAGGTGCTCTGGGATTTTTATTTGGGATGCAAAATGGGCAATACGATAGCTGTCCATCTTTTAAGCCCCAGACTTCGTCCAATGGCTTGTAAGAAGATAGTCTGGCTGATCTGAGCTTTTACTAGCCCTTTCTTGCTAGTTGCTTTAGTACTTTTGAACTTCTAACCTTACACATATGATAAATGCCGCTTCCTTTTGGTAGGTTAGGAGAGTTAAAGACCTACTGAGTTAAGAGAGCTGCCCATGCCACAGAAGGTGGCTGCAACAGAATGGCAGAAATACAATTTGGGTTAAAGCTAAGCAGTGAGATGGAAAAGTAAAAAAAAGTGTGTTGTTTTTTAATTTGCCCCAATAAAGAGGCATACAAATTTTATCTCATACCATGCTTTCAGGATTTTTGTCTACAAACTCAACAGTAGCTACCCAGATATTCACTCCATTAAAAGGAATGAAAGTGGATTTTCTTATCAAATAACTTGACGCAAGGAATCAGGCTTTTATTAAAAAAAAAACCAAACAAACAACCACCAGAAGTAAAATTCAAAAGCTCTGGGAAATTATAATAATGACATTTCCTTAATTTAAACCTTCAAGAAAATCCGCCTTTATATATTAGTTAAATTTTGCAACAAACTTTTAACTTTCTCCTTGCTTAAACATAAGCTAAAAAATACCATGTGTTCAGGTGTGGATGCAATCTGAATCCTGCTTTCTCATTCCCTTTCTCACGTTACCCTGCTCGATGCATAAAGCTCACAATTCTTCCAGTATTTGAGAACAGTCATCAGAGTTTCTTACTATTTTTTTCAGAGAGGTGTCATGCCTTTAAGATGATATTTCTGGCAAAACCAATAAATTTTAAGCAAAGGAATGGGCAGCTGTTGGGTAGCTGAGTTATCTATATGGACTGGGGTTAGCATAGCCATTTCAGAACCTGTATATTCCTTAATGCCTGGGGACTTGCAAGGAGTTATTTTTACTCATGAATATACACCACCAGGCAGTGGATAATCATGAGAAAAGGTCAGACTTGTTCTTTAGTAGAAACAGATCACGTCTGTGCACCAGGGAACCAGATATTCAAACACATCCAAATGGTACATGCATACAAAAAAAAACCAAAAAACCCAACACTTTTCTGAACTATTTCAGCTTCCAGAACTATTCTTACAAACAGCAGTTCAGATGCTTAAGTGAAATACTGCAGGGAGTGGAGGAGGAGATTGGATGCAGAGAAGGAAAAAGAGTATCTGCATCTGATAACCCAGCTGGTCCGAATCTCCTATAAACCGCACCAAACTGATACTTCTTTTTCCTTCACTGAGGTTAGTGAAAATGCTAACTTTATCACACATAGCAATAAAACTGTATTACACCAAAGTAAGGCAGGGAAAGAATCAGGCCATTTAAGTTGTGTGTGTTGCAATATTTTCCCTGGATAAATAGTCTATTTCCCCTGTTTTGCCTGAGCCTTTCACACAGCCGCAGGGGAGAGAGAAATATTTTCAAAAGAAATAGGAAAGTGTGGCTGTAAAATCACAAACATCAACTCTGGAACTTGGGAGCAGATGTAATATTGTGAAATATGATTTCTAAAGTTATTTAAATGTAGACTTCATGCTGAGGGGCTTCCTTTGATTAATGTTTTTCAAACACTTTAAGGACCTGTGAAAGAAAATACAATATGTGTTAAATTAATAATTAGATATTCAATCCTCCTGATCACAATTTTTCAGGAGAGGAGGCTTTACGGGAAGACTGAAGTGTGTGATACAAGTGTTCATTGTTAAAAAAAAATAAATAAAATAATTCAACTAAAAAGAACAAAGCATGGAATTCAATTAAAAGAAACCTGATTTGCAGTTGACAGATAATTTGGGTCCATAGAAAAGAGGGCAATATTTATTAATTAAGTACTGCAGAAGCCAGCACACACACTGCTTTTTAAGCACTTTGGGGCAAGAGATCACCTTCCTTATCTTGAAGGTGAATGATGGGACTTAATGGAGATGCTATATCCCCGTTGGCTGAGAGGGTCATTCCTGTCCTGACTGGCTGACTTCAGAGGAAAGATGGTCGTGAAGCCACTGCAATGAACATTTTATTGTTCTGCATCCGTGCTGGGTGAGCAACTGGAACTGGGAAATGGTCCTGATGCTCTCACACCAACGCAACTGGACCACGGGGAAAAAAGTCCCGTCAGAGGATTCAAAGATATAAGGCCTGTTCCTACATCTGGCACTGTCTCTGAGCCAGGGGCAAGCCACTGGACTACTCTGCTGCTTACTCCACCTCACGAATGAAAGACTGATAATGTTATCTGGCTTCATAAAGCTTTCTGAGACTTGCAGGCATTACAGCTGCCTGTGACTGTACGGTTTGGTGACGGGCACGTTCTCATGCCCAGCTGTCCGAGCAGAATATCGAACTAAATAGCAATAATTGGCTTTTTCTCTTGCTTGTGTAGGAGCATTGCTTTACATTCCCAGTTGTTCACCCAGAGCAAATATGGAGTCAAAGAACTGTCATTGTAGCAGCATCTAAATATAGCACTTAAATGTCCTTTGAAGTAGCTTTATGATCATCTTTCCTCTCTGTTTTGATTCAGTCAGAGGAAAAATAGCCCACTCTGGCACCCAGGATGTAAATGTACGATGATGCAGCTGGCAGATTTGTAAATTAAATGAAAAAAATATATTATGCATCAATACACATATAATCCAAAATAAAATGTGTGGCAAAACTTGGCTATAGGCATAGATGAACAAAATCCTTTCGGGGTTATATTAGGTGGATTCTGGATACAGCAAAGTGCACACACCAGGTAATGGACTATAATTTTTAATCAAGATGCTTTTAAAGAAAAAAAGTGTCTGTGTATAGTTAGTGTTTCCTCCAATTTCTGTCATGAAAAGACACTGCATTCCAGCTGAAAACACAGGGATATTCAACCCAACAAAGCAACCTTAAGCAGAGAACAGGGAAATATATGTTTTTTGCAGTTTATTCTTTTTGCTATTTCCATGGAGAGAACACATGTGTTTCACAAAATATATCCTGAAGGTTGGCATTGTGGTACGGTCTGAGAGCAGATGTACGCATGCCTTGCTGTGGCTGTCCTGCAGGCACAGAGACAGGAGTGACTGTTGTTATGTGACACTTGTATTTTTTTCCCAAAAGGAACCATAGGCTCAGGATCAGAAGCATTAATACTAACGTTTCGGGGGTGGGGGTGGCGGGTGGGGGTGGTGTCAGGACTGCACTGCATTAGGCTGCGTCCTTGAGAATTTGCTTCCTCAAAGACAGATGAGGTGGCTGGGAGATCATGTCACATCTCTGCCCTAAAACTGGCTAAGAAGAATGTCATATATTTATCCTTTTCCCTTGGCTGCAGTGGGTCTTCCCGGCTATAAGCTTGTGGCAGGAGAGGTCGTATCTTCTGCACATCTAAGGAAACTCTCCAGCATCAACTCTCGAATACTTGTCTGGTGTGTTCAGGGCTGGGCTAACCCTCCCGCACGGGGGAACCGTCCTTCTGATTTCTGTGTAAGGAGATTCAGCCGACTCTGACTGCCTCTGAAAGCTCCATCTGCAGCTCCCAGCCTTTTTGCCTGGTTCAACTGTTCTCATGACTTCAGACGCTGCTTTCTGAGTTGTCAAGAATAGCATTGATTCACACCCATGCGGTCTGTAAGCACGACTAGCCAGCACCGTTTAATTCTTTCACTTTTTTTAATGGGGAGGGTAAAACAAAACGTCTCTGGTTTTTGATCCTATTCAGGAATGCTTTGTTTCTCCTTCTGAGAGTGCGAATGGGGAGTTGTGACAGACAAATAAGATCAGCAACAAAATATGTCCGTGGCCTGTCAAAACAAATGTGATGACAAACTTTGGTTCTTTTTTCAGGTCTGTCACTGAGTGGTTGTATTAGATTAATGTAAATTATTGATCTGGCATGAACTGATTCTGCCAAATGGAATTAGTTAAAAATATTATGATAGGTTATTCATTTATATTAGCAGGCTTTCTGCTAGAATAAAAGTCATCCACCTTCTTGTAGCTGTTGCAAAAGACAAAAGGCAACACAATTTTTGTCTAGCATACTCTGGTTGATTTGAGAGAAGTGTGTTCGTCTGCCTGATCCGAGCCAAATGGACAATCCTTTGAGATGCTGTAGGTCACAAATCTGACCGATCTGAGGCAGGTTGGTCTACTTGCTCTTTTCCTTCCCACCCTTAAAGGCTTGTTCATGTTTTCTGTAACTACTTTGAGATTCTTAGAATAAAGATGTTTTTATACAGTAGAAATGTTTATGATGATGGTCTACATAGAATCAAGTTTCAGTTTCCTGTACTCCAAAAATACATCCACAAAATATGCAGTGCACTTTATGGTTGTCCAAAATAGCAACACTCAAAATAGAGCTCGGATGCCAATATGCTATCTAGAAGAAAAATTAAACCGATCCTAGAGTGTGGAAAACCAGGCTCTCTGGAATTGCCTGTCTCTATGTTTGGTCACTGTTTTCACATTAGCGTCACAAGTTGGAGGAGGTGAAAGCTCTTTAGGATTGGATGCTTCCCAGAAAGGACAAGGCTAAATTAAAAGGATTTTATCTTTTAAATGAGCTTCACATCTTTGGTAGCATGCCATTTCAGCATCTGTTGCTGTAAAATGTTCATTTCAGCCCCAGTAATCCCTCAGACAGTGAATCAAGACTCACTGATCCTGGAGTCTGCCAGAGGAGGGTAGGGGTAAGGTGTCACAACGACCAAATATAGAAAGATTTTGGTCTTGGACTAATTGATTTTGGTGCCGGGTCCTCTTAGAACCAGACCTGCCTGGATAGGAAGGAAGATGCAACCGCTTTTAAATCAGTTGCTAGCTGGTTTAAAAACGTGTATAAATAAAGGTTTCAACTATTTGTATAAGAGGTGGAGCTGAATCTACTTTGGTTGTTCATTGCTGACACTAAAATTCAGGGAGCTGGAAACCTCCGGAAAGTGCTGAGGAGGTGAGCAAAAAGGAGTGCAAAAGTTGTGCAATCTGTTCCTGGAAAATCACGCTCACGTCTGACTTAAAAGATTGTCATGGTAACACAAACTGACTAAAACCGAGCCCTGTTTGAAGGTCTGATGCCCAGGAGAAAGAATAGAGTATTATTGCTGTGTAAGTCGGTTCAGGATCATATAAATCAAAGCTTCAGAGTAAGGGGGTCTGTATATCCTTTGATGGTCAGAGAGCTCAATAGTTGCTTTCATTCTGGCATCCCATAAGCTAACATTAGCTATGTTGATAGTCCTTGCTATAAACTGTACAAATATGGGAGATGGCATATGAAAATACATTATAGCAGCTTTACAACTCGGGCCACAATCTGATTGTCGGAAGGAACAAGAGCCCCTTATGCAGTGACGAGCGGGGCATAATGAGCTCCGATCTCGGGCTCTCTTTATACTACAATGGGCTTTTTCTTCCCTCAGCTGGGCATTAAGAAAGCACCAATTCATTTCTATACGTGCAGGATCAGGCCCAAAGACAGCAGGTTTGATGGACGCTTGATTGATGGTTCAACAGACCCTTAATATGTTCTGATGGACTGAAGACTCGTATTTTCCTAGGAGCACGTGCTCTGTCCTGACATGCCTCCGCAGGACTTTCTTCTGAAGGGCTGAAAGTAAGTGGCAGGAGAGATGCTAAAGGGGAAAAGCCTCAAACTCTATAAAAAGCATATTACTGCAGGCGTTAAGCATTCATCAATGATCCGTAACAGTCAATGAGACGAATACTGGCTGCCCATTCATATCGCTAACTAAAGAATGGGTCTGGAGGAAACACCACAAGTGTAATTTTTGTTCGTGGATGCATGTGCATGCAGTAGAACACCATAAAGTAAAAATCCATGTTTTATCCTCAGCTGGATGATGTGTTCTGACAAGTAAATGAGTGGCAAAAGTAGAGGTACAGGAGATGTACAGGTGAAGACAGGCTGGTGTGATGATTTACCTCAAAAGAGGAAACAGGGGCCATCACAGTTGGTACATGGTTTGTCGGCTAGTGTAAGCGCTATGTAGCAGTGGCCAGTGCCACACAGAGCATCATGAATATGTGGCTGACATGCTCTGGCATTCAGAGGTACCCTCCAGTCATTAATGGAAGACCGTTGGAAAAGATTTTAGGATGAATTAGGAAAGTGAGAGTCCCACCAGGAAGCTTTCCACCCTGAGAGCTGGATTCCCCCATCTGTTAAGTCATCTTTGCACCAGACAGAAGGTTTTTCCTGCCTTGCAGAGGACGGAGAGGATCTAGAGGATTACACAAGCAGATGAGGGGACCAGGACTGGGAGGGAGAGGGGTCTGTTGTTGGCACTGCGTTATCGTGTGGAGGTTTCACCCCACACCCCTGTGTGAGAGGAGAGGACCTGCTGAGAACATCCAATTCTCCAGCACGATAGCTTTCGCAGAGGTATTAGCACTCCGCAGGCTATGTCGCACATTTCGGTTTCCTCAGCGTAACTGCTTTGGTTTCTGGTAGACCTGGACACTATTCCAAGAAAAATACCTTTTGCTAATACTCATTCTGTTCTGGCACCTGGCTTAAGCTGTTCTGGCAAAAAGTGAGCTGGTGTGAGCTGTATCACCACTAAGTGTTTTTGGTTAGACTGGTTTGACAATATTTCTAATCTTTCTTAAGAGTAGACCAAATATGGCTCTGCCAGAAGTCTGGGAAGCAGTCTCCAAGGAGAATGTGACTCATTCGGAAATTAAGGTGGGCCCCAGATGAAAATGTGATTCAAAGTTGGTTGAGTGCAAAAAGGCAAAAATAGATAAGACTTTATGAATGCATTGATTTGTAATACAGCTTCTCCTCATAATTCCTTGTTTCTTGTCTCATGCCAGGTCTATTGCTTCACTGTCTTCATGAAAGACTAAACACTCTCTTAAAAAGAAAAATTCTCACCATGATTCAGTTTGTTTTATTTTCCATATCCCAAGGCACTGTTTTCTAGGACTTTTAATGCCAGCATAAATCTCAGCAATTACATCAACTTTCTATGGAGTAGAGCTTGTGTGAGCTGAAAATCAACCACCCCATCTAGTTTGGAAATTTTTTTATTGAGCTAAGGTTTTAAAAGAGCGGAAGAAATATAAATTAAAATGCATTATTTCATTCAAATTCAAACATTTAGATTCATGCATTGAGTAAAGTCTATTTTGCTATGAATGGTAGGTCTGTTGGGGCATGGGGAGTTATTTCAAAATCATACTCAAATTTTGTGATAAATCCACCCCTTTGTCGCACACAGTTTTTTTTGTTGGTGTGGGGTTTTTTGGGTTTGGTTTGGTTTTTGTTTCTTTTTTCTTTTTGGTAACATTCAGTTTCTTAACACTGGAAGCCTGACAGCTGATTACAGGTGGTATTACCTTGATACCTAGGCATTAGGCTTTAAGTGTTAAGACAGAGTTTTCCGTCCTTGCAGTCATGGGTGCACCTTGGTTTCTTCAGATGAAGATGAGCAGAACTCAGTATCAGGTTTGGTGGTGGGGTCTTCCTCAGGCAGCTCTGAAGAGCTCTCATAGAATGAGAAATACCATTCAGACTACCTGGCCCCAGGTGTCATATCACTGCAACACCAAGGTCATTGAAGAAAAGTAGTATAATGATAAAAAATGGAACATATGGTACTGAATGTAATCCTTTAAAATCAGCTTGCTCAAAAGGGATGACGTTGCTGTAAAACTTCTGGTTTGGTTTTTTTTTTTAAGTCCAACTAGTAATTGATCACTTTTTGCTATATGTTCCTCTTTACACCCATTTCTTAATTGAATATGATGAAAATTTTTCCTCAAGTCTGGCAAAAAGAGTCATGTTAGGGAGAGCAAGGGTTTGAGAAAACAATAAGCAGTTGAAGATAAAGTCCTCTAACTGCAGATAGTAAGTTATTTGTGTACATCTTTAAATCTGGAAAGATAAGATATTAGCAGTTAGCATTGACACCTATCTTGATTTTTTTTAAAAAAAATGGTATTGATTGTCAGCTTATGGTGGCCCATTCCCTTTTCAAATAAACAATGACACTAAACTTAAAATAGTCTAAAAGTAACTCCTCCTCATTGCACCTTTCTTCTTGGCTTCTTGTGACAAATGAGCCCAGTTCTTCTCTGGAGAAATTAAATGTTGGCTTTTGTGGATTTTTTAAATGTTTCTAGATGAAACTGAGGCACACATTGACTATGAAGATAACTTTCCTGATGACAGATCGATACCTATTGCTGAGAATGAACACATAAATGGCAAAGAGGAAATCGAACAGGAGCAAGAACAGCTTTCCTTCAGTAAAAGTTCAGAGGAAGGAAGAACCGGAGGTGTCACTCAGGACACACACACTTCTGAAAAAGGAAGCAGGGTGCCAACTGAGTCCCCTGTCTCACTCCTAAGCCAAAAAAACTTGTTTTGGTTTCCATCGGAGGCTTTCAGTGATCCTGAGTCAAAAAAGGAGACAGATGATTCCACTAAAGCGCAGCTCTCTGAAGGTGACAACCGCATTGGAGTGAAGACAGCCTATGATGAACCTGGTGCCAAAATGTTTTACGACAGTGAGGATTTCCCCATCGGACCCATTCTCACGACTAATGATACAAAGGCAGAGATAGATGCAGTTGCCATTACTGACGAGTCATGGTTAGATGGCTATCCAGTAACACAAGAAGCGGTAGAGGATGATGAAGAGGAGGGGGATAAGGTTGATGGCTCGATGGGAACAGAAGATGACATCGTCCTCACACCTGACCAGCCGGATCACATTGAAGTAAGAAAACCAGGCAATGGTAGCCCAGCCCCAGAGGAGGGTTTAACACAGATTGTGGCAGCGACAACGAGGACGGATGATGAAGGGGCCAACGAGACACCGATACCACTTACGTCAGTGAGTGGCCTGGAGAACTTAAGCATGAGCAGAGGTTATGATGATGCCGCACGGGACCACCCAACTACATCTCTGGAAACTGTGACTCAGGAGCCTGGTACAACGATGCTGTTTTACATAACCAGCTTAAAAATGTCCGTGTCAGAAACCTCTGTGATGGTCAGCCCCTCCGATCACACTCCGTATGCAGAACCAGAAGAAACCACCACCTACCCAGCACAAGTAGCAACCACTGCACCAGCTCCAGATATCGTTACTGACACGTCATCCCAGGAATCAGCTGAGCAAGAAAATCTCACACAGGGCCTTGAAGAAAAGCCCATCCCCACTTCCGAGCCGTGTGAAGGGGAGGACTGCCCCAAGTCCAGCAAAGGTGCTATCATAGCGGTAATTGTGATTCTTCTCTGCTTGTTACTGGTTGCAGCTGTACTGGCTGTGTGGTTTTTCAAAAAATGGCAGCAGAAAAATTCTGTCTATAAACTAAATGGAAGGTGTCAACCCAGACATCATTGCTACCACCACTACCACCAGCAGCACATCGAAATGCAGAAAGTCTAACCAGGGGTCTCTTGGCAGAGATGCTAGAAATTGGAAGAAAAACTTATTGATGCTAGAAGGATCACATGACTCATGGATGCTAAAATCCAGCAGTGCAGAAAGCAGAAGAAAAACAGAATGCTAGAAGAACATAGAAGACAGAAAAGATTCATCCTTTTGAAATCACAGTTTAGTATATTCGACCTTTCAGAGTTAAAGAATCTGTACATTGTTATCACGAGGGTCTTTTGGAGACACCAGCAGGACACAGTGTGCTTGGTAGTACATCTAAAATTTGTTCCGCTTTCACATTTTGCTCCTATTAATAATAAATTAATTGATTAATTTCTGTGTTACCTGGTTATAATGTAATGGCTGGGCTGGTCAGGCCTTCTTGGTCTATTCTCAGTGGAAGAGGGGAAGAAGGAGAGGAGAAGGATGTTTTTGGAGCAACCACACATTTGGTGCTTGTTCCTTTTTTTAGAACCTGCCCAAGCTGGTCAGGATAAACCACCATAACAAATTACTACCTGATGTGTCTTAAAAAGAAAAACTATTTGCTGCCATACTTTAATGGATAGTATTGCAATGATTAATAAGGTACTTTTATTCAACGTTGTGAATTTAACAAGCCACCAATGTTGGATCATTACACTATTTTTCTGGAAGATGTTCTTTTAGCCTTAGTGAAGAAGTGCCGTTGTTATACTAATATTTTTATAGAATTCATGATGTCTCCCTGGAATTCGGAGAATACTGTAAGTGCCATTCTTCCTTGAGTATCAGCAGGAGAGGAGTCAGAGCACCTTTGATTCCAGGTGTTATGATGAAGAGCCTCTTATTATGGCATCGAACAGTGATAAAGCACTTTCCAGGGGAACCCTGTACAAAGTCAGCTGCTTTTCTGAACATGACACCGACTGGCCAAGATGCTGAATTTCACACTGATTCACAGCCAGTAGACCTCTGGCAACTGAAGCCACGTATGATACTTCTGCCATACGAACTCTGTGGAAGGACTGATTTTCTCCATTCTGCTCTTCCATCAGCTGGAGGGGTGCCTGGGGTGGACACTGGCTGTGGGAGATGGGTATCCAACTTGAGTGCTGCTTATTGTGGTTTTAAAGATAAAGCAAAACCTGGGAAAGAGAGATATCGCACCCACTTGGCTTTTAGGCTGGGTATTGGTGTAAACACACAGAGGCTTTTCCAACAGTGTGTTCCACATCCAGCAGTTCTGAAAATAAACAGGGAGAGAGGGGAGGATGTTTTCTAGAATCGCTTAATATAGTTCTGGTGAGTTTAGCACAAAATACTTTTCCTTACCTTTCTGAATGAACAGGAGAAAGACTGGCAACTGTGAATAATCTGCAGGTCAGAAATAAATTCATCTGCCACTCTATTGTACTGCCTTAGCCAAAATATGCCAGTAGTTCCACACCCCACAATGCTGGAGTAAGAGAAGGCGACTGGGTGGAGTTCACCCATTTCCGTCTTCTGCCTTGAGTCACAATGACAACCGTCTCTGGCTCCATGGAAGGTAGACTTTATGAAATGGAGTGCAGAATTGGGCCCGTCAGACATACAGCCGTCAAACTCAGTGCTGGCGAGGGAAACAGAGCGGGTTTAGACAACGGCTATGTGTTACCTTGGAGAATTTGACCTCAGAGTGGGAAGAGTTGAACCTGATTGCCTGCAAGAGCCACAGCAAATAAGGAAGGACAGAAACTGTACAGATTTGTAAATATCGTGTTCTCTGACATGTGCATGACTTTATGCTTTCAATGCATTCTAGACCATGAAATAACCTACAATTTCTGTTGTAAACTATTTTTTTATGCAGCAACATTTAAAAAAAAAATGGATTTTGCACTAAGCAACTTTATGGAGACTGTTAACTCAACTAAAACATATGGTCTGTAATCTCATGGAAATATGCTGAAAAATAAACACAGGAACATCCATTAAAAATATTGTTTAACTGAAAGGTACGAGCATGAATTACAGTTCTGTGTAGCATCATTCAAAATGAAAAGTCAATACTATTTGGCTCAGGAACTGAACACATAAAAATGAGATTCAAAATATAATTACAAACACAAATTGTACAGGGATCTTATCTGAGACAGAAATACTTGTTATTCATGAACCAGAAGAAAATGTACATTAACAATGCTTTGGAGGTATTTAAATAAAAATCAAGTTGCAAAAAACAGGAAAAGAAGCTCTTGTGTGTGTTCTTGTGCAAAGCATACAGTTTGCCCACATGTTTATAGAGAAAAGATAGGTCTGCCACTTGGATAATTCTTGTAGAAGACACTTCGATACGAAAAAAATTAGCTGAAAAGTGTTTAGCTTAGGCTGCCAGCCCAGTTCTGCTTCAGATCATCTACCCGCTTTTGCAGCAGCATCTGTTTGTACTCACGGTTTTCACTTCACCAGCATGATTCAGGGAGTTCAGGAAAACTGAGGAACAGATGGGGATAAACAGCCCATGAATGATACATTTGACTTAGGCCTCCTTTTGGATGCAAAACTTGGCTAATCAAAGACAGCAGGGATGGCGAACAGTAAATCTAGTACAGCAGATACAAAACCTGAAGATTATATGGTCAAAATACAGTAGGGGGTGAGTTACTTATTGCAGGGAATTAAGAGCTGAAAGTGCCAGCTGTGGGTTGAAATTAGGAAAGGAAAAAGGAAAGGGTGAAATGTCAGGAGGGATTTTGTGGTGGGGACATCCAGTCATTAAGAGACTGGTCTGTGGCTCTGAGACAGAAGTCACATATTCCTCCTCTAGGGAAGCCACATATTGCAACAGGCTGGCCAGGATCAGCTCACTGGTGTTGAGACTATGACCTCCCTTCCCCCTCCTTTATTGACAACTATCTATTGACTGGGCCCCCATTTCCTGTCGATCACACGCTGCTGTGTCTGGGCAGAGCCCTGTATGAACGTGCTGTCAGGGTGGCTGAGCGGTGACACTGTGGGGTGTAACGTCAAACTGCTGGCACTGTTTGGGGGTTCAAGCCCTTGTAACTCAAAGGTGTTTGCTCCCCTTTGCACAGAAACACTGGGTCATGGATTTTAGGAATTGAAACCCCCTCAATGTCTGTGCTCGTCCTTGCATTTGCCAGCTAGGTGATAACATATGGCTTGTGGTGCTGTACTGCCCTATTGCATACTGTATTTATACTGTATGTGTATATATATATGCAATACTGTACCTATTGCATATCTCAAAAGCTATTATGTTGGGGATTTGCTGCCACAAAATTGAAGCCAGCACAGATTTATTTTTTTTTCTGCAATGAAAAGAATTTACCTCTTCTTTTTTTTTATACAGCCAATAATTTGTAATGCAAAGATACAACATAATACATAGTTGTGAAAGATCAGGATATGTAGCTATGAATGAGCATTTTAAAAATGAGTCATAACATAAAATGAGTAGATAGTTGTAAGACTTGTCAGACTACAGGGTTACCACCAGCTGAGGATAATACTCAAATGTTCAACCCCTTTCCAGATAAGTGACAGTGAGAATGGGGCAAAAGCGTAAAGACACAATTTTTATCTTTGAAGTTAGTAGTCACATAAAGTTACACCTCTGACCCTCATATTTCCCCTTGAAAGTGAGCAAGTTCCAAAGTTACTTTGCAAAAGAATTAGTCAGGAAAAAAGCACATTTGTTACTCCATGCTGCTTAAAAGGCCTACCCGTGAGATAAATCAAAGGGAAGGAAAAGTTTTAAATAATCAAAGAAAACTTAGAAGGTTTTTTTCTACAGAAAAGGTTAGCATTTATAAACTTGAACATTCAGAACTCTACATAATTTAGTTTCCCTATATCATTGGTACTGTAAGGAGAGAGAGCAGAGGGGAGGGAGGAGAGATAGGTGTCTAAACCATTGAATGTTTCCTTGCCAAAAATAAATAAATTAAAAAAAGGTATCTATTTATTTTAATATTTTTTCCTAGGCACTGAAGAGGACTTAAAACACAACCCCCTAATTTGCTTGGGTGTGCAACCCAACTTACTTTGGCGACTTCTTGCTTAACTTCTTTTTTGTATATAGCTTAAACTCTCCACACTAGGTCATTCAAGTCTTGAGTCACCAGAAAAAAGAAGTCGCTGTTTAAAGTATGGCAGACAACCAAAAGTTCAGACAGCTGCAATGAAGGATTAGTTGTGGGTTTTTCTCACTGCCTTGCTACAAACTGCATCACAGCTCTATGTTCAAACATTATTAAATGGGAATGTTTTCTCTGGCACCAACTACTTTTCCCCACAGTTTAAGTATTGAATTTTTTTAACTGAAGTAGCTTTGGTTTACAGCTCGCATTAGAACTTAAAACCATATTTCCATAGTAGCTGGCATATGCAGGCAACTGTTTATTCTCAGTACCAGCCATAATAAACACTTGTACTTTTATAATCCAACAAATCTTTGTCTAAACACAACTCCGTTTTCAAAGCTGTAAAATTTGCATGCTATTTAAAACACGTCTCATGAAGACTCTCTAGAAATTGAAAGATCTTCCAAGTCTGCCTTCATTATCAATATAGTCCAATAATTCACTGTAAAGGATGTGGAGATACATGGTGGGTATTACCGGCAATGGTCTATTGAGAAAAAGCTTTGTAAAAGCAAGACATGATGTAGGATTTGCAGGGGGACAGCTTGTCTTGGGGAGATCCACCTTGGACTTAGCCCAGCAAGCATGAAGAAGTGGCATCTCCTTGGTCGGACGGGCTTTCCAGGTGAACTGCAAACAGCACCCGACTAACTTTCGGGTTTATATTTCAACATTTCAAAGCAGCAAAGCTGCTTTTTGAATTTGCCTTTGGCTCTTGCCTTGCCAACAGAAGCGATGAAGGTCCGCTTGCAGAATCGCTATGGTTAATGAAAGGGCCCAGCAGGACATCTGAATTCCCATTCAATTTGCCAGAACTGATCATTCTAAAAGTATTTGGGTTTTGTAGCTGACTTTATCGGCTATTGGGATCACTGAACGCAGAAGTACAGAGCCCGCAATGCTGTTTTATGGGAACAGAATTAAACTTTGTGGAAAAATCACTACCACCCTTCTTCCTTTTTTAATGAATATTGCTATTGAGGATGAATTAGCAGGAAGCTGGAAATACATGAAGAATTACTATCAGTAAGAGCAGGCATTAATTTGGAAAAGATTACATACTTAGCACAGCCTGTCAGATACACTGATTTCCAACCTATGAATCCCTTCCCTTGCCCAGGCTTTGGTTCTTACCTAAGAAAGATTGTTCTGACAGCTAGTACTTGTGGTTTTCACATACCCAAATACCCGCTTCAGTGCGCCTGCATTTGTGACTCAGTTTAACCTTCAGCTTTCTAGCAGCTCCCTGTCACACAGGGCCCCATCCAACAAGAGATCAAGCACAGGACTCACGTTGCATGCAGACCCCTGTGCCAGCCAGCTGCTAGCAGATGGGCTTCACCCCCCATTCACCTTGACTGAACAACACGCTCAGCATTATTGCAGACTTGCTGGTGAGCAGCAGTGGAGGATCAGAGGCCAACAGCAGCTACCCAAATAGCCAGCTTTGTTACTAGAATGTGAGCAATTATTAAAAAGTGTAATTGTACACCTCTACAACAAGTTATACTACTACTAAGGTCAATATGAATCTCTTCTCCAGGGTTAGCCCAGGGTCAGCAGACACAGGGTGCTGATGCTACGTTCAAGCTAGTCATGTGGACACGGTGGCTTCAACAAAACGATGTTTCCCTGAGCATCAGCATCATACTGTGAGCCTTGTCAAAAAAAGAAACAGAATACAAACCCTGAATATCCCGCTGGGTTAGGCAGAAGCTGCTAACATCTGAGGCAGACAACTCACAACTGCAAGAATCTGGGGTGGCAGAAAGGAGGCAAGAACCATATTCCCGCAGCCTCCCAAGAAGAGCTGGCAGGATCAGAGAAGTGGAAGAAAAGACACTAATTTATTGCAGTCACATGTAAATGTTGGCATTTAACAATAGCAGCAGCAAAAGAAAAAGCAGTTAAAAGAACCTGAGAATGCTGAAAAAAGCCACAATAAATACTGAAGAACTGGAAGAGGAGCTATTTCTCATTAGAAAAGAACAAGGGTTTGAGAACTACTTGTACTTATTAAGATTGAACTGGCTTGAGACCATATGTAGTGGAAATTAAGAAAGCCAGAAAAAATCCACAGACACTTGAACAAAATGAAAAAGGGATCATATAGTGCCATTTCAGGAGGCCACAAGAGTATCGGTTGCCTCCTCAAGTTAAATGGAATGGTAAAGGACATCAGACATACTTAAAGTAGGCTTAAGAAGAACAAAACATTGGCTAATGGACATCTTAGTAAATCACGAAATCATCACCTGAGAAGGCACGGTGGCAGGGGATTTCAGCTGTAAGGTTGAGCACTGAGGAATGACTGAACATGAAAAGAGATCAGCTAAAGAAGCCTTAAAGACAGAATTGCAAGCTTATCAGGAAATTTATCATACCCCAGAGACTTGCAGTGGTCGAATAACGGATGAAAAGGAAAAACTAGGGTTCATAGGTGCTAAACGTATCCCCGGTGAAACTCACTGAAGTCAAATGAATCACAGAACAGGTTAACTCTGGTGCTCAGTGTTCCACCGGTAGAGTGAAAATACGACAGCATTTCACCACATCCCGGGTTCTTTAAAAGAGATTACAGCAATCTGACAATTACTGCTGGAGAGGGGAAGGGGTTTCTTTTAACTGGAAAAAATTAATTCTAGGTGGCAAAGCAAAGAGATCTTGGAACTGACTTTCTGTCATCTCATACCTACTGTAGTCTATGCTGCTTGTTTTACCAACAGGCAAAATCTGACTTACACGTTATTTCCACACAAGATGTATAGCTATGGAAAGCCTCAGGTCCGGCAATATGAGTTATAGGCACCTCTCTTGCAAGACTTTAAGATTTTGCATATCAGTACCCACAGACTGCACACAAGAGCAAGGGCACCACAGAAACAAATAGCCAGACAACAGCCGGTGCTTGGCAGAGCTCCTAAGTCAGCTTGGTACATTGCAATGAGAAAAAAGTAAATGAAAAATATAAACTGACAGCAACGCACATGGATACATCCACCTCCAACCAGCTCCGTGCCCTTCAATAGTGGGATTTCTGGATTTGAGAGCTAGAGTATTAAGGGTGAAGTTATTTGGGCATATGACCTTAACATCAATGGTTGAGTTCCTGAGGAGGAAATCTGGAGTTGTCCTGTGCAGGTTTGGCAAACAGAAGGACAAGAGAGGCCTGCAGTGCAGTAACCTCTCCCTTGAGCATACAACTCCAGCAGGAAAAAAACTAGGGACAAACTGGAGAAGCTAACCCAGCCGGGTATCACAGTGCATGCATTTTCATGGGGAAGTGATGGTTTACAATCAACTGCTTGTAACTTTTAAAAGTAAATTCTTACATAAATTTACAATAGAGTGCAAATATTGCATGGAACAGAAAGTATAAGGGAATCTGGTACACCTTCTTTATGTTCAAAACATATAGCAAGCCAGATTCTGGTCTTGTCACCACAAGTGGAGCTGGGTAAATCTCCTTAAAAGGCTTTTAATCTATTAAGATTTTTATTTTGAGAATAGAATGGTCTCCCCATCACCCTCAGTGGATTAGTTGTGATTTATATTAAAGAAGCTAAAAAAACCCCAATCTGATCTTCCAAATATCTTTCACACACAATTTAATGTTTTAAAATTGTTTCATTGCTGCCACAGGACACTTAAAACTGATCCTGTGGATTCCCCTTACTCTCTGCAGACACTCAATGGTGTAGATACCGTACTTCTACAACACAGATGAACTACAGCAGCAACCACTCAGCAAGGTAGTGTAGATCATGTTTTGCCTTTTTAAAAACCTAAAGCAGATTTTGGTTTTGCAATTCACTTCCATTCAGCTGAATCAGGGTTCAATCATAAAAGCACTGAATGCTCTTGTCTACTTTGATATAAGTGGAATGAAACCACTTGTAGGACTTGGTCCTTAAAAACAAGACAGGAAAGCAAAGGATGAAATCCGGAATCCTTGTCTGTGGTCAATGACGTTTCTGCTCTTCAGTAGTCTGGGGTACTAATTCACTACTCTTCTCTAAAACAGTGCTTTCTGGGCCTTCAAAGTACTTCTGTATTGGACTCTGCCCCATACAATTAACAAAAATATCAAGATTTCATATGCAAATATTTTTCAAGATTCCACTTAAAATTGCCTCAATCTCCACTTGTACTTACTTTCGGATGAAAAAGTCCCACCAGACTGAAAAAAACATGCAAACTCTTTTCTACAGAAGAGAATACTAAGTAAGTCGATCGTCACTGTTTTATACAAGATTGGCCCGACCTCACACAGGAATCACAAGCTATTTCAACAGAAAGAATAAGAATTGGTAGGAAGAAGAAATTATTTATTATTCAGTTCTAAGTGACCTCAGTTTCATGTCATGTAATTTAATTTAGTTTTTAAGAAAGATTAATACTGCTTACAGAATTCTTTAAGCATTTTTTACAAGACCACTAGTTGTGCTTTGTTGACCATCTTATTTCAGCTATTTGAATGTATCTTAACATCTTGCAGGTGCACTGGGATTCAGTATCACTTTATTCATCATCACAGAAAAAGACATATATAAATAATACAACACACAGCTCAGAAAGTCTAGAGGAACTGTTATGTCTTCCATGGTTCATAATCTGACAAAAGTTCTTTGGAATTTAGCTGTATTGTTATAACTTAGTGGAAGAGCACTGAAATCAGGAACCTTAAGTATCAGCCCAGAAAATACATATAGTCTCTTTTGTCGTGTTTGTGTAAAGGAAAGCAAGCTCAGGAGGAAAACCCATATGCACCAATTCTGTGAATGCACAGTGGGAAGCCACACTCACGGAAGAGTCAGTGCAGCACAGAAGTGATCTTTCAGGAGTGGATCTTGTGACTTAAGGTGGAGCTTAAAGGAGCAGCTTTGAGGTATATCTAACTGGAACTACAGGTGACCAAAAACAATAGTAAGGAGCAATGGTGAGTCTTCAACGTTTGTAAAATACTTTGTGGTGATTTCACTCATCAGGATTCCTTCTTTTCCTCCACTTCTAACAGCTCATCAAGGAATTCCACAACTTCACCCTAGAAAGGATTAAATTTAACAGAAACAAGTTAACCCTGTACTGCAAAATCAGTGGAAAAGTTTAACTACTTTAATAAAAACATAAACGGTAATAATAGAATCTAAATATTTTTAACACTCTTCACACAGAAGCTAGCATAACAAGCCTATAAAGTGGAACTAAACAGCCCACACAGGGGTAGCACAAGTACTTGCAGTGACATACAGACCTTAAAAGAAGGAAATGTTACACTTCCCAGTAAATCCTCTTGTACTTTTTCAGGTACTTAAATAGACAATGAAATACTCAAACTTGGACAGTAGAGGCATAAATGTTTAAAGCATCTGTATATTGTTAAAATCCCTTAAAACTTTAAAGAATTTTAGAAAGTTTAAAAATTCAAAGCAAAAGCGTTTTGTAGAACCCTAACTTTGACTTCACATCTGTCTGCTCTAACCATTTATGCCCTCTGCCATACCCTTCAGCACACACCTTCTCCATTTTCAACCACAGATCTTCACATGCCATGTTTCAACGCAGCAAAAATGTAAAGAACCAGAGACACTAGAATGTTTTCCACACTGGAAACAAACACATTTGGTTTAGATTCAGACCTGAAAATATTGTATTTATAAGCACCATTATGGTAATACAGGGTACCAGCACAAGAGAACAATCCAGCTTACTTTATTTAAGGTACTCCTAACCTATTTATGTGCCATATACCATTGTCAAATGTCTTTCTGCAGTCAAGCCCGAGTACTATGGGATGATACAGCCCCACTGGCTGGAATTCACTGCCTTGTCAGCCAGGCTACAGCAACTGAGCTAAAACCTGTTGTAATCGCCATCAGCCCAAGGCAACACCTTCAGCAGTGAAAAGCAAGTAGCTAACAGCAAAAGTGCAGCAGCATCTCAGACTACTCAAAACTGACTGTAGCAGCCCATCTGCTGGCACCCTCAGAAATACTAGTGTTTCCCAATTTGCCTTCCACGTACAGTTCAGAAACAAAACTGCCTGAGACGAGAGACCCCATGGGAATGCTTCTGCATATTTTCACTCTTCGATACAACTCAAATGTTGAGCTGTAAGAGTGATGTGGATGCTCAGCTTTACATTTCCAATGTTTTATTCTAATAACTATAATGTTCTGTTAAACTGTTTTAACTGTGTTCTTTTAAAACTTTCCTGTCCTTCCTTTCTGGACATAAACCTATGTTCTTAAAAGGTCTTAAGATGTTCTTTTTTTTTTTTTTTCCAAAACAAATTGTCACTTTCTGATAGAAAAATATTCTGCTGGAAAATCTGATCAGCTCTTACTCACTTTCAAGTTTAAAATAATGGTAATTTATAAGTTATGTTGAAAGCAAGTCATCCTCGCTTGGATGTTCATTCTCCCTCTTCCCTTCACCCTCCATTCCAAGCCTTTGTGCACAGTATGAGGCTTCTAAGCCTGCCTGATGAAGACAGCAAACAGTATCTTAAAATAATAATTAAATTTTAAGGACATTTTTGTCTAGAAGGGTATTTCCTTAGGAAGGCAGCACCTTCCAGACACATTCAGTTTAAGGCTCTAAATTTTAGTTTTCTATTCTGGTGAGGAAAGGCCATTGAAACCTCTGTCAGTGAAAATAATAAAAGGAAATAGAGAATTTTTGTCTATTTTGAATACAACAATTGTATTATGGATACAGTGATCAAAAACATTAACATCATATTTCTCAGATGTGTAATTAGCAAGGAGAGAAAGAATGAGAACAAAGCAAACAAAAATAAAAGTGGGAGGAAAGCTGGCTGAAATAACCACTGCTCTTGTTCCCTGCTTCACAGCTCCATCTCAAAATACTCTTGAGTTTTTGCAACTATGAAGTGGTTTTAGCAAGTCCTGAAGGATGGCAATTTATTTTGCTTTGAATTTGTTCAAAAAATCCAAGTATCCAATTCAATAAAAACACAAGAAAAAATGTCAGCACTTTTATATTCCCTACTTGTCTTCCTGGTTGCAGGAAATCTGGCAACTGGAAAACAGGAATTTGACATTTCTGCACGTTTTCCTTTGTTAGAAGTATTTTGATTGCCTAAGGAGCCCAATCATGGGAGGAACTCAATACCACTTCACAAAGGCACATGAAGAAAATAGCCACTAGGTCCAGCATAGTGACTTATGCAAGCAGTTGAGAGATACAGAAACTGAGGCACAGAGGACTTCAGGTCAGGTTCAATAGCACAGTTCCTAAAACTATAGGCACAAGCATTTGGGTGCCTCTTAAAGGACTACAGACAAGCAGGTCCCGTTAACTCCAAACAGAGTTATGGGAGTGGGAATACAGCTGTCTACTACAGGGGTCCCAGATCTAATTTGGACTGATTCTTTTATGACTCAGGATTGCAGTGTAATGAAAGAAAAACAGATATTAAAAAGGATTTCTCTCCTCAGTCCACCTGCAAAGACAACTCTCAAAAGGTAAAGAGTCCGAGAGGTAGGGTCAAAGGCATAAACATCTGACTGGATGACTCAGAATTAAGTATAAGGACGACACGGGAAATTCAATATTGTACCTCTGGTAACTCAACCATATGGGAACTTAATTCAATCCATATTATTGTCACACTCATCAGTAAGATGGGATATTTCATAAGACACAGAGGATCCAGACAGAATTCAGGTTTTTTTCTTCTGGTATGTTTTCAAATCCAGAAACACATACAAAGCCCAAGTTTTAAATGGAAAAGGATATTTAAAAGCAATAGTATTTGAAAAAAAATGTACTGAAATCTGAAATCTCTGGTGCCTGAAATTGATCTCTAAAGGAAAGTATGATGGAAGCTGCTGCAGTCAAATGAGAAGGACTGCAGAGTAAAAGAGGTTGAAATACAGCAGAAATATAAAAATACTTGCTGAAACAATACACATACATTGTAATACAACTGAAAAATTGCCTGGATGTTGGTCATTTTTGAAAAGACAAAACCTCCAGATTACAGTAAAAGACAAACCAACCCCACGCTTAGAAGTATTTTTGCCTGCGTGTTCATGGTCAGAATGTCAAACATTTGCAAGTTGTCTATAGTGTGGTTGGCAGCCCAATGCAAAGGTGATAACACTACCTCAGAAGAGCTGATCGCGTTGTCACACTAGCAGCTATGACCAGACTGATCACTGTCTTTGCCCCATTAGCACTCACTTGACACCGCATCAGGCATTCTGCATGACTGAAACTGGCAAATATTTCACAGGTGTTCATTCCAGGGAAAAAGGCTCCTGCCCACAGATATCTAATAACTTCATGCTGGCCTGCAGATTTGGAGGCTGAAATGATTCTCTGATATGATTTAAGCATTCAGTGTGACAGCGTTCCTCCTGTTATCTGGTATGCTCTTTGGCTCTTACCTACCTTAATAGGAAGAACATCAAATTTTACATGCAAAGTCAGCTGCAAACCCCTAATTCCTTCTGCTGCCAGCTACTAGAGGGGACAACAGCCACCCAGATCTAATGCAGGTTACACAAATATGCTGCTCAGACACAGTGCTGATGTAAACCACACTTGAGTGATACATGGCCCAAAGGGTGAGGCAGCTAGCTGGCTGGCAGCTAGTAAATCAGTATGCAAAGTCTGACTAAGCTTGGGGAAGAGAAGGGTTTGCCGCCAGACCAGTACATGCCTGGTAGTTAGACCACCACCACTGGAAAGTATACACATGCGGACTGCTTGGTCAGCTGCAGTGAAGCACATCGTCATTAGCAAGCTGCATGGTTATCGCCTCCTGGTTTGCACTGGAGGCCAGGTACAACAGCTCTGCTGGCACCCCATCATCTCCCTCTCTGTGCTACCAACCTCTTCCCTCTCCCAGTCCAGGGACAGTCAGTGGAAGGTGGGAGTGACAGAGCAAAAACGTATGGGAAAAGATGGTATATACCGAATTTACATATACTAAATGGTATATACGTACCATTTCAGGTATAGCCTGAAATATGCATGATATTGGACAGCAGGAAGGAAATGCTCCCAGACTGATGTGAGTGGTAAGAAGAATCACAGAAGCTGATCTGACTGGAGCCTCTAATTATGTGTGAGATATGCATATTGAGTACTCTTGGCTTAGATTGACAGCTGAACAGAGGCACAAACAGAAAAAACAAGTTTTGTACCACAGTAAGTAATTCAAGAAGGTTTTACAGAGGGTACTTGACTAGGTGGATATAATAATAATAAAAAAATTAAGAGTCCTTGGTCAATTCCGAATAAGCTAATCCGATTGGTACACTATTCCAAGTGAAGTTAGATCATATGAAAAAGTCCTAAAAAGGACAAAAATGCAGAACTCCTCACTTACTACCACAAGCTGAGTATCCAAGACCAAGGTACACATTGGGCCAGGGACTGTTGCTGGCCCTTATGCAATATTAAATGCTGCATTCACACACAAAAAACACAACCTTTTAGAAGAAACATCTGTTTGGAGACTCCTAGCCAGCTATTAAAATAAACAGCAGAGGAAAAGCTACCAATACATGGCTCAGTTATGGCCCACTTGAGACTGATGGTCCAGCACCAACTTTTCTTTCGACAGCAGCATTTAAAAACAGTAGCAAGCAGTAGCCCTTGTACTGCTCGCTGACGGACGCAGACACTTCGCCGATGATTGCAAAAACTAAGCACTGCCTTCTGCGTAGCAAATATGGGTCCTTACCTCCACCTACAATCTGTTCCGGCCTTTCTCAGTGTGGGCTGGAAAAGTTCTGGGAAAAAACAGCTTTCTTGCAATAATCCATACTTTCCACAAAGACCTGATGAAGGCCTTTTCTATAGGGACTTCATATGCACTGCAGTGGGATAGCCTGATCTTCAGGGATGTAACAGAAAAATAATAAAATAATAGTGTTCTAGATGAATTAAGAACTACAGAAAAATATTATTATGAACATGCTTTCATGTGTGATGATCAGCAAATGAATAAGAAAGTTTTTATCCTAACTCAAACAACAAACTGAGCCTTAAGAGACAACACACAGAGCAAGAATTAGCTGGATTTTTCGTTTCCTTACAATCTATGACCTAGAAGGAAAACATGTATCCCACAAAACGTCCCCCAGCTGTCCTTCATAGCAAAAATCCAGATTTTGCTAAAGTTAAAAGATCTTGATGACTGGAAGCTTGTTAACAGATTTGATTCCCTTAGGTATTGTGTGGAGGTGGCAAGGTTGTGGCAGCCTCTATATGAATAGCTCAGGGCTGCCTGTAACTAATGAGTAATTGTCTTTTAACTGCCCCGGTAACTAATTTGAGTAACTAAAGGGAGTAGTGACAAAGAGTCAGGTTATGAAAAGCAGTGGATTTTCTTCAAGGGTGGATGACCATCTTGGAAGAATGAAGACAGAGGTTTCATATGGGCAACTGCAGAGGATATGTGCTCTGTGGGCCTGATAGCCTGCAAATGCACACCACAGCCCGCTGGCCAGACTTATTTTGCAGGGCAACACATTATTTCGGGGTAACAGTAAGGCATGTGTCAATGAGTGGCTCAGCCTGAAAGGTTTATTCAGCCTTCGACCAAGAAAAAAGTTCCTTGATCTAACCTTCAGTGAAAACACGGGAGTTCACTGTAACCACCTCAAAGCCCTCCCAGACCCTCCATGAGCAGCACAGACCAGGCTGGACATTCCTCACATTCTAGCAGGGGAGGAAAAAAAAAAAATCCCTCAATTCTTTGTGCAGAAAAATTAATTTGTTTATTTTTCAGATACTTAGTCCACAGTGTGACCCACTGTCACATGCTTTTAGGTTGGGTTTTTTTCCACTATTAAAAGAGCTTAGTTGTTCTTTACACACATATTAACTACTTTCTCAGGTATCTTTCCATTGCATTTTTTAACGACCTATTCTGAATACATAACTGTTCCTTTCCCATATACTACAGCAGATTGCAGTACACTGCAGTTATTACAATAGTATTTTACAGTAATCCAATAAATGTGTTTTCCTCTTAAAAATTTTATAATGCCTATAAAACGTGAGTCAACCTAGTTTCAGAGCAACTTCAACATTGCTCCCGTTGCACTGAAAACAGAAGCCTTCTAGTGGCTTTGTTTCTGAGCTCTGCTTATGCTCCACGCAGAAGCCTAAGAAAATCTGGGCAGGTAAAAATTCCTCTTTATGTCAGCACCTGCAGCTTGGGGATAGGCACCTGCCTTTTAAGCCCAACCATGCCTGCAGCTTCCCGTGGCAGGTGGTTTAAATAGAAGGAGGAAAAGCTTTGACCGAGATACACATCCGAATGATAAAGAAGCAAGAGGAGAAAGCAGGAAGCTTCTGGAGAGCCAGCTACAGGGGCAGTATCTCTACTAGGAAGTGATGATGAAAAAAAAAATATTTTATTTTTTCTTTAAAGAAGCATACGTTGAACAGAGACCATAATAATACCAACTCACTCTGAAACAGCTGCCATCAGCTCTTCTCAGTGTAGCAGGGCTATTGCAGCCCTGTTGGTCTGAGGTCGCACACAGGGCAAGGTTTACAGATCTGCAATTACAACTTGCCATTGCAAGCGCACTTCTATAGATCATTTGAACATATGCAAAAAGTGAGTTAATAAGGCTGAAAATATGTTGTGATTCCCAAACAGAAAAATAGGCTGAATTCAGATTATTATTTGCTACCAGTAGTCAGTCCACTGGGCCCTCGTGCTTTGGTGCTATTCCATATATTCTCTTTCCACCAGTCACATTAGTTCAACACTTACTCTCCTTTGCATCACACTTAGGAACGAAGCATTTGAATTTCAGCTACTATACAAATGGACACACACATTATATACAAATAAAAAGAACAAGATGCCAAAAAATTGCGTAAAGCTGCCAACAGTTCTTCACCTACTGATTAAGTACAGAATGAAAAAATCACATTGTAGGATCATCCCAGCCAAATACTTGTGGTTCTTATGTAATTTAGAACAGCCAAGTAGCCATCCCTGAAAAAAATTTTTCTCAAGAACACTGATATTATGGGCCAGAAACATGTCTCATGCAATTAGTGTAGTGCTGAAGTTTATCTACACTAGCTGAGTATCTGGCTCTTAATGACATTTCAGTTTGCTGTTCAAATCTGCACAACACTAGTTGTATCTGTTATAGCCTTTATGCATTACACATCTGAACAGAAATAAAAAAGCTTGACTACTCATGGCCAACTAAGAGGACAACACTGTGTAATGTTCACTGTGAAAAACTGTAAGGATATTTAATAATAATTACTTTTAAGAAAAAGTAATTTGTAGCTAGTTGGCATTAATGTTCTCTGTCACCTCTACTATGTTAAATGTTTGAACTAGTTTTTCATTTCCTTGTGGAAAAACATTAATAAAGTAACAGGAACAGGACAGTATTTCTCATAGTGACATATGCAAAAATCATTACTGCATGTTCCAGCCTCTGCAATATATATTGGAAGAAGCCACATGTTCTCACTTGCTTTGTTAATGGGATTTAAAAAGACACATGGATGATCTGGGACACAGGAGCACTGAGAAGTCTGAATAAAGTGAGATTCTCCACTTGGGAATAATGACACATTCACATAGGAAGAGATCCTTTTGCCACATCAATCTTTTTGCTTCACTCAAGGGAAGAGAATGGTTTTCTTCTGCAGATTATTTTATGGTCTTGTTGGCCCACAAGCAACTTCACAGACAGCAAACATGGACCACAGAAACTCACATAAGGTATGGCCTATGGCCCAAGCAGCACATGGTTTAAATAAACAGAGTGCACTAAAAAGAGAGGTTGCCCCCATTTCTAACAATTTTTAATAAAGGTTTTACTGTAATACCTTATCTGGGTTTTTCATCAATTTTCAGCATTCCCATGGAATAAACTTCTCTTTCTGTGCCAGGAGAAATATTAAAAAAAAAATATTCCACTTACACTACCAGATCCTGCCCATATAGCTGAAACTGCAAGGTAGTGATTTTACCTTTGTGCTATTCCTGCTCTGTCTGGATTCCCTGGAAGGCTCCTGCAGACAGAGACAAGTTCTGGTAGCCAGGGATTTATGAGTTCACTACCAAAAAAGAGAGCCAAGCCAGAGGCATGGACAGCCTCCATCTCTCCCAGGTTCTTCAGCCCTAGTAAGGGAGGGCACAGAAGCCCTTCAGCTTTTTCCCCAAGAGAGGTGAATGGTAACTTTCCCAATACAATTAGAGTGTGGGGTAAGGATATCTGTGGCATGACCAGGCCCAGTAATTTGTTGTTTAGTGTTAATCCAGTGTAACGAGACTTCCTTATCACTTCCCCAAAAGTTTAATTGACATTTCCACTGCACTTCCCTCCTGCAGATTGCAAGGTCATTTATAATTGCACCGGTGAAATGGTCTACAGGAATGAATGCCAGCACATGAATGCTTGTTTATTCTATACATGGTGCTTGAGGCTGAAGACTGTTTCTGTAATCCCTTCTTGTAACAACACATGGGAAAAGCCCTCACAACGGACTGCTTCTCCCCTTCCTTAATTATTCATCCCTGTGTTTTGAAGCAGCAGATATCAAAGAAGGAAAAAAGTACTAGTTAAGTTTATGCGTAACATAAAAACACATTATGGGCAAAGCACAAATCAAGAACAGAATATAAAGAAGTGCTCAAGTATTTCACATCCTGTGAAAATCCACACAGACTAGTCCTCATCTAAGCTTAACCCTGTAACAAGCTTATTAAACCGTCTTTCACGGAGTTTTATCACAATGAAAAATCTTCCTAAAGTCTGGTAACCTTGCAATGGAATTTCATGTATAGAGTTGTTTTCAGGTCACTAGCATACTGAAGGCAGCAGACATGTTATTACTTCTCCACCATAAAACATAATCTCTCCCTATGTGCTGGATAATATAAAAATTGCAAAGGTGATTTCATTTTTTAACATAAACCATTGTTTTCTAACTAAAAAAAGACCTGAGCATTGCTCATTACAAGTACTGTGCCCCATGCCATAAC
>JAVJGJ010000047.1:96361898-96374779 GCA_035590215.1 Microhierax caerulescens
TCCAGGTTTTACCTCTTACAATCAAGCATCCGTGTTTGATAAATGCTTGATCGCATGCTAAATGTGCCCTATGCACCTGTCACTTCATAATCTTTGCCTCTTTTAACTCCTGTTGCGATTTAAGGCCTTCCACCCATATCCCTGAGCCTTTTAGTTTTGACTCCCTACGCCATACGTAACTTGTAAAGGCACCGAACACAAATTCCACACTTACTGGTCGTCCGGTATTCATTTTTCTCCTCTGCGGCCCTAATGTTCCTACACTTTCAATATCATGGATATCACAGGCTATTCCCAGGTTTTATTGACTGTCTTTATGACTGTGTTTATTGCATCTTCCCATCCTTCCCTTGCTTGTTCCTTGATGCCATGAAATATCACTATTTTTTCCTGGTACTTATTCTCCAGTCTCTCCACTTGTTCATTTAGGTCTTTCATTTCCAATTTTAATCACCTTATTTTTCCTTATTTCCTTCCATCTCCTCATGATCATGCTTTTTCACTCCTTCCAATTTTGCATCCAGCAACTGTTCCATCATTTGAAGATTTTTTTTAAAAAACTTTAAATGAAAGGTTCTGAAAACAGAGCAAAACAAAAAGCAATCCAAATCATCATTATTTATATTTTCATTTCAGTTGTTGGAGACAAAGAAATGCCCTTTCAACAATTTAACTACTCTTCTTGCACAAAAAATCCACTTTACATATTTCCAGTCTAATAGTAGTCATTATGTTATTGGGCCATGAATTCTAACCATTTAAGAAGCAAGACTGGCCTTCCAAAATGGTACTGTGCAGAAAAAAAATAACAGATAAGACTTCCTTTTGACAAAAATTATAATTTAGGTGGTCACTTCTGGACAAAATTATAAGGATCTTTAAACCTAACTTAAACAATAGCTCAGAAATAAAAACCCTAGAAAAATGTTGGATTTATATATATATATATATATATATATATATATATATATATACTGCTTCTCTGCCCCCTGGTGTTACAGCTTGTAAAGCGAATTTTCTTTTTTTGTGGACTCAGTGCATTGTATTTAACCTCTGTGTTAATACTGTCCATATTTTTTTAAATGCGATGTCATGTTCTTTGGGCTTGTTTCTTATATTGCATTTACAAAAGAAAAAACTATGATAAATATGGTTACAAGAAGGTTTTTCCATATTAGCTAAATCCTAGAATTTCATCTACATATCATCTTTGCTTTAATGTGATTGCTGGGGTTTTGACCATGATTTCCTTTCTAGAAAACTCACCTCATCATCATCCATCAGATGCTCCTTTGCAAATTCATACATTTCCAACTGGAGTGTGGTTATGTTGTGGTATCGAACTGCCTCCTATCAAAAACCAAAATTTCAATGTTACTTGAGGGTAGCAAGACGGGGGGGAGTGTCATCCATTGCCACCTGAAACTTCCAGCAAAGTCAGACCCAGACTTAGTAGAAGGTAGATCCCAGGAGGGGTTATAATGTTTGAGAAAGGAAACAGCAGAACAGCAAGCAGCGTATCTAATGTCCTCTGTGGATCTTTCTAAGCACAGGCTCCATCGGTGTGAGAAGAGCAAAGCACTCTCCCCTTTCTCATGTTTCAAAGCATTGGCAAGTCTTAAAATAAGGACTGAGACTGCCAGAGCTGAGCAGCAGCCTGTGCCTGCATTCCAGCAGGCTTTGGACAAGAGAAAGCCTCTGTCTCTCTGTGCGTTGGCTTATGGCAGCAGAGAGTTCTGGGAAAAAAAGGGACACTAAGCTATTTGGCATGATAATGACTCACCACCCCAGCCTGAGTCTGGGCTAGGGAAACCCTGCTCGGTCACCCACCTGTCCCTCCTCACTCCCCCAGCCGCTTGCCTGGGCAGCGGTTTACCTCAGCCACCTACTCTCATATTTGTGAATACCAACAATAATCTACTTTGATAAACCCGTTTAACTCTTCTTGTGGAGGAAAACAGGAGAATTCCTCTTTCCAAGAACATCTAAAGCTTAGTGCCAGAGCCAAATGCTGCTGTCACCCCGTTACCACTTTGTGAAAACAAACCAGAGGCATTATGATTTTCATGGCAAGCAATTAGGACAGCAAGCAACTTTGTTCAGTTACACGGATCAAAGTACAAGAAAATACAGCTGTATGCATTTAATATTTTATATTTTAAAATGAAATCATCTGTAGTCCCCAGCTCCTAAGAAGCTATCAATGAAACATTCAGAGTTAATGTGTAGGGCCCTTGTTCTGTCGTTGCTGCACATGTAAGCCAAATATGTTTGTGGTTTGCAGTTTTATACTGTTGCTACCCCACAGTCCCACTACCATTAAACATTGTCTCCAACATGGCTATAAGGCACCATTCTGTTCCCAAAAGCAGTGACAAAGGTGCAGTCCCTTTCCCCTCTGAGTTCAGACTTGCTGCTGCCTCAAAGAACCAAATGCATTTTTGCTGTCCTCAGTCTCTGCTGGCCCCGCAGGGCAGGCCTGGGTTTCCAGTGTGTGGATAAGGGGAGATAACAGCTGTCCAGAAATAAAACACACTTCATCAAAAGGAGTGGTATTTCTTACTTGAGCTGGCTGGCCTGAGAGGAAGGAAACAGCAATTATCAAATCAGTGCAATCTGTAAGATGCATATATGAACTGCTCTGCGGCGCTGCTACAGATAAAGTCAATCACCTAATGCTGCGTTAATACATCTGTGCAGTGCTTAAGAATCAAGGGCCTCTCTGGGCCAGCACAGGCCTCCATGACTGAGGTGTCTGAAGAAGCAACATGGAAAGGGCAACTGGAACGTTACCCTGCAGGATGCCTGCTGTTGCTTCAGCTAGGTTAACTTAGACAACTCTTCCACCAGGAAGTCATGCCATAAGAGAAAGAGAAGGCACTAAATTTCATTTGTGGAACATGTATTGCTTAATGACTAACTACTTGCACAGCCATGTACCACTGATGCCTAAGGAGTCACTCAGGTGTCACAAAGCAGTTAATTCAGTTGCATGACAAATCCTGGTAACAAGAAATGACAGAAAGTCCAATTTGACTGTCAAGAGCCCAGGCTGCAGGAGTCAAGAAACACAGCAAAGATGCTTTTATCTGTAAAATTTCCTTGGACATGGAAATTTAAGACCAGCATAGAAACCCATTTTTAGAGTAACTTTTCAAAGCCAGATCATGATCTTTGTTAGATGGACTGATGTTTACTCTGGGTTCTTTGCAGTATTCTGAGATAATTAAATGCAATATGGTCCTGAACCTTCTTCCACCCTCATCCACCCATCTATGTTCTAAATGGAGTAAGTGGAAAGTGAGTTTAGCTGGAGTTATCGTATCCAGATGCATTCAAAAGCCCACAGAACCTGAAATAACAAGCAGGTGGGCAACTACACGATGGCAAATAATAAGTGATTCACAAAACCCCAAAAGATCATCACCATGATCTTTTCATCATGAGATTTCAGGGGCCAGCTACTTTATTTATCAAGGTAGATAAAGATATGCATAAGTGGCAGTCAAGTACCAGTGTGAATTTACTTGTCATCATATCATATTATATCCTATTGTAGCATATTTCAACACAAAGGGAAGAACTATAATGACATTCACCATCTACATTACACAGTACATCTCTGTGTACAACTTTCTATATGGATTTAATAAAACAATATATGTTTTAACTCCAGAACCAACAGATAAGACATTTTCCCAACCTCTGACCCACAGTTTCAGGAACGTATCTGAATGTCTCTAGAAGGCATTTTAAGTAATCCACCTACCGATCGAGGCTGAAAATCCTCTTCTTTAAGTCCCCATTTGTCTTTGTGGTACTGATAATAGACCATGTTCTGTTTCATTACTTCATCTTTCTGGTCAAACAGAAGGTAACTAGCAGCACAAGCAGCTGCATTCTTCATGTCATTCACTAATTAATAAACACACACAAAAATCCAGATAAGGTAAATTAAGAAATTCCTACTATTATCTAAGCTCTGAAAAACAGATGGAAACAGAACACTTTTTCTTCCTCCTCACCAGCTGCACAGAAAAAAAAAAAAATTGCTTCCCAAAAAGGATATGCTATCTGTGTGTTCTGAAGCAGGTAAGGCCATGATTCAAAAATGGGGACTTATCTCTGATGGCCTTCTATGAAAATCCTAACCAAATGTCCCTCCCAGGTATCCCAGTATCAGCGAAGTATCAGTCAACAGACTGGTGATCCCCATTGGGGCATTTATTAAAAAACAAGTAAACAAATAAATGAAAAAAAAACACCTCTTCTTTGTACTAGGATTAACAAAGAGGGAAGAATCAATGTGTAAAACATGTAGTCAAACAACATAAGCAAAAGTCATTAATAGCTTGATGCGACGTGGTTGGATGTATCTTCCCTTTGATGTTGGAGCCTGCAGGAGTAGCTGTTAAGGGCTACATGTGCTCTTTGAAGTGCAAGTAGTTCCTCAAGAAATCACAAAATTCAATGAATGATTTACCTATCAAATATATGATCTCTGAGCACCAAAGCACTACAATTTCTGTTAGGTAAGTGGTCTCTTTCTTCAAAACCCCCATGTGCCCCAATCTAGTAGGATCGTAAGAATCCACTAGGAAAAAGCAAATGGTATGAAATACTCTGTAGGTTTCTCTGTGGAAAAAATTCTGAATAGTAAACTGAAAATTGAGTACTTTTCCAAAAGAATAAGTGGTGTTACATTAAACGTGTTACTTTGAAGTCACTATCTTTCTTCTCTTCAACTCAATGAGTTAGAAGTTTAAGAAAAAAATTCTTATTAGAACCATATATTCAGCTGCTTAACAACCACGTGGGCCTGACAGCTTGAGCACCATGGCTTTTTGGATCAAACCATGGTGGGTTTTATACAGATATACAAAATGGGTCTGTGTCATTGCGCGTGTTCCAATGTATAGGAACCTTTGTTCACCCTAATGTGTTATGAGTTACTTCAGAAAGGCAGAAGAACATCTAATACACATACTATAAACATTTATCGTTTATATGAAACTCTGAAAACTGTAAGCAACTTGTGCTGGCAGTAGGTATCATATAAAGAATGAAGGGCAGTGACGGATCAGCTCACACTTACTCTGTAACTGCCCCATTTTTCCAACACCCAAGTGGAGACCAGTTACAACCATGCATAACTTAAAATGGAAGGGCCTGCCCTGGGCAAAACCCAGCCCTTATGGGACTCATGGACTATAAGCACAGGCTCTATACATTATGTTTCTCTCCTGTGTCTGTTAACTACAGTTACACAGTGGGAAAAAGATGTCAGGCAGCTCAGACTATCTGTCCTAGAACAGGTTAAAATCCAAATTCTGCAGGCCACTAGTTACATTCTAAAGCATTATAATGAGAGGAAAGAGATTATGAATGGAAACTGTCCCACATCATCCCAATGTATTTAAGCACATTAAATCACTACTTACATTTATAATAAGCAAACTGCAAGTAATGGTACATGGTGGCCACAAATTTCTCAACAACAAAGCCTCCTATAATGGGTGTCAGGTTATCCTCACACTGCACTTTGCACGCAATGGCTTCGATGTAATGATCTAGAAGGAAGAAAACAACAACACAGGATATTGATAGCGCACAGTGGGCTGTTATAACCCTCCCTCTAGCTGCCCATTAAGATTTGGCCTTATAATGCTCTCCTGGGTCCTGTGCATGTGGATCTTGCTGCTTGGAAGTACTGAGCATCTACAACTCCATCTGAAATACACATTGAGTATTGGCACTCAGACCTTCTACAAAAACCAGTGCTGCCTGGACTTGAAATGGATCACAAGCTGCAATTCCAGAGAACTAAGCAGTTAGGTTTCACTGACACCTACAGGCAGTCTGTGGCAGTAGGTTTTATATGGAGTTATTACGGAGTATCATGTTATTTCATAATTGTGAACAGTACTTTTTTAATTATTTGCTAGCCTTTGCAATTGCATTAAATTATTGCATGAATAAGGTACACGTGCTGCTGAGTACAACTGTGTCACACAGAAACACAGCAGGTGACTGCAAATTAAACCTCCAAAGACAGCCGCGTTTTGTGCCTGCAGTTTGGATGTTCTAGAAGAGAAGACGGGCACAAATATGCTGCTCACTACAGAACAACTTTCAGCCAGAAACGTTTAAGTTCACAAGTTTAGACAGTCTACAAAAGTTCACTACAATGGCACAGGACTAGAGGTGATCTTACTTTCAAGAAAATACATCCCATGAAAACCTTCCACCAAAGAATTTCAAGCATCTTCAGGATGTATCACATTAGGCAACGCCACCAAACAGAACTATTTTAAAGCCTCGGTTTCCCTGTTAGCCACATCCAGCAGGTGAAAGCAAGTTAGCTACGCTTGTGCCTTGGTCAGAGACTTGCTGCACAACAGCAAAGGCCCCTTCCCCTGTTTTCACCTCTGACAACTCCTAACACGAACACTGAAGCTAACTAAAAATGATTGGCCAAATGAAATCACTAGACCCATCTTTTACAAGAGCAGCGGAGTCTCCAGACGCAGTAGCGTTCAATTCCAGCCAGCACTTGAAGTCAAAGACACAAGTCCCTCAGTGAAACAGTCCCATGCAATGAGGCCAGCTGGCTTCCAAGCACAAAGCACACCTCATTGCTCAGGGATCAACATGTACCTAGCGCAAACACCAAATACTTCTGGTTAAC
The DNA here is from genome assembly GCA_035590215.1 of Microhierax caerulescens. Taxonomy (NCBI): domain Eukaryota; kingdom Metazoa; phylum Chordata; class Aves; order Falconiformes; family Falconidae; genus Microhierax; species Microhierax caerulescens. The sequence continues at coordinate 96,368,587 of JAVJGJ010000047.1, forward strand.
ATTTTTTGCTACATCTAGTTTCTGCAGTAAAAACCTCACATGCAGAATATATCTCCCTGGAACAAGAGTGCAAGTAAATTTTAATTTTCTTAAGAACAAAATATTTGAAATGCATGCACATTGTCATAATGTGGTAAGTCCTGCTGGAAATTGTCCTTTCCTTCCAAGGAGGAAGGAGAAGGATGACAGCAAATGCCAATCACAGCTGAGCACAGACACTGCACTCTTTACAGTGGCTTGGGGCTCGGACCCCCTGGGGAAGGCGGCCTGTGTTTCTTCTTTACTACCTGTCATTTGACCTTCACTCTTCATCTGCTGTCCTAGGCACCTGCCTGCTTTGCCCAAGAGTAAAGCAAGGCTTGAGGAATAGCCAACAATAACTGTTCTGTGTCAGCTGTACTGGCGGATACCAGTTCCACACCATACAAACTGCGGAGCTGCTCATGTATCAACATATTTCACAAAGTGTTGGGCTGGTTTTCCTTCTGGCAACTGTAGAAATTCTGTTGCGTTTTTCAACTTTTTAAGTTTGTTAAGAACAGATGCAGGCATTTTCCTCACAAACAACACTGAGCCCAGAGCACTGGAGAAATGACTTGTTTCTTTTGCTACCAAAGAGCACAGGGAATGTATGCACCATCAAAAAGGTGGTATCTCTTTCAAAAAGCAATGGATTATTTTTTTTTAAGCTGCCCACTAAAGAAAAAGAAATCTTACCTGCCAGAAAAACTCTGCTGTAGAAAAGATGACAAATAATCAACAGAAATGGGTCATGTTTATGAGAAAGGAAACATGTATGACAAGCGATACAGAAATCACAAAGCAGACTTTGAAGGCAGGCTAACCACTAAGCCTCAAAGGCAGCCAAACTGATCCTGAGGTGATGGTCAAGAGACTTGACTGAACAACTGCTGCTAGCTCGATGGAGTAGTTATCACTACTTATGCATCTATTTTATTCTGACACACAACTTCCATGTTAATGTAAGAACTCTCCGTTCTTGTTACAGCACTCTCAAAACTAGACAGCTGCAACAAGGCTTTTACCATCCCATACCAAGTTAACTTCAGTAAGTGCTCCCGCACCTTGCCCTGGCACGGCCACCAACCCCCCACAAACTTTCAAAGGTTCATCTATTATTTACACTGTTTATTCATACTCTTCAGGCCAGTCCACCCTGCTTCTTGCCTCTGCAGCATCCTTCTCCTTGTCTCTCCTACATCCAGGGCATACTCTTACTGCTCCTTCCAGGTCTCTCTTCAACAGCTGCTCCTCTTGATCTGGTCCTTAGAGCTATTTAACTACTTAGCAGGAACCAACCACAGCTGCACCTTATCTACATCAGCCAACCCTCCGCCCCTGAAGCCAGCCCACAGCTGTACATTATCGATGTCAATTAATCCAGCTTGGTTCCTCTACATGTTCTGATTTCCTGACAGCCCTCATTTGTATTACTGAAAAGAAGAGAAACAGACTAAACCAGAATTCAAGCAGTTTTCAGTGAATCTAATCAATTCCTATTGGCCCAAACTGAGCAGGGGACACCCTGTGCATTTCTCACTGCAAACAGAGGAACAGAACTTTAGTAGCCAGACCTATGGATAAACTGAAATGCACTTTTGGAACATCTTTCCTTACCGTTTCCTAACCACTCACCTGCAATGGAGAGATAGAAGTCTTTAAAATCTTTGATCTCTCGGGAGCCTTCACAGGCTGCTGTACAGTCATCATATGCTCTGAAGAAATCAGGAAGAGCTAGTTCCATGTCTGAGATGGACGTTCTCCAATTGTCGCCATTGTATGCTCTCACAGCCCTGATGAAGAGATTCTGAAAAATTGGCAGAAATGAAACCCAGTAGGAAACTATCTATGGAAAGCTGTGTGTAAATTCAAAGACAGTAAATTATTTCTTTGAATTTCTGGATTACTATAGAAGCTGTTATCCAATTAATATAAGGACAAGAAATACAGATAGCTAATAGATTTTACCAGATATTTCCTAGAGAGCAGAGTAGGTAATTCCATTTCAGATCAACAGAAAAACCTGCTGGACAGAAGTAACAGCGTCAGTTTAAAGCACAGGCTTTGACAGAGATTTTCAGTGTGATCTTAACACCAAATGACTGAGTTATTTTAAGCTGTGCCACTACAGCACTCATGCATTTGAGTAACTCTCTGCATCTCTTTAGCTCCAGTAGTGATCTGCATGTAGTAGCTTTCAGGTATGCCACTGTCTATGATTTGCTGTGACTCATTTATGGAATGATGAAAAGCACGGGAGGTGAGAATTACTGAATGCATCAAGAAGGCAGAACAGCAATGAAAGAGGAAGACAGCAAGACTGAGAACACATAAGCAATTGAGATCCTTGAATATCACACAATAAGAGGAGTAATCAAACAGTTTCAAAAGACCAGACTGAATAAGAAGCATACCTCATAAGGCTTTGTCTCCAAGTCTTTAATATGTTCCTCAGCATCAGGTATACTCTTATAGTAGGCCATATTTCTTTGCATCATTTCATCATCTGGATGCTTCAGAAGAAATGTGTGAGCTGCTGCAATAGCTTTTGGAAGATTATTAGCCTAAAGAGAGATGGGGAGAGGAGGAAGCGGGGGAAAGATTAATTGGGAAAAAAAACAGTTCAGAATTTCCCAGTTTTTGTTAATGAACTTTCCTGCAGCCTCTATATTCCCAAACTTACTTCTGCTGAAACCAGTCTCAACAGATATGCCCATACAGTAAAACTGATATAATTATTCTCAGTTTTACTCCTAGCCACATCACTATGAACACTTTTTTTTTTAATTTTAAAAGTCTATTATTGTTGCAGATAGCACAGATGATTTTAAGTCAAAAAGCAGGCTTTTTTTTTTTTCCTGCCCCCTCCCCTGTTCATAAAGCTGACAAGGCACAAGATTATACCATTGCTTCTGTGTAGGATTAATCACACAGCAATTACTGACGCTAATCTACAGATACTGGGCAAGAGTCACCGTTTTACCATGTTTGCAGGGTGTTCATGTCAGTTACTTGCCTAGCAGCACAGAAGACAATGTTACAAGGGTGTATTTTCCTGGTGATACAAAGTCAGAGCACACAGCAATTCTGTCCTAGTGTACTATGTGATTTTCTGTAACTGTTTTTAAACTAACATTAAACCCCACTAGAGATGCTTTATGAAGTATGTATTCCTCATTTACAACCGCACATGCCATGTATGTATGAACTTCTCTGTGCATGCATTTATATTTTTTTATGTTATACGTTTTTATAAACTATATAGTACATATACACTTATTTATGAAAAGTGAGAAAGTACAAGTCTTAAGCATATGTGAAATGTTAAAACCTCTTTCCTCATAAGCCAAGATCCATATCAACCCACTCAGCATATTATTGTTTAAGTGATACTGAGTTCCACCTCACATCTGAAACAGCTTATGGAAGTGTACATATAAAACTATGAGCCAGAATCACAAGCACATACACACATGCACTCTGCATCCATAAAAAGTACCCTTTCATTTCAGACAGAAACCTGAAAGACAACTGCACCCAAGAAAGACTTCCCCCTAACATGAGCTCTTGCTGCTGTACTGCTATGTGTCCCAGCACTGGAGCTCTGCCAGCTGCTGGCCTTCCCGGCTGTCCCAAAACTATGTGCTTTTAGTCAGCCCCTGCAGTGCTAAATGCAAAGGGAAATCTCAGCTGCACTTTCGTCAAATGCCTGGTTTCTTTTGTGCTTTATGCTTTAACCCTGTTTGCTGATGGGTGTCTCATTTTTGCTTAGTCCATAATTCTCTCCTGGTTTCAATTTTCACCACTGACAAAAGAAAAAAAAAAAACAAAAAGAAGTTTTTGTAGAAACACATTCCTAAGTGAACTCAGTGGCTACAAGAAAGCTCCCTCCAGAGGAACAAGCAGCAACACAGAAACATCTACTCCCAGGATCTAAGACGTGGCAAAATTTCACTGTGGAGCCCACCTGAATAAACACACGGTCACTCTAAAAAATTACATAAAGCATTTCCCTCTGCCTTCTTCCTATCTTACAACTGCTGCTGGTGGGAGGGGGGGGTGTGGGAGAAGTGACATTCCTTTCTTCAGAAAACCACCGGCCAGGAAAAAGTCCTTTGTACATATAGCAGTCTGTAGCTCCAGAAGGCCCATTCAAAAGTCCCCGAGTGAGAAAAGCTCAAAGCCAGACTACAATCTAATAAAACATACAATATAAACAACTGGCACTAAAGGCAAAACCACTGAACCGAACCACTGAAGCCTCCTGCAAATGCAACTGCAAAACAATTTAAAGGAATGGGGAGGCATTTCTTTGATTTCCCTCTCGCATTCCTACCTGCCAGTTGCTTAACTGTATCAGAACCAGTAGGTAGGAATGACTTTTTATGTGATCCACACATTGCAAACTTTGTACGTACCACAAAGGGGTACTGAATAGTTGAAGCAAATAAGACAAGAAATGGAACATTTGCAGGGATGCCATTTTGGTATCCGTATACGATTTTGAGAATGTAAGGTGTGCCCGCCCACTCTGTTTGTTACTCAAAAGAAATGTCCCCTCGATACCTTCTGTTCTGTGTGTGCAGAGGCTGTAAAGTTCAGCTCTTCTGTACGGTCTTAGGGGTGGCTTTACACGCACAGAATTATGCTGGTGTGATACTGTGCACATGGATACTGTTCCTGTTTTCTGAGAACACATTTCCCTGCATCTGTTTGTGTCATTTGGGAAAACCATTGATATTTTCATGAGAAAATGGCACTCCTACAAGTAAGACACAGCAACAGTTAAGAAGATGGGTGTTTTCAAGCAGCAATCTCAAAAACAATGCACAAGTACGCATCCTGATATAAGGTGTGCTGGCATATGTTGGGAATGAATCCCTAAAAAAGAAAACAATCTAACCAAAGTGTTCAGCTTGTTTACTCCCCCCCCCCCAATGTCCCATTTCTCTGAAATGCAAGTAATTGCTATATCTGAGCAGATGACATGAGGGTCGGACCTTGATTTAGAGAACAAAAGATGAAAATGAGGAGGAGGGAGAAAATTGTCAGTTGGATCCTGGACAGAAGGATGACAAGAAGCTAGAAAAATGGGATGAAATCTGTTAAAAGAGGTGTGCGTCCCCAGTCTTGGCTGACCTGAGACCAAAAAGCAAATACCACACCAGGGCTAGCATGTGTCACGCTTCAGCAGCTGAGTTTTGCTTTATTCCTTCCTGTGGCTGTAACAAAACCAGAGTTTTGCAGGCAGTGGGCTACCGGCACGTCAGCGGCTGGAGGCTGCTGCACTTGAAAGAACTGAACCAGAAATGAGCAAGGGAGGAAGATGGACACACTGAGGGAGAGGAGGCAAGGAAAAGCGCTTGTACAGCACAGCAGTGACATGAAGGGTCTGAAAAAAGTTTCAGAGAAGGTTATAAGAGAGTAAGGTGGATGGAAAGATGAGAGAGGCAGGGGTAGGAACAAGACAACTACAGGTCAAGAAAGCAGGGTCCAGTGGCTGGGGGTCTGGGAAGAACTAGAGGAGCTAATCTAGGGGATGTGCTGGATGAGCGGTGGAAAAACTGGTGAAAAGGGAGCTGGACAGTACTGTGCCGGCAATCAGAGAGAAAGACAAAGGCACACACTGGTCCCACTGGGTTGCACGAGGTGAGCGGGAGGAAGGAGCCCAAAGGTTTGCCAGGGGGAAGACACTGCAGTGCAGGGCTGGCAGCCCAGGAGGGCAGGGACTGGGGGGCCCGACCACGGAGCAGGAGAAATGGAGGTGGGGACAACCGGCAGCTAAGCTGGTGTGAAGGAGGCGACGGCGAACGAGGCTACAGCCCTGAGTAAGCCGCTCCGAGGGCCAGGCAAGAGGCTGGCATGACAGGCGGCTTCTCCAGCAGCGGGTGCGCCAGGCACCCGCCTCCAGCGAGGCCCCGCTGGGACACACCGCGACAGCGACAGGCACGCTTGCCGTGGCCGGAGGTGACAGAGCACCAGGCGAGACCCGGGGGAGCCAAGGCCGGGGGCAGCGCAGGCAGGGCGGCGAGGCGGTGGGCTGGGACTTACCTTGAAGTAGGCGAACTGCAGGTACTTGTAGGGCTCACGGCGCTGGAACTCCTCGAGCAGCTGGCGGCCGGGCTGCGCCTGTCGCAAGGCGGGCAGCCCCTGCTTGCAGCGCCGCAGGCAC
>JAVJGJ010000047.1:96377855-96401789 GCA_035590215.1 Microhierax caerulescens
TGGCCGCGGCTGCCGCCTGGCGCCCTGCGCGTCCGCGGCACCGCCGCTCGGCCCTGAGCCGGCCGCGAGGCGGGGGGTCGCAGGGAGGGGCCCGGTGGCTCCGCTGCGTGGCTGACTCGGACATCACGAGTGGCTTTGGCCATTTATTTGTTTATTAAATTTTTTTGGGGTTAAGTTTGTTTGGGATTTTTTTCCTTTTTTTTTTGGGGGGGGGTATTTGTAGGTTGGTGGTTTTTTTTCTAGTTTTAACTTATTTGCTAGTTTAATTTCCTTTTGAGGCTGCTTTCTGGATTGTGAGGTTTCAGCACTGGTGTTGGTGTACATCTTCCTTTCCGTGCTGGACAGAAATTTGTCACTTAAAGCTCAGCAACAGCAAAGGGAGCGTTAATCGAGCTTTTCGTCTGTTCTCTCATGTGCAAGATGTGGGACTTTGGGGGACACCGCACTTGCAGCCACGTTGTGAGAGCTTGTATTTACTGCTGTTGAGGTTTCCTAGACCACCTTTAATTTCCAGGCAGTCAAGACCTGTGCTCCCTTTTTCAGTATTGTTCATCCCAGTATCGCAGTATTGCATTTTCACTGGAGCTACCCTGTGCAGTCAGATTAATAAGGACAGGGTGATCAAGATTAACTGTTTGCCTGAGTTGCCACGTTGCTCTCTCCAACACCAGCAAGACTAACCAAATCCATTGGAGAGAAAGAAATGGGCTTCACCTGTGGTTGCATCAGCTCCCCAGGGACTGTGCTGATAACCTCCTGTTTGTGCCCTGCTGTGCCTCGTTGTGACTTGTGCTACCTGTGCAAGCAAGGCTTACTACGGTGTCATTGGCCATGCCAGTACTCTTTCTTCTGAGAGGTATACGTAGTAGGGCTAGTTAGCCAAATCTAAAAACACTTCCTTCTTGTTTTGCCCTGGGAATATTTGTCTCTGGACAAATAGGTTGTTGAGAAACAAATGCAGATTATTATATGGGAAGTCTTGAAATTTTACATATGAACTAACAGAGAAACATAACATACTTTCCTGTATATTTTTGTTAGTACATCTGTAAAAGATGCATCATTCAGCTGCGTTATACATGTGTACACAAAATACAAAGACAAATTTATCCATGAATTTCCTCTCCCCTACAGTCCCCCTGCTTTTGATCCTCTGATTTTCTCTGTCTCTGATTTTGTATGACTTTTCTGAGGGTACTGGTCACTTGAGGCCTTACTTCCAAGTAGTGGCACTTTTAAAGTGGGGGCACTTATGTGAGGTATATGTAGGGCTTACATGTAGGAAAATATGGTGGTTTTTTAACATACTAGTTAACGTGATAAACCATATGAAGGCAAGCACAGAAACTAGTCAGAAGGGAAGTCTTCACAATGCTTAATGCTCCTTTTTACTTAGTATGTATTTGTCTTTGTGCTTATATCATTATCCACAGGCAGAGCTGGGCCTTAATGAGCACCACCAGCATGAAGTCATCAACTACATGCGCTTTGCTCGTTTCAAGCGTGGGCTGTGTCTCAAAACAGTGGATTCTTGTTTCCAGGACCTTAAGGACAGCAGGTAACATGGGGGACAGTTCTACCCAAAAATAAACCAAAACGTGCTAGCAATACTTGCATGTTTAAATGGGGCAACTTTTTTCCATTTACATTTGTGCGTTCTCAGGGAGGAAGAAAGACCCAATAATTTTGCCAATGTTACAAGTCGAGTCCTTTTAAAATTGAATTGTTCAAAATAGATATTGATAGCATGACATTGCTTTATGTCTTGCTTCAGATGTCTAAATTTGATGCAAGGCTGTAACTGAAGTAGTATTTGTGATTGTAATGTTTCCAAGGGAAAATTTAAGCACAGTAACCAATTAGCAGTGCCATGGTCATCTAATAGCTACTGACAGTGGATGTTTTCAGAAGGACATTGCATTGTATAAGAATGATACCTGCTTGAAGAGATCTCATAACAATGCAAAATTGTTACTGTTATCATACATGACTCATCTTGACTGCTTTGTTTTAGACTTGTTGAGGAGACCTTCACAGTTGATGAGGTGATAGACATGCTGGATGGACTGCAGACTGTTGTACACAGTGAAGTGGAGTCAGAGCTCATAAATACAGCCTACACCAATGTTTTACTTCTGCGGCAGCTCTTTTCGCAGGCTGAGAAATGGTACCTTAAGTTACAGACAGACGTCTCTGAATTGGAGAATCGGTAACATATGTTGGACTATACAGAATGCCTCTCAATAATAAGAAAACTTCAGTGTTGACTATTTGCATTCTTTTCCTAACCGTAGAAGCCTATTCTTTTACTATTGTATCAGTGACAGTCAGTTTCAAGTCTTTAATCTGTAAAGTAGCAAGGTACAAAGTAATTTCAAATTTTTCAGGAAGATGTTTTTATTGGTAATGCTTTTACTTGAATTAATCTGTTCAGAGCAGGTGATGGGATTTGATTAAAAAGCCTTTGTTGTCTGAATAGATTATGTTTTAATCAATGATGCAAAATCTCACAGTTGTAATGCATATACCATACCATTGCATGACATGATGTGGTGCATTTATTTTATTTGCTTAGGACTTCATTTTGTACTGCTAATGAGAATCTTACATGCAATAAAGAGCATAGCATCAGCCTGGTAAAATGTGTTTCATAGCACAGCTCTTTTACTAAATAAATGACTCTTTTTTTTTTTTTTTTTTTTTTTTTTTTTTTTTTTTCTTCTCTTTTCAAGAGAATTGTTGGAACAGGTTGCTGAATTTGAAAAGTCAGAATTTACATCCTCAAACAAGAAGGTAGAGTTTTATTTTCATCAAATTGTAATCAATTGTCACATGGAGTCATTACAGATGTTTAAAATACTTAGTACTGACTGTCTGTGCTTAAGTGAGAAAAACAAAACACCCACCCTTTTTCAAAACCTTTTTCTTTAAAAGTGTCCAGAAAGTAGCATTTTGCAGTTTGGCATCAGGGCTCACACTGAATTGCCTTGGCTGTTCTCAGATTGCAGATTCTGCATATTGGGGGCATGCCTCATAATCCTTATCCCAAAATCAGCCAGACCAGGGATGTATTGGAGCATCTGCTCCTGGGTTCACTTCCCCTGGAAACTGGGGTAAGACTGGGACATTCATTTGTCCCAACGTGAAGTCAAGAGCTGAGAAGATTCCGCAATACAAATATGACTCTAGTTTATCTTGTATGATTATGGTTGCACCTTATTTGGTCTGTAGTGTAAAGATACATTTAGTTAACATATATTATATTTAAATACTTACGAAAATTATTTAGAGCTGTAAAAATATTTTTTACTGTTAGAGTCACTCAAATATTTTTTCCGTTTTCCTTACTCCTTTGTCTTGTGGTTGCTGCAGTATCAGTAGTCTTTTGTAAATTTCAGTTTGCAATCCTGTTATGTCTCTATGTGGTATTTTTGTATAACTTTAGCTGAAAGTGAAGTATATAACTTAGGGGCCAAGTTACCAGTAAAAAATTAACTTGAAATAAAAGGTCTTTCATTTGCTTTACAAAGTAAAGTTGAATTGGCTGTCGATAGTTTATATATATATGCGCATAGGTAGATAGATATACAGGCTGAAAGAATACTTTTCTTCCTCCTGCAAATCTGTATAATTTTTTTATTAACCTTTATTATTTCTTTAGCCCAGTGCAGATCTCATTAAACCAAAACTGGCTCCACTAAATGAGGGTGGGTCAGAGCTGCTAAACAAGGTAAGAACTTGGTCTGTTCATGCAGTTGTGGTCAATGACCATTCTTCATGTTCAACTGAACAGGATAGCTGTACAGTAATGTTTGTATAATGTGCCTGTCTCTGTATAGACATCAAGGTAAATGTAAGGTAAAATGCTAAGAAATTAATAAATATTGGACAGCATTTTAAATTTATTGTGCAGTTATGGTCTCTAATATGTATGACAAAATTAACCTTCCTTTTGCAAAGATGTTTTGGCCTTTGCAATTATTTATTTTTCCGTTTGATGAAGTAAATTAATAGAAACCAGTATTCAGTTTGTTCTGTGCAGCTACCTGGCTTTCCAACAATGAAGTGAACTAAAATATGTAGCTGGCTGGAATTATTAGATTATCGAACATGTTCTGTATCACTCACAGATAATCTTATTACATTCAGTCTGTTTTCTGGGTTTTAAGTTGATTAAATTCCTCCTAAAGAAACTGTCACTTAGAGAATTTGGAATTTACTAGTTTTGAAAATGTCTGATTTCGCACTTGCCAAAGATTTTCAGAATTACAAAACGCATTCTAGTATTTAATGGTATCAATAGTTTCTATTAGGTATCGAACTCTTTAGTTTAACCAAAGTTTTTTTAAATGCCATACTTATTAGAATACACTTTTAAGTTATGGGCAGTCAAGATATTTAGCGACGAGTTGTGTTTTCTGTCTTCTAGCCTGCATTACCAAAATGATCTGTCAAGTAGTGTCCGAATCAGATTGGTTTTACCCATTCAGATAATTAAAGCATTCAAGAATTCAGACTTGTATTTTACTTATAGATCAGTGTAGTTCTCTTTCAAAAAAAAATTCAAAATCTGTTTCATAACAGTTTTTGTTGAATATGTGCATCCAGTGTCTTTTTTTTTTCAAAAACAATTCAAAGTTTATATGATGAATTTACTCTTGACTGATAAAACATGGTTATTTCCTGTGATACAGAACATGACATGCGGTAACCTGGATTTGTCTCCTTTTAAACTGGAACTATGAACAAATTCTTACTTGCCTGTTGATTGAAAATACAAATGAAGAGCAGCAATGAGATTTGCATCTTTGAATGTGCAATTTTCTTTATCGTGAATCTTGATATTAACAAGATGCTGAGCTCACTAATCTCAATTCATGTGCCAAATTTAAATGAACAGTCCTATGTATTAGAGTAGAATTGGAGACTTAAATGTCTTGCTGACTGAGGCAGAAAACAGTAAATATATGGATTGCTGATTTCTTATGAAGGATGTTTTTATAAGCATTTAGGAGCTTATTTGCTTTCCTAAGATATGAATCGAATTTTCTTACCTGAAATATTTGGAAAATTTAAAATAGCATTAAGAGTGTTCATAAACTTTTTCTCATTCATTAATCCAAAGACTGTTGCTCGTCTCCAAGAAGAAAATGAAAAATTGAAGACCAGACTCAAGGCCATAGAAACACAGGTAAATTCCCTGTAAGCTTGGATACTTAAGGCTGTTTACATATTTAAAAATATCTAAATAAGAATCCCATTCTTATGTTTTCAATTAACATATTCTGAGGTTTTATATTTTCAATGTATCACAGGCTACTGCTGCACTAGATGAGAAGTCCAAGCTAGAGAAGTCACTGAAGGATTTACAGATGATCCAAGGAGATCAAAAGGTAAATATATCAAAATTTCCCCCCACTCCCCCAGTTTAACACAACTGTTGCCTGTATGTTTAAAAAGTTGATCTGTGTGGTATGTTTCTCTTCTGGCAAATATAAAAGTTCAAGTTAGCATTGTCATGTTCCTGCTGGTCTGTCAGTCAGCAGATAATCCAGAACATTGGCTGATGTTATGACATGTATTTTGTGTCACATAGGACATGTTAAATTATTATCAGAAAGTAGTATTCCAGGTCCTATCAGGAAGTAATTATTCCAGAGTTCATATTCTTGGGAGTGATATTTGTATTAACAGATACAAATTTTATTTCTATTTTTTGCTTCCCATTTACTAATGAAAGAATGATATCTAACCTGGTTTCCATAGCAACAATAAAACACTAATTCTTTCAAGCATTTGTCATGTTTGGTACTGACATGGACAAGCCAGACTTGCTGCTTCTCACTTGAGATTTTAAAAGCCTAAATACTGACACGGAAGTGTCCTGTATTCTTAAAGATCATTTAAGTTTTGCTACAAATGTCAGTGATCATGAGTCAGATGGCAAATTTTTGTTTTTATGTAGTTCTGCCCATATCAATGTACTGTCCAAAATGGTTCGTTGTTTATTTTTACTACTTGAGGTTCTTAATCTTGAAACAGTGTGATTTGCTGCTGCAGAAATAAAGCTGTAAGAACCTAGAAGGCATGCAGGTTGGCACACATAAATCTGTTCAGGTCATCTTAGTAGTTTAAGTTTATACCTTTATTTTGTCAATAATTAGAGCTTTCTAAGGATTGTTCATGTGTGATTTGCTTCTTAAACTTAAAACATTTTAGTTCAAACTTTTAACAAAATTAGAGCACTTTAATCCCATTACTTTGAGAAAGTGACTTTTTTAAAATTCCTGCAGTGTTTACAGATTTAGAAGTGAATTTCAATATCATAAACATTTCTACTTTAATTTTCATATTTTAATCCTGATTTCTTTTTATTTTGCTTTCTAACTGGTTTATGGTATGTACTTGGCTTTCTTAATGTGTTAAGGTTTTATCTAGTAACTTTCAAAATCTGTATTCAATAATATTATTTAGTAGGGAACTTAATTTATCAGTCATGGCAAATATTTTTTTTTATCTGTTTTGTTAAGCCTTAAAATATTAAAGGGGTTTATTAAATCCTGGATAATAGTATTTGTAGTTTTAGAAGATTGAAACCAAATCTCATCCTACTTTTCTGGTTAAACATGAATTGGCTTCCATGTCACAGCTGCTGAGTATCTTTAGCTTTTATGTCCTAATTTGCTCTCTATAATCTGTCACTTCCTTTTACAGCTTTTACATTTTCTCAGCAGAATTCTACCTTTTTTTTTTTTTTCTTAATAGTTAATATGATTCTATACACCAAGTGCAAACCACGGTTTGGGAGTAACTTCTCTGTTGGATCAGTTTAACTTGAGGATTTGGAATTTTTACATAGCTGATTTATGTCACAGTTTAGAAAAATGATCACTGTCTATTCTGATCTGAAACACTATACAATGTAGTGCTTCTCAGCATTGCAGCCTTGGACTCTGTCTCAAAATGCAAAATAGCTTTTCTTCTGTACAGGTACTATCAAGTGGTTTCCTATGCTCAAATCTTACCTTCCACACAGAAAAATGAGCAGAGCTTCCTTAGTTTTAGATTTTTAGGTTTTAAAGCACCGCTGGTTCAGCATCATTCTGAGTCACTATACTTTTGACAGTTTGAAGTTGAGCTTTTAAACCTGAGGAGGGCGTGTGCCTGTTTTTTAAATGGAAATCCATAAAACAGTTACATTACTATAATGTTTTGTGACCCAGAACTGATATCCAGAAGAGTTTGGGTTGTTTCTTCTCACAATGAAACAGGAAAGTTGCTTTACCAGAAATTATGGAGGCTCATTTTGTAATGCATCTGATAACAGAGCAGTATTGGTACCTGGTCGATAATATGAGCCTTAACACTTTCATCCTGTTCTACTTGTACTACACCAACAGCTTTTGAAATGTCTGTGATATTTTACCTGCTTTAAAAATAGATTACAGCATAGACGTTCAGATCTTAGACTGTAACTTCTTTCTGTATACTAAATAACTTCTTGTGATATGCTTCATCCTGTAGCTTCACCTAATTCCTAAGGCAGTAAAGTACAAGAACTTGAAATCTCAACTTGGCAGAGAGGTCATTCCAGCCATCTTTAAAATGCATTTATTAACATTTTTTTTTTAAAGTTAGTGCTTTAAGTTTCTTTTTTTTCTTTTTCCCATTTAAAGCACTTATAATTTAGGCTTTACAGGAATAATGTGAACATAATTATTAAAAATTAAGATGTATTCACTTTATGTGGAATTTTGCATTTGACATTTTAAATATTTCTTCGCTTGCATTTGACATATTTTAAAAATTTCTTCTATTGAAGGCCAATGCAAACCAGGATATCACTGAACTGGAGAATAAAGTGGCAGCTTTGAAATGCCAGTTTGAGAAGACTTTGAATGACTCTACTGCAAACCAAAAATTCTTGGAAGAGAACTTGGTGACAACAAAACATGACTTACTTAAGGTTCAGGATCAACTGTCCACAGCTGAAAAGGTTAGCATTTTATTATAATGTAAACCTGAGATCCTTACATTTTAAATTATTAGTAATTTAAGAAGCATATGCTACAGGATGCAGGATTTACTGGGTCACACTTGTTCCTGCATATTTTTGTTATTTCCATGGGAAAACACATTATATGTAAAATAACAAAGACACAACTAACTGTGGTTATAGCTAGATGAATACTTAAAAATTGCCCATTTGTCTGCATAGAACTTTTTGAATAAAACGTGTATTCCCAGTCTTCAGAAGACTTTTAGTCTGATTTCATTAGAAAATAAAGTTTGTGTTTCTCTGTCTCTCCCAGTAATCTCATTTGAATCTACTAGCTGACTTCATCTAAATTTGAATAAATTAAAGAAACTACTATTCTGAAACTTGAGGAGGAAGAGCAAATTATCTTTTTCAAGAAGTGTGTTAGCCTGGTTTTCGTAATATGCAAATAATATGTTGATGGTGTTATTATGTAGGAACTGGAGAAGAAATTCCAGCAAACAGCTGCCTATCGCAACATGAAAGAGATTCTCACCAAGAAGAATGAGCAGATAAAGGATCTACGTAGAAAGCTTTCCAAGTAAGTGATGCTGTTCTGCCTGTCCAAAGAGGGTCCTTGTTCTGGATCCATGTTCTGCACCCATTTCCTTTTTGGAAATGTGAAGCTGTCTCTAGAGCAGACAGTAAGTTTTCCCTTAAAAAAAATTTCAGGTAGGCTGTTCCCTGCTTTTTGGCAAGCCAATCCTTTTAATGGATGCGGGGTGAATAGGACTGGTGTGTGCAACAGCAGCTACCTTGTAGCAAAGTCATGGGAGAATTTAGTATGAAGAGGATACAAAGTATTCATGGTGTGGTAGATAAGCCTGAAAGCACTACACACAGAGGTAAAGATGGGAGATGTACCAGATGCTTTGGCATTACCTTATTTCTTCCACACGTGTTCATAGGCATGGGAAGTCCACGGTGTGTAAGCAGGATTAGGCCTACACTGAGTAAAGGAGGATGCACCATGGCCATTATATTGCCTAGAACACTATCATCCTGCAAATGTCAAGTGAACTTTGGCAACATGGGTGCCTTAGACCTATGCTGTAGGAGGACAGAGGTGCAACTTGAAAACTCCTGTCTAAATTTCTGCCTGTATTTTGGGATTTGTGGGTATGTTCCTGGTCGTTCCTTCACTCTGCTGTTTGCTAAACCAGCCAATTTTAAAAGGAGAAGATATTCTCAAAAGTATATATGTTTCTCTGTGCCCTAAGTCATACAGTGAACCTTAACAGGAATGCGTGATTAGTGGGAGTAATTTGTTACTTGGGTTTCATATTTTCTTTAGAGCCAAATTGTCTCTTGGGTATTTTCTGTTCTAATGATTTTATTTATTTAATCCTCAGATACGAGCCAGAGGACTAAAATACTGAAAACATCTGATCTATCAGAAGCTGCCATGGAAAGAAAATGTAGACTGGTATTATTTTTCAATAATTTTTGTTTTGAATGGTATATTTTTTCCTCCTAGTGCTTAAAGTAACTTTTTATTAATACTAATAACATGCTGAAACTCCTACCTTACTTTCTTGTAAACCTGCAATTTATAGGTATTAGTTTCTGTAGTCATGTTTTTAATTTTTAACCATCAACATTCCTTAAGAAACAGAAAACAGGAGCTTATTGAAGAATTGACATCACTCCCTACAAAGAAAGTTTATTTTTGTTAAGAAAAGAGGAAAAAAAAGAAAAAAAATAAGCATTAGGTTTTTTTGATGTCTCTAAGGTGGAAGCTCCCGTTGTTATTTTTGTATAGCTAGTGTAGCCATGGAGCTGCATTGTATGTGAAAATTCCATCAGTGGAAGTAAAAAGGAGGAGGAAAAAAAATGTAACTCACTGATTCTGTAATGTTGTTTCACACTAGGCATGTCATACCCCAGCAAAATGGGGTCAGTAATGTTTTCTAGAGAATGCTCATTAGATTATGAGGTAAATACTTTGTAGGAGAAATGCTGGACCCTTTCAAATAAGGCCACTAATTGAAGTTATGCTTTTTCACTTGAATTTATTTGAAACAAAGTTGAATAGCAAAAGACTGATTCTGATTTTGCCAGTATTCTTAACATTAAGATGATAATCTGAAAATGCATAGGAAGTTGCTAAGGGAGCAACTTTCTTGGGAAATCAGTTGGTTTAGATGGTTATCATCTCCTTTCTTAACGTAACCTCACCAGAAAACAGCTTACTTCTCTCAAGTCTTTTACTTGTAATCCTCTGCCTTGCGTTTATGTGGCAGCCTCTTAATAGTGCATTCTACTTGTCCATCTGTCCCTGTTCGTATGTATGTTGTATTTTACTCCAAATAAAACCATTACATTTTTAAACATGTAAACTTTAAGGAGCTGGGGTTTTTTATAGGAATGTTTTGTATAGCTCTTTCCTTAAGTATCTGTAAGAAAGGAGTAGCAAACCAGTAAAGAATATAGCTAGAAATGTGAACACGTACATTACAGATTCATGCTTAAAGCCATACCAAATCAAACCGCTGTAAAAAAGCGTACTAGTGGCAGGGCTGGGAAAAGGCTCGGGGGTGTGTGGTGTGTGTTACAGAAACTGGCATTTAACAGTGCTTGTCACAGGAGCTGTTTGAACTGAAATGGATCTTTCTTCCCCATTCTTTCTCATATGGGCAAAGCTGTTAAAGTTGCTCAAGCGGTGATGCCCCAGTCAAATCTGCCATAGGTTCGCAGCCTGTAAGTTCTTCTGTTGTCCTTTTCTCTCTACTGGTTAAGCAAGATTGGTTTGGGATAAAGTCCTGTGTCTGTAGCGTGATATTATTGCTGTAGTGCAGTAGTCGGGCTTTATGGGGTGACGTACTCCTCATGCAGTGTCAGTTTAAATTCATGAAAGGTAGTATTTTGCCCCTTGTGTACAGTCACTAAAATGTTACATTCTTAATAGGGATGCACTAAAGAGCTTTCTGGCCTGTGTTTGCTCAGAGCAATTATGTTGACACCAACAGAAGTACTTGTCTGCATGAATATTGTGTTTTTCTTCATAATAAAACTAATTTTGTTGAGATAGGTTACTGTTTCTAAAATGGCAGGCAAAGGATGAAGAAAGGCAGAGAATCTCATGACTTCTGCTGGTCTTCATTTTTCTGATAAGTCTTTGGCTGTTGACAGCTAGAATATTGACTCTGTGATAGACCTTCATTATCTGCTTAGAAACCATCTCAACAAGAAAGTACGCTATCAACTTCAGTGTATGGACAGGTCTCAATAAAATAAGTTGGCTGTAGGCAAGCATGGTTACAGACCTTGTTATCTCCTCAAATGAGTAAAGCAAATCTTGTAGAGAACTGTGCAGTGCAAAATTGAAACATCAACTTTGATTGCCTGTCTCGCAGATTGCCAGTTTCATGAGTGTGAGATCAGTGTGATGCTCTCATTGGTTTGTGTTGCAAAATGGTGAAGTAAAGGTCTAATTTGGAGCTCCTCATGAAAAATACGTTGTCTGTCAAAGGTGATGTACCTGTCAAAGAAAACCTGGAACATTATAAAATGTATAAATGTATAAAAATTCTCCTTTTGTTGAGATAGGTACGATATTTTGTATTTTGAAAATGAAGATGACATCTGAACCTCTCCTGCCAGTGTCTGATGTTTCTAAAACTTTGCTTCTTTCCCTGAGGTGTAAATTTTAATACTGCTTTTACCAGCCTTTGTTCTTTGGAACTTCATTATACTGCTCGAATAGCCGTCATCCATTTCTTCTACTTCAGCTGTTAATTCCCTAGTTGTGCCTGAAGGGAACATTTAAAAAGAAAATTTCTCTATAACTGGCTGATCTGCAGGAATCAAATCTTTTTCAGGCTGGGTGGGTTTTTATTTTGCTTGCAGTCTGAAGAATATTTTCTGTGGGAATGAAATCTAGGCAGCTCAGCTTCACTAGTATTAACTCTGACAGCTAACAAACAACCCTATGCTCTAACCGTGACTTGAGTTCAGCAGTTGGTCGTTAATAAATGAGCCAGCAGTGCTGTGTGCTACCATCTTAATGAGACAGTATATTACCCAATGTTCTTTAACTGTTAATAAAGTACTCCTTAATCTGTTTTTTTTCTTGTGAATAATACCGTTTTTTAAAATGTCCTCAGATGAATACTAATTTATGTTGAAACTTGAACTGCAAGTGCTCATCTTTATTTGATAGACTGATGTAAGGACAGCTGCAATTTGGACATTTCCCATGGGAAACCCACAGTTATCTGCCAGGCACTTAAGATTTCAGTGCAGCCAAAATATCCTTAAAATACCTCAGTTCAATTTCACTTTTCTGGCATTTTCAAGGATGGCTCTTGGCTTCTGTGTGATACCAAATGCTGTCAGGCCACAGTGAAATGATTCTTGCCGACTCAGGAAACAGATATGAATCATCTTGGGGTGTCTGGTGGCTGAATGGATCAAGCTTGAAATGTTTGGTCTGGTGTGTTCCGGGAGAATGTGCCTTTTAAAACATATTAAAAATGATTGAATGTAATTTGAAGGTAAGTTTGTATGTGAGCAGGTAAGAATCGTTATTGTAATTATTACTGTAAACATTTCTTAACTGGCTTTGAGCAGAGAATGTTCCCACGGGAGTTACCCTAAGACTGTTAATTTTGACAACGTCCCAGTGAAAGCATTGGCCCAGGATTCCTGCCCTGCTCTGCCTGCCTACAGGCTCCCTGAAGGCACCTAGATCTGCCCTCCTTATCACAGTCTCCTCTCAGACATACACTGAAACATTAGGCAGCCTATTTGGAGTTGACTCTTCTCCAAATAAAGGTGGGTAGGTACATGTCATTCTGTTTCAACAGTCTTAATATCTAGAGACTTTTAATTATTGTTTTTCTTTTAGGAACCTATTAATGTAGTGTCTTGGAGTGTCCATTGAAAGTAATGGTCATGCTGAGTGGTTGGTGCAGGACTCTGACAGGGCTGCCCATGACTGACAGCTGCTGGTGAACAAGAGAGCTGCCTGGAGATCTCCCCAAACTGCAGGTGAGGTTTGACAGAGAACGCACGAACTGGCAGACAACAAGCAGAACAACTGACTGGATAGGCCAGGTATCTTTTTTAATTTTAGCGAGGTGCCAGTTTGTGGCTCTCTTGTTTTGTGGCCAGTTCTGAGGTCTGGGTGCAATGGGGTAAATCAGAACTGTGTTGAGTGTACCTTCGTGGAGGGAGTATCCTAAAAAACCCACACAGTCAGAAGATGTATAGAACTGAGGTACTAAAGAAAAGCAAGGAAAATAAAAAGAATTACTCTTCTCAGGCATGCTTTTCTTGGGAGGCTGAGGTAATGCAAAACAGTTTTAAGGATGATTAAGAGGCTGGATATGACTTCAGGGTACAGACCTTAAAGGCGTCATCTACAGTTTGGAACTAAGCAACAGGTGGTAGTGATGAGCTAGAAGGAATAATTGCAGTCTAATAACTGTTCAGAGGAGTAACTGTAACCTCCAGTTACACATAAAGCGATCATCCAACAGTTGTCATGGTCTATGAGTTGTCAAAGATCTGGAAATCTAGCTGGATTCCTTCTTTCCCCTAAAGTGAGGGAACGTGGAGCTTAGATTAGCAACTGTGAACAGTGAATCCAAATAGAAAAACCGTATGTGGAAGCTGTTGCTCTCTTGACTATATATCTGCCTCCCTTGATAGTATCACTAAACACTTGCAGAAGCTGTTTAGACTCTTCTGTCATTCCCCTTTGATACTCATCTAATACACTAACAGCCAGTATGTTTCCATTTGGAAGTCAGTGCCTCCAGGAACAAGAGGTACTAAACACCAAAGCTAGCCACTGCTGACACCTTGTCCCCCTCCCATGCATCTGGTTCATCAAGGAAAGTGCAGAGGGTTTATTTTTAAATCTAGGGGTTACAGTCCTACATGTTGGATGTACCACAATGAAGTCCAGGCTGCTTGGTAACCTAGGAGTTGTCCGTACCAGACTTCTTCCACCACTGATTATTCCTCCCTTCCTTGTTTCAGTCTCTTTTGCCAATAGAAGTGTTAAGCTTCTCTCACACCCTCAGATCATGGTCACCAACCTGTTTCTAGGGCCCCTTTTTGTCTGTATTTTAAGTAGCTGGAAAACGTGCTTGGCTTCTTACTGTACTGGCATCAAGAGATGCAAGCCCAGGATTTTTAGCTGGTACCTTCATCTGAGTAATTCCAGTTTTGCTACAGTGAGAAATGGAGTTCTCTGCTTTATTTACCAGCTTCTGACTATGTTTATATAGGGCAGTTCTCATGCTGTCCCGTCAGTCCCTGGCCTGCTGTGGAGATGAACCCCTATCCTTCTCAACCACTCCCCCACACTCTCAAATTTGCTAGGTACTGGGGGGAAAAAATTCTTTCTAATTCTCCTTGAACATGAGCAGTGAAATGATCAAAATGTCTATCAGAGGCTTGTCTTTGTCCCTGAAGATAGAGCCCAAGTTGTCCCCCAACCCAAATGAAGGAAGTTCAAAGGAGATAAAATCTCGATGAGCATTGGAAATAGCATATTTATTATCTGAGGTGTGTATGGAAAGTCCCATGCCAAGAATTCCTGAATGTTAGCTGTTTAAATACCTTTAAATATATTGAAAGCCTCAATATCCATCCCAAGGAGCCACTGGATGACAGGCACTTTGCTGGGTCCCTATGTGTATGACAGCCTTTAAAAAAAAAAACCATAGTAGTTTGTGGTTGGAGTGGCTTATGAGGCTGATGTTTGTGAGAGAGGCAAGGATTCGTTTCATTGCGTCTGCACCTGATCTGGTCTGACCTGAGCTGAGGACGCCACATCCCTCAGCCTGCACAGTCTCCCTGGTCCATTAGTAAGCTAGTTTGAAATGTAATGGGAAGGAGGTACAAAGCCAAGGAAATGTTTAACTTGATTACGCTCATCAGTAGCAGTAATCTATTCACACAGAAGCATCCCAAGTGCCAGTGATGTGCTATTTTTTAAGGCTGCCTCTTTGCAAGTTATTAAATGCTGTAAGTTATTTATATGCATCATTTGTAATAAATCCCACCGGTAGTGACAGACATTTCATTTTTTAACCATTTGAAAAGTTTTCATGATGTGGGACAGCTGACATATCTGTAGCTTCTCAGTGTGTGTCCTTCAGTTTAATAGGTCTAAAACGACCTTGGATTTTTCCTTCCAGCAGAATTCAGGTTGATGCATGAGCTGTATTTCCAGGCCTAGGTGGCATGTTGCAATTCTGCGGGCAAGACAAGAACTGCAAGGATGTTGCAGGAGAGCCACGAGCACCCTCAAAGCTGTACTCTGAAAGGAATTGGCAAACCCTGATGTTTTCCAATGACAACTTTGGTTTCTAGCAGTGTTAAAACACACCATGAAGAATGGATTCATTTACAGGAGATGCATAAAGCTCTTGCAGTCACCTTTTCTAGCAAGCAAAAAAGTGGCATCCCACTTTGTGACTTTGTTACTACAGATGGCTGATCAGCAAGTCCACCAGAGTAGTTCTGCCACTCTCAACAGCACTGCGTGACATGCTTTGCAGTTCGGGCTCGTGTCCAGCGGCCCCATGGTAGGTGTTCTCACCTGGACCCACAGCTGGATGTCTCGGTGCTGCCAGCACCTGATGGGACACTGGAGCAAGCACACGCAGTGCTGGCAGGGAGCAAGTTCCTGGTGTTGGAGGAGTGAGACTGGCTGCAGCTGAGTGAGTCTTATTTGTAAAATGGACCTGAAAGGTGCGCAGTCCTGATCCAAAAAAAACACATTTAGGCAGAGGAAGGAAGCTGAGTACTTAGAGTTGTTCAGCCCTTTTTGATTGCTACAGACGCTGCCAGCAGCCTCCTTTGCTGGGAGACCTCTGTCTGAAGTGGTTGAGCTCAAAGTGTACCTTGGCAGGGACCCAAACGCACGGGGTTCATGTTCAGACCTGGCTTCTGAGTGTGCATTCAGGTGACCCAAAGGCCCCCTAGGTCCTTCTGCCTCCACAATGGGCCATGGACACCTTTTCCCAGTGGCATTCATATATATTTGGTCCCTGCTGCTTAGAAGTATTTTAAAAGCAGCCCCTCAGACAAGTTCATCCGCAGCGGCGGGGTTTGAGCCTGAAGGTAAGTGAAAAGAAACTGGGCTATGTCATGCTCTCACACACACACAGAGTGTGTAGAGGGAGGGTGGTATTCCCAGGGGGTCAAACTGGACTGTCGTACTCAGGGCTGCAGCAGGCTGGGGACCTGTATGGCTGGTAGGGACTCTTTCAGGGCCACTTTTGGGGCTGGGCTGGTTGGGGGTGAGCACTAGGGCACAAGTGATGGGACGCCCAAGGACCTGTTTAGGACAAAGGATATTGGAAATCAAAGGAAGCTCTGACAACCACTAACCCCAATCCTGATGGTGTGGGAACCCCTTCCCTGTGCTATGAAATCCAGACTGGTGCCCCATGCACACAAATGCCGCTCCTGGGGAAGAGAGCCCTTTGGGGAAGGAGTGTGCTGATTCCAAAACCAAACTGTAGCCCCAGTGTTATTTCCTCCCAAGTGTCAAGTTGGCACGTGAGCTGACAAAAATCCCTGGGCTCACATCCTTCCCAGAAATGCCAGTCAAAACCCAAGCAGCTATTCACCCAAAGTACCAATTTTATAGTTCTGTGTGTGTCTATAATCTATTTACCAGCATTCCTACTTTAGTATGTGCCTGTTAATAAGATTAGTAATTAAAAAGCTTGATAGGAATTGGCAAGCATAGCTCCTCCGCCTTTCCCTTCCCTCCCCTCCAAGCTGGGCTGGCGTGGAGTCTGAGGCAAGGCTGGCAGAGTACCTGAAGGAGTGAAGGCAGCAAGGCTCTGCTGAAACCTCTGCCTGCAAGGAGGCGATGGAGAAATCCCGGCCCCTATGGGACAATCCCCTACAGTTTGTTTTCGCCTGCATTTCCTATGCCGTGGGGCTGGGAAATGTGTGGAGGTTTCCATACTTATGTCAGATGTATGGAGGAGGTAAGTGTGGTTTATATTTCTTGCTGCCCTCGAGGAGGAGTGTGGCAAGCTTTAAATCTAAAAGTATGTTGTCCGTGCTAATGCCCTGTCCACCCAGCGGGGTCCAGGGCAGAGCAGGAGGTCAGGGTTTTTGTTGGTGTGCAGTCTCTTCTATTGGCACTTTATTTTACATATTCTTTAGGATAAAGCTTTTTTACCTGACAGCTACCCCGATATGGTGGCCTTGTTTCCTAGAAGTGCAAAGAAACAGTTGGAAGGCCCTGTTTTCTAAAAGGTTGGAGATAGCGAGAGATGTAGGTCCACGTAATATTAATTTATTGCTTTCTTGTCCTGTTGAACCACTCTGAAGGCATCAGAAACTAGTTTGCTTTCTGGTGGGTTCATATATAGGGACTTGGAACTTAACGAGAAGGGGAGATGCTTATGCTTATTTCATTTAAGGATCAGAAGTATCACTTCAAATTTCTGTCGTTTATGTGTTGTCTTTTGTACAAAGCCTTACTTTAGGAGGTGATAACTTGGCTGCAAATCTGCCTCAAAGTTGGCTGAAACTCCTTAATCAACAGGAGTTCTGCCGCTAAAGCCTCCCCAGAAGCTTTGAAAATGGGGAATAAATTGTTTTGGGCTCCAAAAAAAGTAAGGTCTTTGAAAGTTTTCCTTCTCCTAGGACAAACTGAGTAAAGATGATGTCTATATCGTATACCAGCCACAGAAGTTCTTCCTCAGAAATCAGAAGTCAGTTAATTAAAACCCAACAGTAATAATCTCTTCTAATATACAGCTACCACTGGTTAATGACCACATTTTGAGGAATCCTTATAAAGACCCTCTCTTCTTAAGACATCCCAGTTTTATACTGCTTCTCCTGCTCATCTGTTGTCATAGTGTTGGACCCGCCTCAGTCGTGCATTAAGTGGCGTTGCAAGCATCTGCCTTGTTTGCTTCTGGTCTGTTTTCACCTTTTCCTCCTTTTAGGACGAAGCACACTGAGATGTTTAAGTGCTTTTTTGCTGGGTTTGTGCTTGTTTTGTTGGCTTGTAGCTTACTTCTAAATGCACGTGTGGTGGTAGGGGTTGGTTTATGCTGGTTTTTGAAATGCCAGCTCAGCACTGGGACTGCATCAGAGCTGCTCTGTGGGATCAGGTCAGAAAAATCCAGATAATACAGTGGGTGAAGTTACAGTAGAAGCTAGATGCTGCAGCTTTCTTAGACGGTTGAGATAGCAGATACGACAGACGTGATGCAGTTCTAGGTGTGTTCCTCTACATGGATGCTTTTGAGGGTAAAGACTTCATGTCTGATGCTGAAGTCTAGCACAAAGCTTAAAATGCAAATATACCTGTACACAATTGGACTGCATGTGATCAGTTCACTAGCAGCGTATTTTGGCAGATGTCCTGAAGGACAGCAAAACTCAGACAGTGAGGGCCTTTGTGTGGTTTAGGCTCTTCTTTTCGGCCATGTAAGCATAAATAGGTGGTGAAAATTCTCTGAAATGTAACCAAAACTGGAATACTTGATTAACCTGACAAAAAGAATAAATAAACCCAAGTATTTTCTAAAAAGCATGTTTTTATACATGCACTGTTTTTATCCTCCCTGGTTAAATTTCCCAGGGGAGAGGTAGCTCTCTCTGCTGTGAAGCTAACACTCTTGACAGCAAGCTTTTCTTTTCTTGATTGCTTTTTACTGTCCTCTTAAAAAAGGATTTGGTTGCTTTTGAGGGGTCTGCAAAACCCACGCAGACAAAACAGAATTTCAGGAACATAAAAGCTGGATAATGCCAGGCACCAGGCTTAGGGAGGATGCCAGCAACTGCTTGTTTGGCATCTTCCTTCTAGAGCGACACAGAGCCAGTCCCTGTCCTGCCCAATGCAGCAATAGAGCCCTTATCGCTGATGACACTCATAAACAGGGTGTTTGCAGACTTTGTGACCTCCTGTCTTTCCATCCGTCAGCAGATTGCCTCCTCCTCCTCGCTCTCTTCCAGAGAGCTTGACCTGAGCAGAGCAGGGGGGTTTCAGACCTCACAGGTGCAGTTAGTCTGTCTTTAAGCAGACTGGGCTAGGCTGGAATGACACTGGGATGGGTTTACAGCAGGGCAGGTGTTCAGCAGCGCTGAGCCCTGAGCGAGGAAGCCCCTGGGCACCCGGTGGGATGCTGAGCAGAGGCAAGGGTGCCGCTGGCCAGGCCCAGCGCCTCGACCAGACCCAGCGCACACTCCGCGTGTTGTGCCAACTCTGGGGGTCCAGCCTGGGAGCTGGTTTTTGCAGGCAGTTGGCACCGTGTGTAAGTGAGCAGGGAGGTCAGTGGGACTGTGCTGGTTCACCGTGTATAAGGAGATGGTTCATATGGCTGCCCTGAGGCACTTACACGAGGCGTTTTGGTTTAGGAAAAGTAGCATCAGGAGCAAGAGCTGCATGCAAACAGGGTGCAGAGCAAGGGGCAGGGAGCTCAGCCCCAGCAATCCCAGCTGTGGGAGGACATTGGGGTGAAGAACAAGCCTGAAAGCACTCCTCCTCCTTGCAAGGTGGCAAAGCCAATGCCAAGCACGTGGCAACGCTGCTGGGAGGATGGGAAAGTCTTTGCAAAGGGCCTGATGCTGATTTCCCCTCCCCACCCTCCGTGGTACAGGGCAAAACTCACCCGGGCAGCTGCTGGGGAGCTCTCACCCCACCAGGGCAGGGGGGCTGGAAGAGCTCTCAAACCTCCGACAGGCATAGGAAGTTATCTAAACAGACTAACAAAGGGGTTGTTAATAACAAGAGAGCCGGGAGGTGGGAAATTAATTCCCAGAATAAACCGGATTATTATTCAGTGTTTATTTTCAGTTCTTTGCTTCAGTCGCTGCCCAGAGTTCATTCCTCCATGGTGCTGCACAGAGCCCATTGCAAGGAATGTTAATGCTGCAGATTAAATCCTAAATAAGAGATATTTACGTAAATATTTTTGGCTTGCTGTAAAAAGGGAAACAGGAAAGCCTTCACAAAAATCCAGGGTTTGACTCAGTCAGCAGCTCTTTCTGAAGTGAGCTCCAAGTTGAGGACAAGGATTTATTATTATTTTTCCAGCAGAAATTTAAGCGGAAGCGCATCGTGGTTGCTGGGTAGGAAGGTCCTTTCCCCTCCACCACCACCAACCTGCCCATTCCTGCTGCTGCTTTTCTGCAGGAGCATCCCTTTGGCTCTCTGTGCGGGGGGAGCAGGGATGAGCAGAGGGGTGGGAGGAAGCTGTGTGCCTTGGCCTCAGGGTCTGCTGCCACACGTGGGACCCTGGGGGAAAAGCCTTCACCCTTTTTCTGGTTCTTGTGTGCGCAGCATAGGGATTTGGGGGAGATTTTGGGGTTGTTTGTGGGGTGGGGGTTTAAGCCCTGCCAGACTTCAAGTGACTCAAAACTCTATTCAACACAGACGTTGCTGTTACTTTTTCCTTGAGCGCTTTGGCTCCGCTGCAGAACACCACGCACAAAGTAAATCTTTCCCTCGTCCTCTTTCTCTCATTATCTTCTGCGAAGTTTGGCTGGCGTTAGTTACCCTTTAACAGCCCTGGCCCGAACATTGTTCAAACCGCCTGCGGAGCACCTGGGCCGCCCTGCCGCACCAGCCAGGCCACTGGCACAGTTTAACAGCAGAAATCCCAGCTCTGCCAAGTGCTTGTGGAAAATTCCCTGCACCCAGGTGCTCAGCGCCCACCGGCACCTGGGGCACCACCTGAAACCCTATGAGATGCCCTCAGGGTTGGGTCATGCCCTCGAAACACGAGGTGGCCAGACAGGACCTAGCCTTAGCCAGCTCCTGGGACACGAACAGGGTGATTTGACCACAAATAGGGCAATGTGGTGTTTAGTATGCTGCCGATCTGCTGAAGGCTATCTCTTGGGTTTTTCTTGCAGGTGGTTTTTTGATCCCATATTTTATCATGCTGATCGCTGAGGGGATGCCGCTGCTCTACTTGGAGCTGGCCGTGGGGCAGCGCATGCGTCGGGGCAGCATCGGTGCCTGGAAAATAATAAGCCCCTACCTCTGTGGTGTCGGTATGTTCTCAGTTTTCATCTTCAATTTTAAACACCTGGGGAAAACAGGTGACTTTTGAATGGAAAACTTCTGTCTTTCAGAGGAGAAACCAGGTGGGAGCTGGGGTTTTACTGGGTCTCACCAGGCTGAGCAAAGCGGTTATCCAGATGCCACACTGCATCTATTTACCCTGTCCCCTGTGGGGCATTGGAGCCAGACCCCAGCTCAATGTGCTGGGTCCCTAGCCCTGGAGGTGTGCGTCCCTGCCAAAATTACAGTGTGAAGGCGAGCCCTAAATCCATTCCCTGGGGCTGCCTGCAATGAGCTTTGACCCCAAGAGCATCTTCCCATGATCCCACTCAACATGGAGTGATAAAACAGTGCCTTAATTTCTTACCATCCCTGCCTACCATTTACCGATGCCCCCTCTTAGCTATTATGTCATAAAATTACCCCGATAACCCAAGCTATCATTAATTTGCTTATATGCATATTTTATTTTTAACAATACATTGAATACTCACCCCCCAGTGGCTAATGTATAAAATCCAGTGGAAGATCCCCCTGATGGGAGGAGGAGCAGCTGCAGCAGCAGGGGCATGCCCTGTGTGCAGGGCTGTGCAGGGGCAAAGCCCCTCCACGTGCCAGCTGCAGTGCCCTTCTGAGTATTACGGGGCTGGTGGTGATTGGGGTTTTCATTGCTGACCAAGTGCCTCTCTCCATGCCCGCAGGTGTTGCCAGTGTTGT
Organism: Microhierax caerulescens; assembly: GCA_035590215.1. NCBI lineage: Eukaryota > Metazoa > Chordata > Aves > Falconiformes > Falconidae > Microhierax > Microhierax caerulescens. Next base: position 96,399,617 of record JAVJGJ010000047.1, read on the forward strand.
CGTCTCCTTCTTCCTCTCTATGTACTACAACGTGATAAACGCCTGGGCCTTCTGGTACCTCTTCCACTCTTTTCAGGTGTGTGGGCACCAGTGGTACAGCTTGGCCCTGCTGTGGCCATGGACAGTCATGGTGGCTTTGCATTGGTGCTGGATGTTGCATGGCACCATCATCAGCTGGGGATGGGGGAGCCCAAAAGCTCCAGAAACCCTTCCAGGGCTTTTGTGGTGGGGGAAAAATGAGGCAGTGGTGTCCCCCTCCAGGGGGTCCCCAGGGGCATTGTGGTATCTCCTCCTCACCATGAAATGCTGGCCAAGGCCGGCCCTGTGATGCCATGCTTGCATGTGCCTTGGTGGTGGCCATGGTGTCCTGTACCCTGGGATGGGTCTGTCTGAAGGTGCAGGAGAAGGTTGGCCCTGGGGGTGAGGATCAGAGAGGGTCAGAGATGCTTGGTCCTGCAGGAGAGAGTCAGTCTGGTCACCCCCAGGGAAAAGGGTCAGAGTGGGTCTGTCCTTCGGGAGAGGGTCATTCCGTGGGGAGATGATCAGAAAACAGCAGTCCTTAGGGAGAGAGGGTCTGTAGATAACATCCCCAGGGAGAGGGTCATCCTCAGCCCCAGGCAGCATGATGCAGGGACAAGCAAGCTGTGGGCAGAAAGCCACCCTCACCTTCACGCCCCCCCACCCCCTGCTGGCACCCCAGCTCTCCCCACCATGCTGACAGCTTCTCTCCCCACTCCCCTCCCTCCCAGGACCCCCTGCCATGGGCCACTTGCCCCCTGAACAGCAATCGCACTGGCTATGAGGAGGAGTGCGAGAAGACGTCGTCCACCCAGTACTTCTGGTACCGGCAGACCCTGAACATCTCTCCATCGCTGGAGGCCAGCGGCAGCATGCAGTGGGAGCAGGCGCTCTGCCTGACGCTGGCCTGGCTGGTGGTCTACCTCTGCATTCTCCGTGGCACTGAGTCCACCGGCAAGGTGAGAGGCGGGTGCAGCCCCGCCAAGCCCAGGCAGGACATGGAGAAGATGAATGTGTGCTGAAAGGCAGCAGCCAGCCCTGCTGCCTCTGCCACCCTGTAAAGTTGTAACTGAAGAAGGCTCAACCAAAACAGAGTGCTATTTAAAAAAAACATCCAGAAAAATCCTTTAAATGCAGCCACCTCTGCTGCAAAACCAGCCACCAGGCTGCTGGCCCTGCAGAAAGCCATCTGCCAAAGGCAAAGCTGTGGCAGGATTCTTTGGTTTTTGGAAGTAAAGAAAAAAAGACATTTACCAGGCAGTGTTGCTCACTTTGTATTCACAGCAGAAGTTGTGAGGAAGGGGGGGAAAAAAGCCCTAGCTGAGCCTGCACTAAGAAGCAAGCTGAGGGTTGTAATCCCCAAATCGTCTTAGCTGAATGCAGAAAGCCAAGAGACTGTAAACTAGGAATAACCCCTTAAACTTGCTGTAGCTGGCTTTGGGGGCAAAAGGGCTATTTATATTAATATGAATAATAATAGAAACCATGCAGTAATATTATTTATATAATAATATAAATAATAGCTTGTAAAATAATTAATATAAGTTAATATGAAAAATGTATTTAATAAATAGCCAAGGAACATTGAAACAGCATCATAAAGGCAGTGTCTCATCACGGGGAGGAGGGGCATGTGGGGGTTCCCCTACACCCCTTGTGCAGGAACAACAGTGGATTTGGGCAGTGGGTGCAGGGCTGTCCTGCTGTGGCAGGTGAAGCTGCTGCATCTCCAGGTGTGCGATGGGAAAAGGCAGATGCCAGCTGGCAGTGCAGGCAGGTGCATATTGGAGGAATATTAGTAATTATTCAGCCAATTCTCCTCCTAAGAGCTTCGGAAGGTGTTTTTTTTGTGAGCCAGTTTTTATATAAGTTTCTGGGTGAGCCACTGGGATACATCCCAGCAAAGAGAAGGTGAGTGCATTCTCCCTTTTATTTTTTTTCCTCACAACTGTATTTTTCCAATGCAGAGATTGAACATTTTAGATTCAAATTTAGGGATTGATCAAAAGCTCATGGAAGACAACGTAAAGATTTCATTCCCCCCATCCCCCATCTGAGTTACATTAAGTTAAAGTCTTTTTCACATCTGAACTAAAATGGTTTCATTCAAGTTTGAGTTGACCTTTTATGAGGTCTGCTCGCCCTCCTTCTAAAG
>JAVJGJ010000047.1:96401889-96416134 GCA_035590215.1 Microhierax caerulescens
TAAAGCAGATGATGGATGACCTTTGTCTAATGAGTTCCTGAAAGACGGATAGATAGTTGCAAACTGGTGTTACTCCACTAAATACTGCAGAACTGAGTTTGTAAATGCTGCAAATATTTTAGATTTTCTTATTTCTCCAGTCAAAGAGAAGACTTTGGGAACAGTAGCACAGGTCATTATTACTAATAAAAACTTGTTTCCCATAAACCTAGATCTAAAGTTAGATTTATCTAAAAATATTTTTTCAAAGATTAATACAAGGTAACAAACATAATAATAGAAATTATTTATATAAAGTAAGTGAGACTGACCACAGCAGATTAGCTGTCTTATGTATTCTTTAGACCAAGGCATTTCCCCTTCTTTCCCCAGGTCGTCTACGTAACAGCCTCTTTGCCATACTGCGTTCTCATCATATATCTCATCAGAGGATTAACGCTTCACGGAGCTGTGAATGGGCTCATCTACATGTTCACACCAAAGGTACAGAAAAGCCATACCAATTTTTTTTGTTAAATGTTATTAGTTACCACATGTGTAGGTTTTTAAAAGATATGATACTCCTTTTCCTTACATGGAATTTTTGCAGCACTAGCTTAGGTAGCTGGAAATGCTGCCTGGGAGTGGCTGGAGGGTGCTCCGCTCTGGTGCCCTTAAGCTGCTTGCTTTATCCTGCAGAAAGAGCCCTGCCCATTCACACAACCTGGAGCATATTATTTTCAGACTGAGCAGTACGCCTCCCCAGAAACCACCCCTGAGCTCAAACAGGTGCAGGAAGGGGCCCATCCCCACAGGCTGGAAGGGGCATCCTTGCGCAGTTTCATGCTCCCACTCTCTGTCTGGTTTTGCAGCTGGAGCAGCTGTCGAACCCCAAGGCGTGGATCAGTGCTGCCACGCAGATCTTCTTCTCCCTGGGCCTGGGTTTTGGCAGCCTCATTGCGTTTGCCAGCTACAACGAGCCCAGCAACAACTGCGAGAGGCATGCCATCATTGTCTCGCTGATCAATAGTGTCACGTCCATATTTGCCAGCATTGTGACCTTCTCCATCTATGGCTTCAAGGCAACGTTTAACTACGAGAGCTGTATAAACAAGTAAGAGCCTGGTTTTCCACTTGCTTTCCATTCCAAGCCATTCTGGGCAAGGTAAGAGGGGAAGTAAATATGTAACAGCATACAGCACTGCCCCAAAACCAGATCTAATACTGCTCTAATAAAGCTAATGGCACTATTTAAAGTGATGAAGTCTGAGACGAAAGGTCAGGGCTGGCTTTCCTTTTGACACCTGGGTGCCACTTCCAGGCACAGGCCAGGTCGAGAGGATGAGTCTGTCTGGGCAAGTCACAGCGGCACTATCCCCTGTGCCCTGGTCCTGGCACATGCTTCTGGGTGTGTGTGGAAGTTGGTTAATAAAATGCAGCAATGCTCAGCTCCCTTCGTTTCAGGCTAAGCCCAGTGCCAGGAGCTCAGCCTCCTTGGCAGCGATGCTCTGGAGGTGCCCAGCAGCCTGCAGGATCGTGCCCTGAGGCAGCAAGCTCACATGCAGTCCCCGGCACAGGGCCCATGGCGGTTACACTTTTACTCAAATTTTTACAGTCTTCGATCTCTCTGCTGCTCAGAGAGGAAACCAAGCTGCTAGTCCCTGCTTGTTGCCAAAAGGCTCGTTAAATTGATGGGCTGTGGACGTGAGACTGGAGGGCAAAGGGGAAGAGACGCCGGCTGGCACCCAAAATACCTGCCTGGGAGCGACGAGGTGGGCACAGGGGCTGCTCCCTCTGCCCATGTGCCAACACGGTGCTGGAATTGCTGTGGTTCTGACTGGGGGATACTGGAGCCCTGGGGGTGACAGAGCATCCCTGCATGGGGGCCAAGGGAGAAGGGGATGAGGTATAAAACTGGCCTCAATTCTGTACCTTGGCCTGAAAGCCATTGAATTCCCGTCATCTTTCCCAGGGTGATTCTGCTGCTGATGAACGCTTTTGACCTGGAGGAAGGCTCTTTAACAGCAGACAACCTCAGCAAGATGAAGGACTACCTCATGGCCACCCACCCCCAGGAATATGCCCAGCTATTGCCACAGCTCAAAAACTGCAGCTTGGAAGCTGAGCTAGATACGGTGAGTGCCCGCCTCGTGCTGGCACCTGGGCTTCCCTCTGCCCTTTCCTCCTGAGCCCAGGCAGCCCCGCAGCCCCACGTGGGCACGTCCCGCTCCCAGGAGCGCCTGGCCGGGGGCTGTGGGTGGGGGTCCTTCCTCCACTTGGGGATGGGGCGGGGGGCACTGGCTCAGCCCAGCCAGGGGCTTGCTCAGGTCATTAGCAGCTGAGCTGGGTGGCAATGCGGCCGGACCTCCAGCTCCAGCTGCAGGGCAGGGCAGATCTTGAAGGTTTGGAGCAAATAATTTTGCTATGAGCATCACCGCACCAGTTTGTGTGCAGTTTGAGTAAGCTGGTGAAGATCTCATCCGCCTCTGTTGTGCAAAACCACCACCACAGGTGTATTTTGTCCAGGTACAGGGTCAGTCATTTAAGTCCCTGTTCTTATGTCCTTTATCAAGCTGAGGAGCTGCCTGTAACTCATTTTTTCCCTTCTTCTGGCCGGCAGGCCGTCCAGGGGACAGGACTGGCATTTATAGTCTACTCTGAAGCGATCAAAAACATGGAGGTGCCCCAGCTGTACTCCGTGCTCTACTTCTTCATGCTGCTGATGCTGGGCATCGGGAGCATGCTGGGCAACACTGCCGCTATCCTCACGCCGCTGACGGACAGCAAGGTCATTGCTGCCCATTTCCCCAAGGAGGTGATCTCGGGTAAGCACCCACCGTTCGCAGCGTAGGCTGTGCAGCGAGGGGGCACGGGGGGGAGCGGGGAACAGCAAATATGCTGCGGGAAGGGTTTGCCTGCCCTTGGGAAATCCTGCCCAGCACCTTCCTTCGGGAGGTCTCAAAGCACTCGGGCAATTGTGTGCTGCGTTGCAGGCTTCCCAGTGCACCCCAGCTCCTTCAGACTGGTGTCTACTGACCAGTGACATTCAAATGGCCAAGACAAATATTAAGATACCTGCACCGAGTGGCTCTTGGGCTGCATTGCCAGTATCCTAGCTGCGAACCACCTCCCTCAAAGTGCCACACTACTTAGTCAGGCATGGAAATCAGTCGTCCCAACTTAAAACCTGTTTTAGCTGGATGCCCAGCAGTAACCACAGATGATGCGTGCACACACGGCAGTGGGTTCTCTGGGCCCTACTGGGATGATGGACCATGACTGTGCAGGTCTAAGGAGCAGCAGTTTAAGGATACACCAGCGCAGTCACACACATACTTTTTTCCCATTGGAAGAGACCTCTCTTTCTCCTTGGAGAAAGCTGCTCCTTGACAGAAAGTAGTAGAAAGCCCACCAGCTCTTTAGTCACAAGTAGTATGACATTTCCCAATGCAATTAGATTTCCAGGTCCAATGGCAGTGTCCCTGTTTTATCCATGCAGGTGTTGTGTGTTTCATTAACTGTGTGATTGGCCTGATCTTCACCATGGAGGCTGGAAATTACTGGTTTGACATATTCAATGACTACGCAGCCACCCTCTCACTGCTGCTCATTGTGCTGGTAGAAACCATTGCTGTGTGTTACATCTACGGGATAAGAAGGTAAAAGCTTGAACCCTTCTTTCTTCATAGCAGGATAGCTGGGGGAGTGACTGCTGGCCCAGATGACATATATATAACACTGCCACCGCACAGGCTAAATACACTATGGTATCAGCAAGGCAATGGGGACCCCTGCCCTGCAGGACCCCTTCCAGGGCCTCTGGCTTGGGGCTGTGTGGGGACCAGGCTGGGCTGACACCTTCTCTGCAGGAAGGGGAGAGCTGAAGAGCCATATGTGCTGCCCCCTGCTCTTCCTGACTTTGGTCTCAAGAGCACCTTCTGCCAAAACTCCTCCTTGCGCAGTAATTCAGCACAAGCACACCGGTGCTGGTCAGCCTGCTTTCAGGGATGGCCACCTCAGGCATTGCTGGTCTCCCAAGTCATCCGTGTGGGTAAAAGCAAGATTCTGCATCAGGGAAGGTTTTAAACAGCAGAGCTGTTTGTGCTCAGGGCATCTAAGGGAAAAGGCTTTAGTATTTGCTTTGTTAGTCTGCTAGCACAGTCTATGTACAGCACCTACATTGGTACGACACCCCTGAGGAGTTCAGAGCCTGCAGTCAGATCCAGGTTTCCTGCACAAGTTCGGTATTCCAGCACTAGTACTCCCAGCCCTAGTACCTCCTCAAAGACAGCTCAACTAACAGTGGTGAGAAGAACTCACCTACACAAAAATGAACAGCATTTTATCTTAAGCCTCGCTGCTCTTCTGTTAGCTTACACCAGTAACAGTCTGAACTTATGCTCCAGGCATTATTTCATCAGGAATTTTCCTGCTGTACCTATTCCTAGCTACTCTTCTGCAGTTTGGGACCCTCTTCAAAGCCCTGCTATCTTTTTTATTCAGTTTCACCCTCACTATATGATCCTGCTAAGCCAGTTCTTCAGACAATACCCCTCTGCTTGTTAATCTTCTGGTCAACTGCACTCCCCTTTCCCATCTCACATATTTAATTCTGTAGGTGGGTTTGAAGTAACTCAGATCAAGGTACTAATTGAACATGTACAGCCATTCTCAAAAATTTTTTTTTAACTACAGGTTTGAGAAAGATCTTCACACCATGATTGGACGCAAGCCAAACTGGTACTGGAAAATTATGTGGGCTTTTGCTAGCCCTTTGCTAATTATAAGCCTACTCATATTTTACCTCACCGACTATATCCTCACAGGAACACTGCAATACCAAGCGTGGGATGCCACACAGGTAAAATAAGTTTGGTTTTGTTGTTTTCTTTTAAAAAAAACTTGCCTTAATTCCTGCAAGGACACAGCCTTCCTTCCCAACTACACTGTTCCGCAAAACTGTCTTCTGTAAGGTTGCAGCTTGAGTTGGGGCCATCCCTTAGTTTTGTGGAAAGGAAAAGCACGGAAAACTTGACCTAGTGACGATGCAATGGTTCTGTAAAATGGACTATTTCCCTCTACAATTCTTAATCAACCCCTTGAAATACCAAAATTTTGTTGACCTTAAAAAATACACTTTAAACAGAAAAACTACTTTCAAACTGTAGCATTTTGAACAAAATTAGTGCTACTTTCACAGAACTGAGCTGCTGCTGGAATAGTTTTCAGAATTTCCCTATATATTTTTTTTCACAGTCAGAACACTTTTGTACAGATGCTGAACTGTGTATTTATCACAGCGGAATTACTATTGGATAAGTCATCACTGGTTTCATAACCTTTTGTGGAAACATTCCTAGCACGTAGAAACAAATTACACAATTGTTTCCATGTCATGGCCAATTTGGGACCCGTGGCAGGCCTGGCATGTTGACTGGGTGTCAGCATGAGCCCGCAGGCTCTGGAGAGGAACAGAGACCTGACGGAGGTCAGGGCCAAGCCCTTTCATTAAGAAACATTAATCAAGCCTAAATCTGCTCTTTACCAAAGCCTGCAGAAGTTTTCCCCAGTATTTTTGTCAGCAGCTCTGTTCTTGTCAATGTTAAGCTCTTCTGGTTGGAAAGACAAAAAAAGCACCAACAGTTGTGAGCTGCTACAGCTTGCAAGTGCTTCTCAGATGTCCTGGTTAGACACGTACTGTTTAATGTCATTATCAATGATCTGGAAGAGGGGATCAAGCCCACCCTCAGTAATTTGCAGATGCCAACATGGGACTGTTGATCCACTTGAGGGTAGGAGGCTCCGCAGAGGGATCTGGACAGGCTGGATTGATGGGCCCAGGCCAGTTGTATGAGGTTCAACAAGGCTCAGTGCTGCTTGGGTCACAACAGCCCCAGGCAGCGCTATGGGCTGGAGCGGCTGGAAAGGGCCTGGAACAGCCACCTGAACATGAGCCAGCAGTGTGCCCAGGTGGCCAAGGCGGCCACCAGCATCCTGGCTTGTACCTGAAACAGTGTGGCCAGCAGGGTGAGGGCAGTGACCGTCCTCCTGTGCTGGGCACAGTTGAGGCTGCCCCTGGAATCCCATGTTCAGTGTTGGGCCCCTCACTGCAAGAGGGATGTGGGGCTGCTGCAGCGTGTCCAGAGATGGGCTGCTGCAGCGTGTCCAGACCCTTCCCCAGTGAAGCTGGGGAAGGGTCTGGAGCACAGGTCTTCTGAGGAGCAGCCGAGGGCACTGGGGTGGTTTAGCCTGGAGGGGGCTCAGGGGGGACCTTGTTGCTCTCTACAGCTGCCTGGAAGGAGGCTGAAGGCAGGTGGGGTCGGTCTCCTCTCCCAGATAACAAGGGACAGGACAAGAGGAAGTGGCTTTAAGTTGCACCAGGGGAGATTTAGATTGGAGATTAGGAAAAATTTCTTCACCAGAAGGGTGGTTTGAGTCACCATCCCTGGTGGCATTTGAAAAACACGTAGCTGCAGCACGCAGGGACATGGTTTAGTGGTGGGTTTGGCAGTGCTGGGTTAACGGTTGGACTTGATGATCTCAAAGGTCTCTTCCAACCTGAACAATTCTATGATTCTGTATGCACAGCTCTGTCCCAGACCTGACTCCAGCACACTAAAACCCACAGATCCCATACTGCTTCTCTCCCTTGCAGGGGCAACTGGTGACAAAGGATTACCCAGGCTACGCCCTGGCGGTGATTGGGCTGCTGGTGGCGGCATCCACCATGTGCATACCCCTGGGGGCACTAGGAACTTTTATAAGGAAGAGACTGAAGAGGGAAAGGGTTTCAACCGTTGCATGAACGCCAACAGCTGGATTTGGGAAGACCTTACCCCCATCGTCTGTGACTGGGCACTTCTGGAAGACAGCAGCAACCATTATTTGTAGCGGCTATTTATAGAGTTGAGAATCGTGGGTGCTACATTGACCAAAAAGTGCTCTTAGGAGGTTCCACAATGGTTTGGAAAAAAACAGATTTTCTGTAACAAGATGAAGCTTTACAATGGCCTCTGTAAGAGAGGGAAAAACAGAACAGCAGCTCACAAAATGATATAGCACAAATTAACCAGCTTATCAACCCATTACGCAATGTTAGGCAATTCTTTTCCACTCTGTTGTAGCACTGCCCATGCGGAAATTCACAAGCACCCAACAACTAAGCATGTTCCTGCACCAAAGTACTGGCAAATATCCTTACCATTCACAAAAGCCACGCTTAAACATGCACATTATTTGAAATTACATCTGTATTTCATCAACAGATGAAACTGTTCAAGTCTTGCAGTGTGGACGTGATAATCCCTTTCCTACAAGGGAAAACTCAGTAGGACGATATTTGAGATAAATGTGGCCAACACTGCTTCTTTTATACTTGTGTCCAGCAAAGCAGTTTATCTATCTATCTATCTGTATCTACAGACACACACACATCTATGAGCTGCAGAAGTTCTCTTACCTCCAGAAGAAGTAAGCTTCCACTTCCAGTACGCAATTGGGCACTGTGCTGTACTTTGTATTTTCTAGGGATGCACTGTAAATACACTAGAAGAAATCTGAGATAAAGCTGCTCTACAAGCCCCGCCCAAACAGAAGTATGCCATATAATTAGCTTTGACAAAGTTCATATCCAGGTATACTTTAATCATCAGATTAACAATGCGGCAGTTCCACAGAACTGGTTAATTTCCCTAAGTGAACTTTTTATAAAGACAGCAACACCTTTAAATTTAAGCTTCATGTAATAGAAAACAGTAAAATTGTATCTATGAACTTTAAAGAGGACACTCTGAAGAACAACAGTAGAGACACGCTCATGGAATGCGGATTCTTAATACAGTGACTTAACTATGTGAAGTTCTTCTACTTAACATTAGAAGATGGCAAGTGCCTTACAGAAGAGGGATTAATTTCAAACAAACATCATTAAAGCACACCAACACAAGTCGCTCGGTATGGAGCAAAAAGCAAGAGGCAACTGTACAGCCTTCAGGGGTGGATGGAATCTTGACGATGACAACCAAGAGCCACAAGGCATGCTTGGTCCGTAACAGCCTCTAGAAATAGGACATGCCTCCCTCCCCAGACTTAACTAACAGAGGAAAAGACAACTTTTTCACATCTGAGTTTATTAAAAATGGATACCATAAACAAGACCTGTACAAAAAAATATCCGAAATTGCCCAGAATTTGGTTAACAGTTGCATGGTGCGAAGTTATCGTCTTGGGCCCCCTCTTCCTCTTCCACGACCTCGGCCTCTGCCACGGCCTCTGCCACGGCCTCTTCCCGCAACTAGCAGATGAAACAAAAAGGATAAATCAAGTGAGACCCGGGAGTACTTTCATTTTGATTAAAACATTCTGTTTCAAGCATAAACAATGTAACATACTGCTCTTCTGTGATGAGATGGATATTAAGTCTGTTAATGCTTAGTAAGTTTCAGACAATATTTTCATCTTTTGTGTTAGGATTTTCAGTATACCACCTCCACAGACTCCTGTCTGTGGCTTCACTGCAGAAATAAAGGGATGCAATAGTTGGCTGCTACCAAATGCTAGGGTAAGTCTGACAGAGAGCTCTGCTTCCTCTTTTTTTTTTTTTTTTTTTTAACAAAATCTAGTTTTTCAGGCATCAGAAAAAAGCATATGCAAGACAATTCTATTTTGCTACTATTCATTAGAGTAGAAAAGATTTATTTTTTTTTTGCCACAGCTTGCACGGTGGTTTATAAAGTAGTCTGTGATTCCCAAGCTCAGTTTTTCTCCGGCACCATGTGAAAGGGCACCATTTTGAAAGGATCCCACCACCAGACAACTCCTACTCTTTTCAATGATGCCTCTGCCAATTTCAGATGTGATTCTCAGACCAGGGTCTTGGCTGTGTGCTCTTGCTTTTAAATACTGCTATTTAATGGTAAAGGGAAGACAGAACCACAGAATAATTCAGGCTGTGAGCAACTGCTGGAGGTCAGGTGATCCATATGGTGATAACATGTCATTTCACCCCTTTCTCCTACAGAAACATAACCTGTCCCATCAAGTTGCAAGGCTACCTACAAACTTTTGAAATCACTGGTTAATTTCAAGCAAGTTTGTCAGGCTAGGGCTCAAAAAGATACTTAAAATTCTGTGGAGGTGGGTGACTGGGTAAGAGACACACACTAGCATCCACATTCAAGAAAGAGGCTTTAACAATTATTCTGTGCCATCTGATAGTACGTAGGTTAGAAATGCAGTGAAGACAGAAAAGCCAGGCATGGGAGAAATCTGCGAGAAACCAGCCATCATTTGTTTTGCTGGTAGCAGACTAACTGTAAAAACCCAGAAGCATCAACACCTGACTAAATGATTACAGCATCCACGCGCATCAATATAGCAGTGTTCACTAAGTGTCAGACCCAAGGCACAGGTGTCATGTACACCGCTGAGCCAGCACCCTGCCTGCCACTGACGATCTCATTTCCCAAGGACAGACCACGTGTTACACACTTTTGAAGCCCAAGGGAAAAGCACAGCACAACACAGTTGCAGTCTGAGAGTGCTTCAGTACACTGAAGCTACAAGGAGAATTAATCTGAGGTAAACAGTGCTATTACAGCTCCTTTTCGTTCTTCAAAGTTAAAAAGAAATAATGATGTTCTTGTTCACATCGCATCATGAGGTTCAGAAAAAAAAACAATCCATCAGCTCTCATTTCTCCACGTGGTCAGATCATTTTTAAGGGACACGAGAGGAGCAAAATGCTTCCAGGAGCTTTATCCTTATTCTCTATAAAGCCAGCAGCTGTGCCACTTGCACTGTGTGCTGCACCCACCTGAGGGTTGCTTACACCATTTCAGTAAGGTAAGCACACCAGTTCACAACACACACATGGATCAAAGACCACAGATCCAAATACTTAAACACTAATTACAGGAGAAACTGTATGACATTATTTTAGAGTCAATTAGCTTTCACTTACAACTTACTATTTTAAAAACAGATTAACCACCGAGCAAAATATATGCTGCCTGAAGACAAGCTACAGGTTTTCAGGGGTTTGCTGGATATTAATCTTTAATAGTGTGGATTAAAACTGAATTACTCTCTAGCCTGTTAGGCTTCTAGGGAAAAGGGTTTTTTAACAGCGTTTTTTTGGGGGTGTAGGGGGTGTGATGGGGAAGTTACAGGAAAAGCAGAGTAGAACACTGCTGGGAGCCAAAGCTAGATTGATTTGCAAAGATCACTGCTGGGAGATCAAAGCTAGGATGAGTTGCTCATCCGAATACGGCCTTGACTCCCTCGGATTCTCCTCTCTCAAATTTGGTTCTCTGACAGATTGTTTTTACCCATTACCAAGTGAGATTTCAGTGAAGCATTCAGCACTGTTCAAGAGGCTTTTCTGTACTTTCTTATTAGGCTATGTGAAGTTCCCTGTACAAACCAGGGAAACACAGCAGACATTTGGAGAAGAGGAAATTTAAATCTCTTTGGTGTTAACTCTGAGACTGCAATAGGTAAAGATATTTACTCAAGCTTAAAAACATTTACATTTTTAAAAACAAATATATGAAAAGCCATACATGAAATTTCACATGAAAGAAAGCTCTACAGATGCCAAGAAGGTGGGCAAGGCAGACTTAGCTAGTTTGGTATCAAACCACCGAAGATGAAAGAAATAGCTGCCAAAGGCAGATATTAAGACACTCAAATCTGACGTCTTCAGATTCAGAGCAATAAAATGCATACAAAGGCAGAACAAACACGGACTGGAAAAGCACAGACTAACCTGCTTCTCTTTTCTTGGATTTGACTTTTGGTTCAACATCCACTAGCAAAGTGTCCAGAGGCAAACTGTCTGGCAGAATGAAGTATCGGATGTTATTCCCTCGAATGCTCAGCGTCTCCAGCTGTACAGGTTCTCTGTTCTTCAGTGTCATTTTAACTGCCTTGAGATGCGTGTTCATACTGACATCCACTCCTGAAACAACAGCAAGTCTAATTTCAGGGATGAAAGCCTGTAAGATGGTCCCTTGTTAGCTATTTTTAAGCATTCACATACTTTGAGATTTACCCTGTTCATTAACACCTGCTTCTGCCACTCATTAATTCAGCCTCTAACTGAAAGAAACTAAGTGTCTTTTTCCTCTCTTAAATTATGACCCCTAGTTTATCAGTTGCTGCCTTTAACACCTCATTGCTAGAGACCTTTATCTAGGTTCTGGCAATAGCAATTTTGTAAATGGTCAAAACAATTCCTCTGAACAATAAACAAACAGCCACTTATTACAGAAGCCTAATACTAGTCCTTTTACTCCTTTAAAAATAAACAAAACAGACCTTTGAGGAAGAAATATAAATTGATCATTTCCTCTTTCTGTAAGCCTTAAAAAAATCCAACTGCCAAAGCAGCGCTTATTTTCTGATAAAATACATCTAATACTAGTGTGGTATCTTCAATGAAAGCATGTAAAACACACTCCTGTAAGGAACCATCATTTGGGTTACAAAATCCGTGAACAGCCAGTATGTAAAAATGTATGGAATCAACACCATGCTCACTACACTGTGCTATGCATAATCCAAAACTGGAAAAAAGTCTCAGTTGGATGCACGTATTCAGTAACGCCCTGAGAAGCATTTAAAAAAACAAAACAAAAAAACCCTACCCCAACAAACCCCCTGTATTAGTGTTTATTTTGCACATCACAAGCTTTGTGTGGGATTTGATCTCAAACTGTTAAGATCAAAATGAAACTAACTTTTTCAGATGAAAAAATGTAGGCAAAAAACACAAATTGCAGTTTACAAGCACCTGCTAACTCAGTGACAGGACACTCACGAGCAGAATTCTAATATGTTCCAATATTCATATAAACAACCCTTCATGGCAAAAATAATTATTGTCTTTTTCATAAACACAGAAAGACAAACTGTACGATGTCCTGCCAAGGTAAGGAAGCGAGTGACAGGCCAGAACCAGAAGAACCATTGTGCTGTGCTTATTCCATACATTTTTCTGTCTTCTCCCCTTACTTCTAAATTTTACAGAGCTCACTCCACCTGACTGGCCCCCTCGGTCTGTGTAAGGTGTGTATGCATTACACGAAACGGGCCCCTTCAGCAAGCCTGCTCCGGCCAACCGACAAACCGAGAAGGGCTTGCACTGTTTGCAGATGGCAAATATAAGTTCATGGACCAGTGTGAAGGGAAGGCTGGCGTTTTAGAAAAAGGGACTGCACTCAAAGTTTTTGCAGATTCTTAGCAGAAAACGAGAGAGAATTTGCCCAACAATTAAGCCTGCAAGAGCGCTGAGGTCAGGAGAGAAGCAGCTTGTTTGCTTCCTACCTAGCTGGGTTCAACAGAGCGTGCTGCAATCAGACACCAGGGTGGCGCATTCAGGTCTAATCAAAGCTGATGAATCTGGCTGCAAAATAATGCCAGTTTTGAACTTTGCCAAACCTCAGAAGATACTAGTGGCCAAAAAAGCACCTCAGCAATCCCCTGGAATCTAACTCTGCCAAGTTTGAATTTTATTTTCTTTAACAGTGGGGAGAAGAGCTCCTAGAGGCAGCCTGGGGTGAGTGAAGGAAAGGAGATCAAGCACATTCATCACCTTAACTGTAAGGGTTTGCTTCACTGTATGCAGCGTGCCCCTTCTACATACCCAATCGTCTCTAAAGTAATCCTAGCACCAATATTCTCAGAACAATACCTGTTATTGACATTATTAAAGCAAACAAAAATAGTCTGCATGTTTTTCAATACATACAAGAACCATAAAATGAACCATAAAGGCTTTCCCTACAACTTTCAGTTCAGTGACACGGAGAAGCACCTGCTAGACAGAAACACCCACAAACGTACACACAGACTGTCGGCAACAGCAGGGGACCAGATTCTCAACACCAGGACTCCTTTTTGCCTTGTATCCCCCATCAAGCTATGTGTCTTCAAACCCGTTTCAGGAAATCTATGCAAATATATGCAAAGGTGCATTCCTATATAACGGAACCTATTTTAACTACCTATATTATTTTAACCAGAGCAAAACCAAGCTCAACAGAATAATTCATTTTTTTACATTAAAACTGCCTATACACAAAAATTAACCAGTCTAAGACCATATCAGCACTTAACATTTGCCATTTATCTGTGCTACCCTTAAAAAAAGAAGTCCCTCTTCTGATGATTCAGCTCTAATGTTTTTATTGCTTATAGCAATTTCACAAATGAAAGTTTGTTAAAATGAAACATCTTATATAAAAATTTAGTTGCGTAGCCACTACCAGTTTGATACGGTAGTAAAACTACCTCGCCAACATTATCATGCTGCTAAAATTCTAAAAAAATACTGTGCTTACACCACCTTTGCCACCGGTTTGGAAAAGTTTACTTCCTTCACTCTCAAGCCTGTTTGTAGGCAAAGCCTGCGGTCTGGCATAGAGACTCGCAGGCCTACAGCAAATTTACTGCCTCCCAGCAGCACTTTATAGACAAGAAAGCTTGTTATAAAACGTATCAACAACTCAAGTTTGACCATGGGTGAACTCACCCACGAGGATGTCAAAGATGATCCGTGACCAACTGAAATTTCCATGCGTTTTCACGGTTGCCCACCAAGAGCTGGGCGGCCACAGCTCTGCACTTTGTCCCCAGCAGCTTTTGCCATCGCCCAGACTCTTTTGTAACGAGTGTAACTCATGGCTGTATGCAAAGATCTGAATTAAAAAGAACAGCTCCTGCACCTTACCGAGAAGGCCCCCACAAGAGGGAGTACAAACCGAAAAAGCTCAGTCTGAGCCAGAGCTGCCAACTGTTAGCAGAGAGGTGACCTTAAGGCCAAGCTTTGCTGCGGCCCCTGCCTGCCCCGCCGTACCTGTGATAGTTCCATGCACTTGTGTCCCATTCTTCAGTTCAATGGTCACAGTCTCATGGCTCAGCTTCATCAGAAACCTAGGGATTAAAAGAAGTAATCAATTGTTCGCTCCCACATAAAGCCTTAACGCTTTTAACACCATCCTGTTGGAGAAAGACAATATATACCGAGAATTCCCACACCCGGAGCTTTCAGAGCCACCGCCCCCCGAGCTCGGGGACCCTACGGACCGGTTTAGCGAGGCGGCGACCCACTGACAGCGCGGACCCCGCGCCCTGCCCCCGCCAAGCGGCCGTCACCGCTCGTCACCGCCCGTCACCGCCTCAGGCCGGCGCCCCCGCCCGGCCGGGGCTCCAGCGCGGGGACGGGGCACTGCCCGACCGAGCGGAGCCCCCCGGGGCGGGGGCC
>JAVJGJ010000047.1:96422976-96448237 GCA_035590215.1 Microhierax caerulescens
ATGTGATGGTCAAGTTATAGGCTAATGTGTCAACAGGACAGAACTATACTTGTCCTTCTACCACAGAACAACAATCTCAGTTCCCTAAAGATTTACAGATCATATTCTATATATTAAGTTACTCCATTATGCAATTAAGAACCCTGAACGTTGACTAGCCTACAATCCACTCTTACTATACAGCATTTCAAGGTTATAGTCTTATATAGTCATGCAGTACTAAAAATCAAGAGCCTTAGAAGCATACGCATTTACTTTGATCAACCTTGTGTTAATAAGATCCATTTTTGTCATTCTTTGAGAGCTAGTTTTGTTAAAACATGTTTTACATTGTCGTATGTTTAAAGGAGACAATAACAGCTGTGAAATCTTCATTTTCCCCTCAAGCTTTGCCTAGAACTGATAGCAGAATAATTGGCATAGTTGAAGAGTAGCCATTTCTGACTAATGAGAGAGTTTAAGTGCTGCAAATAAGTAATAGCTCAAAAAAAAATGAAGAGCAAACACCATGCCTCCACCCCAAACCCAGCAAGCCAGCTCTCATTTCTGACAGGTCTTTCACAACTAGATTTAACCTGCAGAAAATAGAGTTGTTTACCTCCCTTACAGATGCAGAAGTATTTTCTGAGAACATTAGAACTCTGTTTTCTGTTTCTATTTAAGCAATAGTCACCCTAGATGAAACAAAACAAGGCAAGGTAGAGCCAACCTAACCTTGAGGAAAAGACTTAATTTTTGTAGCTTTAGAGACACATGGCCTTTTTTTATTCTTTTCCTTTATTTCAAGGAAACTTGGTTCTCTTGTAAGCCTCTAATGGCAGGTGACAGTAAACAAGTTACCGGATTCAGTATTCATTCTGAGAATATGAAGGATCCTTGTGATACAGGAAACCTACATACTTACTTCTCCTTATTTGAAGTGCTTAAAGCCCATTTATTCTTCACCTTGTCGTATGTTTTTTAGGCTTTTTTTTTTTGGCAGTGGGCAGAGAATATCATTGATTAATTTCTACTTTCCCATAGCCTTCATTCCAGGCAAGAGATCTAATTTATGAGACTCCTGTTCTAGTGCACACCTCACTTTTTTTCAGGTAGAATATACTACTACCAGTGTTGTAATGTTTTAACTGGCTTGGTGCTTCATGCACAAGACTTCAGGTATATAGGAAGGAAGGAACCAGAAAAGTAGAACAAAGTAAACAGTTTCCTTAACACTCTACATGTCTACAAGTAGCAAAGACCAGGCAGTGCTTAGAACACACTTGTGGGACATTTAATCTACTTTTATATGACTAAATAAAATGAGCATTTGTTTCCTTGTGGATTACTTGGGCTAGCAAGGGCTAACAGTGCCAGTGCCAAGGTCTGGTGCCACAACAACCTGTTAGAGAAAACACCTAAGAAAGCAGGTGCCTGTGGAAGAAGCACTGTTTGACACTATGTAGCAGAACAGTTTGCTGTCAACACACAGAATTACTACTGGATGAAAAAATACCACCTGAAGAGGCTTTTTTAAAATAATAGCTTCAGTTATTTCTCTGTTTAACCTTTCACCCAAAGGTACAAAGGCAGCTCTTGAGTCACAATGCAGGGTTGCTACAATTCTCAATCATTTTACTGGGGTCTCCAACCATGCACATTGTTATTGTCAAGAGAGCAGAGATACAGAAACGCTAATGAATATATCTTTAGAAGGTTACAGGTCTGTTTTGCTGTGCCTTAACTCAAGACAATAGAACCTATGAGAAAGTGGTCTCATTTTAACAGTGCAGAATAAGGACTGCAGAGCCTTACCTAAACTCGTCTTGCTGTTCTGCTAGTTGATCCATCAAAATCTGAAGTCGATCCCACCTCATCCGACTGCACTCTTTATGGAAGTCAAAAGCTACATACCTGTTCAGGAAAAGAAGCGTCTTTTCAGATTACATATGCATTGCAGCGAAGGTCTCAAAACCCCACAGGGAAGATCTGACCTATAAACCAGATAGTGACAGAGGATCGTTTTTAATTTAGACATGCCTTCCAGCAAATCTCTGTGGATTTTGTCAGTGCTCTGTAATCTTCCTGAGTCTGCACCCTTGCATGCATGGTGACAGCTTTTACATTTCTTTACAAGATGCCACTAGTCTGGGGAAACACATCTAGTTTCAAGTTACTGAAACTACATTCTGGCTAGTATTTTTCCTCCAGTAAGTACAGAAAGGATATGCATCTGATTTCACATCTTTTTTTCCACCAGGATTCTTTCGCCTTCCTCTCTTCCAAGCAAATGCATTGGGAACTTCAGTTCACTTTGAACTAGACAGAGGTGTTGAAATGCAACTTTCTTCACTGGCATGCAGCATAATTCCCTTGATAGCTCTCTAGAAACTCAAGGCAAGTTCTGTTCAAACAGCTAACCTAGCCTGTCATAAGAAAATTAAAAAGCTACTGACTTAGAACAAGATTTTAACAGCCAATTCAACTCTGGCAAGAACTGCTCTAAATAGGTGGTGTTTGATTCAACACACACATGTATATACATGTTTAGCTGTGAATTACAGGGCATTACATTACTCTCCTCAAGTATTTATAATCCAAAAGCTATTATTTGCCAAGTTTTCAAGACTATTTGCATGAAAAAAGGTGTGTGTATATGTATATATATATATATATATATAAAATGAAGCCTCAAGTCTTAGTCTGGCAGGTAAACACCATCAAAACCAATTAACAAAGAAAAAGGATTTTGGCAGCATTAAGAAAGTGGGGCTGACAAACACCACTTTATAACACATACAGAACATCACTAAAACAGACCCTGACAGAATTTTACATCTTTGTTTCTACCAGATGACTTCATAGCAAAAATGCACAGAATTCCACAAAATTTGTATAGCTAAGGTGTCAATACCAGCCTAGCTGAGAGTGAGGAAAGAGCTCACCTTTAGAAATAAAAATCACCTTTAAAATAAAAACTAAAGAAAAATGCACACGCACACACCAATGACACAAACACACCCCTGAGGGCAGTAAAAGCAGCACACAAGTGAGACAGACATCTATAACTACCCTGGTGAAGGCAGCAGTAGGGCATCATACGAGCAGATAAAAGCTTGGAAAAAAGTTAAAGTGTGTCAGGATTTATAAGGACATCTTGAACGTACTCTGCAATTCCTTAATTACGCTTAGACAGAAGTGAATCCTTATTAAAACAGGATGCGTTTATGCTTACAAGTAGGATTTTGTCCTTTGACATACAGGAGTGACAGTAATACTGTGCAGCGATTTCAAGAAGAACTGAGGGGTAAGCGTCTGTGGGAGCTGGATGCTAGCCCTCCCTCTAGACGTTAGTGAAAGCAAGCACAGGGAGGTTGTAAAATTGTGTCCTGCACTCAAGATTCCCACAAAGAGATGTAATTTCTCTTGTTGTGAAAGCACATTCTCCACTCTTGGCCCATTGTTACACTGAGGTCCAGACATTTAAATTACATGTTCCCCTCACTGTTTCCTCCTTTATGTCAATACTGGTTTGCTCACACTCAGCACTCCCTTACTAAGTTAGCAATGTAACCACACCCTTTTGCCACAATCTAGTTCTACAGGGCATGATTTCTTCTCCCTAAAATGCAGATCTCCACAGTTCTCATAGCATACTATTACTCCAATACTAGCATTACCATTGCCTCTGAGCTCCCTTCTTTATTCCATTTCTTCTTTGTCCCATATTTACTTCACAGCCTCACTGCTGCTTAGAATGCAAGCTCTGAAGTAGGGACATTAAGTTTTATTTTTATGAAGTAACTCGCATATGACCAAACAAATCAGACAGTTGGTAAAGGCTCCCAAAGAACTGATCACTCTGTGGGTCTCTGAGGCAATGCTCAACTTTTAACACAGAACATAGCATTTCACTTCACATGTACCTGACCATTCCATTTGCCATGCTGTTTACCATTTTCGCAAACGTTTGCTCAAGAGGCTTCTCTGAACCTTTCTGGTTAACCTGAGAGAAAGAAATAATTTATTTTTTTTTTATAAAAAGACAGTATTACTCAAAAGCCTGCTTAAAAGAACAACAGCTTTTTCAGGAAGAAAAAGTAAAAGCATACCAGGTTGACAATCATTTGCTTTCCATAGCTAATTATTTGTGAGTCAAAGTGTCTTTGGAAGCCATCCATCTAGAAGAGAAAGGAAATGTGTTGACAGACATACATTGATATTAAGATCTGTGGTTTACAAAAAATGTTCTAATCTAATTGATGATACTGCATAGCTTTAGCTGTTTGATGTTCTCTGTTGTGCTAATATATTCCTACTTTCACCCCTCGAGTCCACTCAGCTCTCCTTAATAAACACGCCACATATAAGTATTGTGCAGCTGTTTTGTTTGCAGCTGCTGCAAACAAGAACCAGAAAAAACTATCCCCATTGATGTATGAATCTTTTTTTGTCAGGCTCTGAGCTCCTCTTAAGGAGTACAAGGCTTCTTGCTACTACTTTTTAAAAATGAAGCTCAACACAGTATTGCTGATCTCTATTCTTCCAATTACCATTCGTTACCCTATCACACACACGAGCCCAGAAATACATTAAAACACCAATATACAACAAACACTCACATACATGGTTTACTGACTTGCTGATCTGTGGCTTTGGTTTATACTTGAGGTTTGGTCTTTGAGACCAGAAAAAAGGAATTGATCCACGGGTCTGCAAAAGAATGGAAACAGTTTAAAACTTACAAACTTACTTGCCAATTAAAAATAAAGCAGACTGGTTTATTTTATTTGTGTGCATGCACGTCTTGCATACAATCTATATTTAGAGACATATATCGATAGGTACCTCTGTCTAATTTAAGCCAGTTTGCCATTCCTTACACTGACTTTACCTGAACGAATGATGCCTTGCTCCCCTTGTAATGCACAATTTGTTCTGTTTCAACAAAGTTAGCAGCATGTCCTTCTGAATCAATACCTATATAGGAAAAAAGACCTCGTTAACCAGCTCAGACAGGCTGCAGTACAGCAACAGTTTATCAGCAAAAGGCTGCCTACCCTTCCCTTTCAAGTGCTCACAGAAAGCATGAAAATACCACAGAGCTGCCTGAAGACGGTAAATTAAACATACCTCTGGCAAAAGTTTAACATGATCTGTACCACATTTACCTTGAAGCAACACAGTTATACTTAACACATTTTGGTATTTCTAGCCTTAGAAATTGAATAGTTTAATACTAAATGGAATACGAGTGCTTAGATACTAATATCCACTATTCAATAGCAATGATACTGCAGAATCTGCCAGTTTCTTCAAAAGCATGTATGTTGGGACTAATAACAGAGAAAGTAATTTAAATCCATTTTCTCATTCACTTCTTAACTTGAAACAGTTAGAGAATATTGCTATTTAGGGCTCCCCTGAAAGTACCAATGATGCTCTTAGTTGAATTTATTGCTAGGTCAAAAGGGCTATTACACACTTGCATTTAACTCTAGTAAAAACAGTGTTAAAAACTCCTACAAAACTGTTGTAGTTACGTCTAGAAGGAATAAAGAGTCAGTTTTAAGAAATACCAGAATATGCTTCAGTTCATCATACAGGTTCCTAATATTTTCTTCGGAGCAACAGCCTCCGAGACAAACTATTATAAGCATTTTTGTGCAAGTCATTATAAAGCAGTTACTCTTACAGGTAAGTCACATATATAGAAAGAATTTGCATTATTTAAAAAATAATTTGCTATTTTACCTCTTACATAGTAGCGTACACCTGCCCTGAAACAGCTTCTTCTGGAAACCAGCAGCCAGTCAAAACACTTGCCGTTAATAGAACAAGAGTGCATAGTGATAACTAATGAATAACACTAAGGAAAACCCCCAAGGTTTCTATATATCAAGAAGTAGGAAACATCAAGGAACCAAGTGACCACATTCAAAGAAATTTGTAAACATTACTTACACTAGTAACAGTTTAATATTGAACTTGAGAGAATAATATTACCATCAGTATAAGCATCACAAAAAGACAGATTGTAGGCAATGTCACTGATTACTACACGTTAAAACTGCTTTAATTTTGAGAAAACTAGATTCCAAAGAAGATTAATCTCTTTTGTGATCTTATGTATATCGTTAAGTGGACTGACTTCTGAACTTCTATTCAGTGCTTCACCCATCTTATCCATAATTAAGCATCTTAACATTTTATTACCCCTATTGCTTTTAACAAAAAAAAAAAACCACACGAAAACCCCACACTTCAAAAATGTTTCCTAGGCTTTCAGAAGAATCAATACCTTGGGCTGTTATACCTTGCACCTGTAAGTGCAACACACATCACATTTACAAATGCCAGAACTAGCAGTAGACTGGCTTTCAAATCAATGCCAAGAAAAATATACATGCACCATTTCCAGTGCAAGCTTCTTAAACAAGAATGGTTTCCTGCTCAGCCTAGAGAGCCCAAGTGCGGCAGATACACCCTAGTCTGGGACTAAACAACAAACAGCAGCCATTCATAACTGTTTCCATTTTAGAGTCTTGTTTTGTGCCACTTATAATTTCCTTTATTTGGACTATGGTAAACTATCAAGTCTAATAAAAACCAGCATTCATTGTGAATAATTTCTCCAGGTAAATTCACAAGCTTTCATCCTTTGCCCCTAAAAACTGAAACCCACAACTTCAAAGCAAGCAAAAGATCAAAATGGCTGATTTTTGCAAGTTTTCTATTCTTTGAGGAATCTAGATACTTTGCCTTAAGGCTGGTAAAGTAAATAAAACTTATTTTCTCTTTTAAAATAGCACGCTTTACAGTAAATCTGCATTCTGTATTTATGATTACATAGGACAAAGCAGCTGTGTCACACAAGCACCTAAGCTACGTCAAAGAGCACACTGGCTGCATACATTGCGCATCTTGATTTGTGTGCATTCGCACCAATACTCTCTGTAAAGGATTTGAAAAATAATACAAATTGGCCCTACATAATCCAAAACATTCTCACAGTTCATTAATGAAGACTACAAAAAAAGACCTATTCTGCTTTCGTGGAAAAGTACTGCCAGAACCTACACCCTTTGATTCAACACTTGTACAGCCAACAGTTTCCTGCAAAAAAGCATTCCTCTAAACTGGGCTGACTACTGCTATCTGTCCAACTTAAATGACAACTTGATATCAACTACTTCTACACACAAAAAAAGAAGTCTTTTCCTTTGAAGGGTTGTGTTGTTTTTTTTAATCAAAAAGGGAAATACCAAACATAGTTTGGGTAACCAAGACTTTTATCACCTATAGCCTAAGTAAGTCCATTATTTCTCATCACTGCAAGACTAGAACCCCAGTACAGACTGTCGAACAACATGTATTTAGGTTTATGGGTGCAAAGAATCTTTTATTTCATTTAAGTAACTGCTAGTGGCACTGTAACAGGTCTGCTTAGGGCTCTTCCTAGCATTTTCATCACTAAAAATCCAGTTTCTTTGAATTCTTGGGTTCTCTAAGGTGTTTGGTTTGTATTAGAACTACAACAGAACAGGTATTACTCATGCTAATTATTTATATAGTGAAAATAGGACAGAGGAAGGTGTTGCAGTCTACTAATTGCAGTCCACCCAGACTCTTCCACCCAGGACGTGCAGGACAAAGATTGTGTTGCTTTGACAGTTCCCATTTGCTGTCTTTCCTTGCCTCTCCACTTACTCCCACCACATTTTCCATTAATGAAGTGACAGGAAAGAAGGACTGAAGATCTGCCAGTTGCTTACAGTCCCACTAGGACAGATCCAGGCTGGAAGCTACTCCCTGCATACACCTGAGGGGTGTTTGCAATGGAGGAACGAAGGAGGATGAGCAGTCCAGTTTTGCTATTCCTTTTCCTGCTGCCAGTCCAGGAGCACCTCAATCACACGCTGCATGAATAACACAGCCTCCAGAAAGCATCAGGCTTACTCACAGCATACATCCCTTCTCAAAAATAAACTCACAACTGCTTTGCTAAAGAGGCTATTACCCAAAGCATTGGTGCAGGAAGAGCAGCTGGCTAGGAAAAGCATTCCAGCAGCCTCCAGCAGAACTCCTTTTATTATCAACAGGAACATCCAAAAGCACTCCTTCAAGTCAAAACTGTTCTCCCTTGTTTTATATATAGCAAATGCTAAGTGAAGGTATACTTACAGCAAAATAAAAAGTACTAAGGCTGACGTAAGAGTATTTGCCATATTCATCTTAACCTTCAATCCCATTGAAAGACAGTTGTGCAAATCATGCCTCTAAAATTAAATACATTACACCTTAAAAGCAGAGTATTTGAGTTAACATTTGAGTGAGCTATCAAACAATATGTAATGCTCTTATCTGAGCTACAACTTAATTCTGACTGTGTTCTATGTTACAGTTGCCAACAGGGCCACTAGAGCAGCCCCACTAGCAACCATTTTGCTGCTAAACTACCACAGTCAGCACTGAGCTTTACAACATAAAAGGATACATCCGTGCATCACTGGCGTAGCAAACCTATGGATCTGAAACATACATACAATACATGTTAAAAATGTTAAACACTAGCAGCTAAAAAAGATAAGTGAGTGACTATACTTTGTCTAGGTGGTTGGTTGGTTTTTTTTTTCCATAGTTTTATTACTTTTTTTACTTTGTTTAGGGTGCAGTATTTCTTTGAGAAAAAAGTTCAAGGAAAACAGCAACATACATAATCCTTATTAGCAGCAGGGAAGAAGTTGAAGCCTAATCCTAACTAAATGACCTTGACAAAAAAACCAAGCTGCTTTGTCCTCCTGTACATGGAATTTACTCTTCCACAAACATGCCAGGTATAAAGCAGTACACTCTGAAAACCTTTTGATATGGTATTTGCTGTACCTCCACAGCAGGATGTAAACAGAGGCAGTAACTAACACTGGGCTTCAGTAGAGAGTACTTTTATGCAATTAATACTCAAAACACTTGTTCCAGGGTTTCTCCCATCCTGCTGCTCCTGAATAACTTGGTCTTTCTAGAAAGTTTAAAGCTCTGCAGAAATAGAAGTCCTAAGAACTTTTACCTAAAACTATTACTATAGCAAGCCACTTCTAGTCAGTGTTGGGTCATGCTTCCCCTCCTGTATCAGTTATCTCCTTTTTTCTGTTTTCATTGAACAGCCTCACTTGGCTTTCTTTGCTGTTCCCAACACTGCTACTCTCTCATTTCCCAAGCTTTGCTTGCATGGCACTATCCAGTCATATGCCTCTGGAATATGCACAACAGCCCTATCTTCACATTCCAGCAACACTCCACAATCCAGCCTTTTAGAACAGTGCTGTAACAGAAGAGCACATCTCCACAGGTGACCAAGACAGAAATAGAAGCAGTGCACCATTTACTTCAATAAATAAGAAGTACTGTTAGAGATAAAAGGTTGCTGTAGTGCAGTCAGTTTTAGAAGTATAACGCACAGCTGAAGTCTGTAGGAAGGAGCTTTGATCAGCCTGGCCATTGAGGTACTACAGCTATAGCTCATGGCCATACGCTTGCATTTGCTGGACTCTGAATTCAGTGGTTACACTGTGCTAGTCTTCATTTGAAATAAACAGAAAGAACCTAAATGGTCAGTCTTACTCAATTATCAGCTTTATGAGTTATTCACTAGGCAAATGGAATTTAAACTGCATTCAGAGAAAGATGCTAGCCAAAAAAGTGATGAGCTGAACCTTGACTATACCTAAAGATAAATAAGTAGCTAAACTTCAAAAACTTGAGAAGCATATGCTGTGCAGTCAAACTTTCCCTTTGGTTTATTAAGCATGATCTCAGTATAGTATCTTCAAATGCAGACATCCAAAAGTCAGCTTTACTATATGTACTACCAAGGATGCTGACACGAAGTTTGAAAGCAGAAGACTGTCACAGTGCTAAACTAGGAGGTGCATAGCCACATTACACTAGATTCTGGCTGTCTGAAGTAAGAGACAGAATTACAGGAAACTCGTATACTTATAGTAAAAGTATATTCACCTTCTGCCAATATAATCATTACAAAGTGTTTACCTCTGGTTGAGCAGCAAATTCTCTAAGAAGATGTCCGTTCCACACAAACCGTGGGTCTGCCTGTAGCAAGGAAAAAGCCAACATGCTTTTAGAGACCATCAGCTCTGTTTAATTCAGCATAAAGGCTATATCCCAGTATCCAGATGGAACACCCTTCTTTCATCAGTACCCTTCATATCCTCAAATAGAAAACTAAATAAAGTTAGTTAAAAAAAAAAGAACAGTTGTCCCCAATCTGTAAGGGTGCTGCCTGACTCTTAAGGCACACTACACCACCAACAACTAAGCTGCAGCATCAGAAGAGCATTCCAGTCTTTGCCCTAAGTAATCAGGGCTTGAAGAAATTATCCAGAATTAAGAACAGCAGCAAGGTAACAGTCCTAATGGGCAGAAGGTAAAAATGCAAGGAATCCTGTATGCAATAATCAACAATTCTGAGAACTCAAAGTTAAACAATATTTGTAGTTTATTTATATTCCACTGCATGAATGATCCTCTTCAGCTTTGTGTATTTCCTATTCTTAATTCACCTCAAAAGCGTTTTGAGCCAGTTGCTGAGCACGTTCCAGAAAGCTAGCAGATTAGTTACAGAAGTCCCATTTGCTGCAGAACGTTAGTGCAGACTCTGGGGAAGTGGCATAAATTTCAGCTTTATGAGGCGGCAAGCAGACAATACATCGCTGAGTACAAGGGTTAATTCAAGCTCAGTGTTGGAACAGTTCATCTATTGGGAAACAACAAACAACTATCTGCCAGAAGCTGTTCTAATCCTACTTGCAGGATCTTGGACTAGTGAAAGAACGCAGTATGATGCTTTGGTGCCCCCCTGCATTAGGGCTGTTTCTTTCTACCAGCACTGTTTAAAAAAAGAACACAAACCCACAAATACTAAACCAAGACACCCACACATCAACCACAGGCCAGGCTTCTCTTGCAAAGGTGAAATGGAGATGCCCAAAAGTGGTACCATCCTTTTGTTAACCCACTGTGCTGCAGCCACATGACTGAAATTACATTAAAAATGTTTTAACCATCTCACATCTGAACTTCCTTGAAACTGATGCCTTTTTACTGTACTTTGCCTTCCAAACAACCTGAAGTGCCAAAATTGTAAGGCAAACCAATCCTTTCGTGTCAGCAACTGCTCTTCCTGGCAAGAGTACTGCCAGAGGAGCGTTTGATAATGCAAAATAGTCCAACTATAAACTGATTTTTAATTATATGTAAATGTGCTGCTTCTCCAGCTTAGATAGTTACAGTAACTAAGAGACAACTTCTCATGACTCCGCTGCCACCTCCTCAGCAAAGGAAGAAAAAGTGCCACTGGCTTCCAAGGTTTCAGTATTTCGGTGCTTAGGCAATGTAAACCTCATTTATGCTGCAGTATAGTAAATTACCAAATTAAAGATTCTGGAACTCTGGAAACACAAGATAATTTGAAGCTCAAATTGCATTTGGTCATCTGATTTTGTTGTCTTTAAGACAAAAGCAGCATATTAAAGTCATGCTTCAAACAAGGAATAAGCATAGTTTAGACAGAATACAACATCCCAATCAGGGGCAACAGCCATAAACCCCACAGTTTGTTCCACATTATCCTGGAATAGAATACCAAGTTGCACACCATTTATTCCACTTTGGGTGTGTCCACCCCCCTTATTCTAGGTCAGAGGAATTACCTGCTTTCTCAGTTTTTTCTGCTTAGTTCCCTCTTGTTGCCATTAGAAGCATTCAATATTAAAATCAGAGGCAAACTTTCATTTATTTTGAATTCTTAAAATCCATTTAAAGCAGGCTTCAGAACGTACTTCTAACTGCTGGATCCAGAAGACTAACATCACACTAGAACAGATTTCTAGAACTTCATGTCGCTCACAAGCTATAAGACTTAAGGAAGGATGGACTAGTAAGCTCAGCCACAACCCCTAACAGTTTTGATAAAATACTGCAGCGCTGAACAAACCCATGTGCTGAAGCTTTACAAACCAGCCATTTCCACCCTTATTCTACACACTCTATGAAGCAAACTCAAATTGTAACTTGACTCAGTACACTTCACACATGTGCTTAGTTATTTCTATTTCCTCTTGCTATCAGCTGCTTATTCCAGACAACTGTCAGTACAACTAATTAAAATCAGAAATAAGTCTAGTTACACAGTTCAGCAACACTGGGCTATTTTTTGCTAGTTCAGTTATAAGGACTTGCATTTAAGCAACATAAATCTCACTAGTCTAGTGATTAAAATAGTAAAGCCATTTTTAGTTCTAACAGAGGACCATAAACGCTTTAAGTGTCTACTACCATTTAACATACTAATACATGGTTAAAAAAGGTTTAAGCTCAGGTGTTGTTGAAATTTGTGGTCCCGTTACATCATTCTAAGCTTTACGTAAAGTTTCCATTAGTTTGCAATAGCTTGTTTTGACATCTTTTAAATATCAGCCTCGTAAGCTAAACTTAAGTCAAGTAGAACTGATTGACAATGTCTTGAGACACAAATACTAAACAAAATTAAATCCTTACCCTCTCTAGGAGGCTCATTTCCTGGAACTCTGGGCTTGTGTTGGCTAACCGTTGCAGAGTATGTGTTAGGTCATATGTTGTTGAGAAGTAAAATCCATCCACACTCAAGACATGATTAAGCATTGATAAAAACACTTTATTGTCCTGCAACTGTTGGGATGAGAAAAAAAAACAGATAGAAGAGCTCATTGAAGTATCTCATAAACTACTGCTACTTTTCGAAGTGATGAGATGAGCTTTGCTAGTCTCTAGCAACACCTGACATGACCCAAATATTACTGTACAGGAAAGAAACTGTGAGACTACAATTTTGATACCAGTTCACTGATAACTTACGAGCTAGCTAGCACACCACAACCAGATTCTGCAGGAACAGTAGAAAGGAGAGTAGAAAACTGTATTCCTGTGAGGTATATATTCCAGCTACTGGTATTAAACTTATACTAGCTACTTCCAAACAAAAAGGAAGCCATTAGTTATCTCACAAACCATTTGGTCAAAAATACCGGAACAAGATGGCAATGCAAAAGAAAGGATATAACTTACTGTCAAGATTATGCCAATAATCTTGTTCTGGTTCAAGACTACACTCATTCCTTTCCTGAAAGAGCATCAGATTCCCTTTCAGCTCTATTGGTTATCCACCCTTATCTACTCTATCAATCCACAACACATCTGTTTTAAGCAATCTTCATCCTTTCCCTCCCTCAAAAAAAAAAAAAATCAATTCTTCCTTTCTGTGAAATTATGCAATTGAACAATTCCACAAATTAGGCAAGAGATAATTAGATAACAGCAAGGCATCCTACTGTAGGGACTATCAGAACAGCAGAGCTGTGAGAAAGACTCAACAGGAAGAGCATGAAGAAGAGTATGCCATCTCAAAAGGGGGTAAAATGCACAATATACAGATCAAACTCTGGGGATGATATTTTAAGTCACAATGTGACTTTGTTATCTTGAATGACATGACTTTATATACACCTATGCCCAAATACTGCAACAATATTTGATGCCTGAACAAATCTGAGGAAAAAAGTATAGTTCAAAGAGCTTCTTAAAAGAATGTTCATAGTCTCATCAAATTAGGTCCTGTGGTAATGGACATTAACATAAGGTAACATTCCTCCACACTCCCCTAATCAATCCACCTACCTGAATATCAGTTAAGTGTAGCATGGTCTTCTTGTACGAGAGGATGTCAAAGTCTGTTGCTTTCCAGATTGCATGACTGAAAATCTCACCTACTTTTTTCTTTTTCGTTATTACAATAAGATACGTACCTGTAAACCAGAAAAAGCAAAGTTAAAAAACCCAACAGATGCACTATATTAAGAAAAGCAGCCTATAGCCATACCAGAAAACTGAAACCAATCGCTAAGAGTAAGTTGAAGAAACCTCACACCTGGGACTTTATATTCTATGTTCTTAACAGCAAGCGTATGGAACAGAAACAAAACACACTTGCTAAGCTACCCATTTCTCTATGCTCACAGATCTTGAGCTATTCATTAAGTTTAAGAAATTTTAAAAAAATGGACAAGACAAAAACGTCAGGTACACTTTAGACCTGAGACAGTCTGAAAGTCTCTAGGCTTGCAAATGCAGAAAGAGGCCAGTGGTCTTGAATGTGGTTTGGAAAGCACAGAGTCTGAAATACACAAAAGGAAGCATGATTCAGAATCCAAAAAGCTGATTCATCTTATCCTGAAAACACATATTTATCCTAACAGGTTCAAAATGGAGCAAGGAGAAGAGGGGTTCTTTTAATAATTTAAGACAGGAAGCTTGCCCTCTTCCTGGATAAGTAACAAAGCAAACAAACCCATGATCATGACAGCTCACTCTCTTGGTAAACACAACATAGCCTTATTTCTAAGGCTACCTTACTCTGGTGCCTTTTTTTTTTTTTTAAGTAAAAAGTTTAATTAAATTGTATATTGATGGATAAAAATATCTCAGCATCTTATAACTGTTAAATGATTGCTTACAATTCCAATAAAGCAAATCAACAATCAGGCCATACAGAAGCACAGAGCCACAAGTCTAGTACATTTTTGTACTAAAGCATTCAAAGTATAAGTGCCAAAACAGAAACAGTTCACATTGTATGTGGTAAGTTTAGCCACTATTTTTTACTACTGTATCTAGATATACACCAAGTTTTATGGACAAGTGAATTATATCAGGTATCTAGTCCATATAATTAGGCAAAGAACAGGTATCACCCCCCACTTTTTTGACCTCCACAGCTCTAGTGTTACACCTTTATTTAGACGGAATATTCAACCACTTGAGATGCAAACATGCTAGAGCATTTTTAAGTTATAAGTATTGGTTTTGGTTGGTATGTCAGAAGAACCCAGACACCTTTGAGAACAGCACATCACATCCACAACTATGCCACAAAGATGCTGCACAAATAGATATATTTAATCTGACGGGAATTTTCAATGTTGTCTTTTCCTATCTGGGTATCCAACCTTCTGTTTGATATTTCAGAGCTTCAGATGTTACTTAAGCAATTTTTCCCCCCTTAATACTGTAATAGGCAAAGAATATTTACGCTTGTTAAAGATACTACATTGCTAGATAACAAATAAATGTAAAACTGGTTGTGTAACTGAACTGCCTAACAACACTTAGCTAAATATTTACTTTAACTGTATCTTCTTTAGTTTGACAGCTGTATACTAACAAACACTGCAAAGCTTGGCAGGGGTGGAAAGAAAAAAACCAGCTTAGCAAAAGAATATATTGTCCATATTACATAATATTCAGTCAGATGAATGAAAGTCATTACCAAGCCTTTAAGTTGTGAAAATTTCCCTTTGGGGCAGTTCAGTTTTAAAACAGTCAGGGCTTGTCAAGTACCCAAGACACAGGTCTCCATCATATTGCTCTTACTCTGCAAGATCCACACTTCTTTAGCATACGTGCATACGAAGTTCGGCAGATCCTGTCACAAGTTACTACACTTAACACAGTAATACTTCGCTTCTGTTGAGAATACTGCAATGAGCGAACCTAAATCCTTCCTGCATATGGAGACTTACTCAGTATACATGGTTCTTATTACACCATTTTTCAGACTAGTCTCAAATTTTACACAAGAGATCTTTTAAATAGCAACAGCTACATTCCTGGAAGCTCAGACTTTATACATCAGGCTTATATGTGGCTGAACGCCACTGAGACAGAGAAAGCAGACAGCTTATCCTCACCTTATCCTACAACTCCCTAAAATTTAGAATTGTTCCAGTCCGTCCTTTTTCTTTTGATGTTGAATTTCCTTTATAGGTGTAGGACAGTTGGCGCACCACCCTTACTTGAACATCTGCATCTACTAGTCTATCATCCCAAGTCACTCCAAGTTATTTGTGTACCAAGATTATTGATTTTAAGTCAAACTTCATGACCCAATATTTGACTGCTGCATCAAATCCTGCAACTAAGATTAAAACAGTTATGAAGAGTAAGTAGATGAAGTTCTTTGCATGCATTTAAAACACATTCCTTAAAACTCAACAAGCTGCCAATTAACTGTACCTTTAGAGCAGCTACTGGTTGAAGAGGTACATGAACATTTCTATTTGGATACCACCACCCTCTAGCAGCCACAACAAAAGCCCATCATACTAATGAAAGTGTATCCTCAAACACTTGAAAATACTACTTTTGACATTAAAGCTTCTTTAGCAATGTATTTTGCCTAAGTATTTTCAAAGAGCACAGATCTCTCTTCCTTACCTGCCACCAATCTGATTGTTCCCAAAATACCATATATAGGCCTGGTAACAGCTGAAGGAGGAACATCTTTCTTAACTGAAAAGCAAAAGAAAAAGAATAATTCAGAATTTCTGACTGCATCTTTCAGGACTATATCTAAAAACGATCAAACTAGGTTTGCCAAAGCTTCTTGGTCAAATGTCAAGCTAGAGTCTGAAGTACAAGCAGCAATGCATCAGAATTTCAAAGCCTGATGGGGCAACAGAGGGGAAGATGTGGAAGCATTCTAACCCAGTTTCTCATGTTTAGTCAAAGTGATCATTCAATTTATTAAGTTCAAGCTCATTCACATGATAGTATAGCAAGTAGACTCCTCAATGCATTGTTCTGTCAGCTTCCAGAACCTTTTTATTTTGAAGACCTCAAGGACAAACAAACCAGAAGTGGTTGTGCCTCCCACTTCTGCTTCTTCTGAGCCTCAGTCTATTCCCATTTCAGAAGACCCATTTTACTTTTTGATCTATCTCTGCAAAACTACCAACAACAGCATTCATGTGGCAAGGGATACAGTATTCCAAACAATGTACCAAGAGATCCAAAAGGTATCCAGATATCATTTAGAAGTCTTAGGACATTAAGCTTTCATCTATCCACATTCCAAGAACAACAGAAGGAATACTAGAGACGTTTAAGAAAAACACACCCACACCAGAGTTTGGCATTTTCCCAGAGACTGGAGAACAGAAATATAGCGCTTGCATTTTCCTTTGCTTTAAACACCTTGCAGGCTCCTCAGAGAACACCAGCAATGAGAACAGATGTAGACAAATAACACTTGGGATAGCCATCTTTACAGTTTTGAAGGAGAAATTGCAATATTATACTACCACACCAAAAGTATCAGTGGGATGGGCACACTGCTCTGCACGAAGTATACAAGAGGCCAAATAAAAGAAAGAGAATGACTACTTCTATATTAATATTACTGTAGCATTTCTGTCTGTTTAGAGATTAGTAATACCGAGGTACAAACTCCTGAGGCATCAGAAGGGAAGTCACCCATTGCCTTCATCCCATGTTGTCATTTAATACAAGTTCTTTGATTTTTATGCATGTTTCACACTCTCCAAAAAATTAAACTAAAATTGAGGACCTCAGCATCAACATGCTTAAGACTACTTCCACTGATATTTGAATCCAGATTTGCAACACAGAACCAAATTTAAAGTGAGGGGGGTTTACTGTTTTTATTTCTACAGGGTTTATTTAAGGCTAAAACCTGAATTTTCACAAAAGACAGCATTGGAAAAATCCAGCAAAAGCTGCAGAAGCCCTGTGTTCAACCCTTCCCATGTTTGTTCTTGGACTTGTAGGACCAAGCCCAACTAGCTTGGATGAGTCAGTTCTTACTGTTGTGGTGGGCAGTCTTACCAAAAAGAGACAAGCACTGTCACCCTGGCCAGCCACAGCATCAATCCCACAGCAAAAAGGTATTTCAAGCAAAGTTCTCTGCAGGACAGAATACCCAGCACAGTTTTTAAAAAGTAACTAAAGATAAAACCAATTATCCCCATACCAACTTAAGGTTTTGAAGTTCTTCTCTGAGTGCCTAAGCAAAACAGACAAAAAGAACAAAGATGCCTATATTGAGAAATATTGCTGAGAATACCTGTAAGAGTGACTTCCGTGGAGACTCTATCAATTGCAAGCACATCATCTGCTCCATCATCACAAGCTTCCACATAGAACTTCTCTGGTGTTATATGCCTTTAAGAGAATGGATAGAAAAAAGGAATTTGTTTAGCAACACTTTGGGTTTGTTTATTCTTCACAATCTGAAGAAAGAGCAAGAAATCTAAGCTTTATTTCAGCTGCAAAAAAATAATTCTCGCTGGATTACTTCCCAACAGCCACTGATGTTGACAGTGGGGAAAAAAAAAAAAAATAAGTCAAGCTAATAAGTTTTTGCAAAATCTATGGCTTGTTTAATAATCTAAATTCCAGTAATAACCAAGAATTAAAAGATGTGAAAGTGAGTTTGTGTACATAGTGGTCCACTAATTCATGTAAGCTTGAACTGTGTCACTTAGAAGTCTGATAAGCCAAAACCAAACTTCAAAATCACAAGTTTAATCAAACACTTTCTAATATATCAACCTAGAGTATTACATCCCTTATACAAGTCTATTAAGCAGAAAAATCATGTCCCAGGTGATAAAAACCATCTATTACACATTAGTATTGTAAGCATCCACTGGAAATAACACAGAAAAAATTGGAAAAGTTAAAGCAGCACTAGTTTATTGAAGCAGGTGTCTCAGCATTGCCATGTCACAGCTTAGCCAGGGCTGTGTGACACACATGGGGTAGGTAACACGTACCTTCCCCACCAAACACTTCGGACAAACCATACACTGACATCCTGTTCAGACTTCATAGCTGTCCTTCCTGTCAGAAAAGCTGTATGTAGTACAACGCTAGCCATAAAATTAAAGTTTTCAGAAATATTCTATAAAAATACACCAGTTGAGATACTTGCAAGAAGCCAGACACTGTATACTGTGCAACAATTCAAGAGTTATACAGAAAGGACTTGTACCTGTGCACAGAAGATGCTAAACAAACAAAAAACCCCAAACACTCTTGAACTATCATTCTTAACTCGCATAATGATTTTTTCTTTCTTTAAGGCTTGACAAGAGCAGAGATCAGAGTTTTAAATATCTTGTTCTGGGAACTTATTCTACCAGATAGATATTTTTAGGCTCCATCTCCCTAAATAGATCTTGCATTTCTTCACATCTTTTGTATATTTTTAATCCTTCAGAAAGCTGAATTAGAATCCTAATTTAGATCAGAAGAGCCTGTGTTAAAAGAGGTCTAGAGGACCTCTTTTAACATGTGTAACACCCCCTTCCACCCACCAAAAGCAGGACCAGCTTCAAAGTTAAACCCTATTTCTTAGGGTGTGTTTTGACTCTCCCCAAGGATGAAGGTTCTACAACTTCTCTGGGCAATTAGAGGAAAGCCAGAGACCACCAAATGCTTAACTGAACTAAAAAAACCTAAACAACATAACACAACAAACTGAAATCAATAGATAAGTGCTCATCAGGTCATTTAACTTCTTTAAAGGAAAATTAAGTCTATGGGTCCTAAAATAGTAAATGTATCAACAGTATTCCCTTTGTAGAACAGCCTCCTTAAAATTTTCACATACATATATGAAATGCTTTATCTTTGAAACTAAAACCATCAGACTACAAAATACAAATATGCAGTTTGTTAAACACTGAAGCCTTAAAAACTCTTTCATTGCTTTTGGTTTTGATGATGTGCACCCCTGGCTCTTTAAGGGGGTTTCATGACAATAATAGGAGCCATTTTTACAGTGAAAAGCAAACAAGCTTACACAGCTAAAATGGGCAAGACAAGTTTAAGGATATTTAGAAGCCCTCTGTTTGTTAAAGAACTCAAAAAGAAATCAGGATATGCTAACTAAGGCGCAGTCAGGAACCTATTGCTGCTTGGCAGGAGAGGGTAGCAGGCTTTCTTCCCCACAGTAGAAAGCTGCAGCTACTTCTGTCGGCTTCGTTGACCAGTCAGCTTTTTCTGGGACCTCAGCTGACACACAAGACTCCAGCTAAACAAAACCGAGGAAAAGATGCTGCAAAGTTTAATATTGGACCTGTTATGCCTTTAACAGATGCTTATCTACTCTTACTCATCTGACTCTCTTAAGCAATGTAATTTTAAAAAATCCTTAAACATAGCAGGATGTAAATAGCATCTAAAGTTGCAAGAACAATAGTTACGGTTTTTAAATACTTTGTACAAAACCCACAACCTAGGCAAGACACTTACACTGACCATACAGAGCACAACTGAGTATTTCCATCCATGATCAGTATTTTTAAAAGCTCCTCTTTTCATTATAAAACATGGCCATGACAGTATCATAGTCTCAGCACTCAGATTCACTTGCATATTAGTTATAGCCTGTTCTCAAACAACTGAGAAAAAGCTTAGAGGTGTAGAATAGTCATCATATAAACAAGTTTTATATTTACTACACTCAAGAATAATAATTTATCCTTGAAGAACATGAAGTCTTTTACTCTTATCATCCACAAGTTAAGAAAAATGAGAGAATTAAGGTGCAAATCATGCCTGGTCTCTCAGTATGTGTCATATGCTCTGCGGTGCTAGACCAGCCCCCAGCATTTCTCTTTCAAATCCTCACCCATATTTTGCCTTCTGTCACCTACCACTGCCACCTTAAACATTTTTTTTAATCACCTTGATCTCTTCTTACACAATGCCTGTACATTTCTAACTTTGCTTAAAGTATATTTTGCCTTCAACAAACACAAAAAAGAAAACTTTGCAATCAAAGTCCTCCTTCGCATGGTCTTCTACAAGAAGAGATTTGGTCACAAAAGTGCCATGGAGAACACAAGCCAACTGATGCCTGTTTTTAGTTCAATGAACCAAATCAGCTCTAGGCTTCAGCAGCTTGCAGCACACAAGAACAGTCTCATTGTTGACTGTTTTGGAGCTTTGGGTGGTTTTGTTTTGGACATCTTTTAGGAGGGGCAGGAGAACATCAAGCTGCTAGTCTATGAAGTTGAGAGAACTTAAATACTTCTCTCTTGGGATCACCATTAAAAATTGCCTAAAATACAACTGTAAAGCCTAACGCCCTGCAAAATGTTAAATCCTTGCTTCAGAAGAAGTGGGAGAATTAGTGCTCTTCAAAGTTTTTAACGGGAAGATGAATCACTTAGTCATTGCTTCATTTGTGGAAACAGTTGAAAGTTTTCTAAAGTTGAAGATGGTTGAAGAAGAGGACAAGACTCAAAAAGGTTTCAGCTCAAATGTTGATTTACAATCTTAACAATTACCAGAACTAGGCTAGTAGTCTCATTCTCATTTAGATGAGCTTTTAAACCATAAGATTGCTATAACTAAGATTGACTCTCACTTCTCTTCCAGGTAGGAAGCTTAAAAACACTGCTGGCAAGAATGGTGTTTTTCCACAGACTGTATGCAGTATCAAGTCTGTAATTCTATGACAAGGTTAGAAAGATAACACATGCTTATTTTAATGATCTGAGGAGATATTAAATGCTTAACAATGGATCATTCACAATGAGTAGGAATCTGTAGACAGATTCATTCTATTCTTTTAATGAATTAAGGAGCAGATGAAAGTCCAAGTGCTAGTATTATATGAAATATAATAAAGAAATCTGTATTTTCAAGATGCCTGTAAAGTCTAGTTATTTTTAAAACTGGTTTCCATTCAGCAGGCCATGTTCTGCTTTTGTATAACCTTTGGATTTGATAGCGTAGCCTACCTTCTCCTTGGCTATGTTGTCACTGCTGTCTATAGCCATCCAAAACATCAAGAACTTTAACAGCAATATTTTGCTTCCATTACAGCTTAACAGCACATAAAACCTTCACAAAATTTGGGTTCCTCTTACTTTTCTAATACAAAAAATATCATGACTACCGTCATCACAGGCTATTTCTCAGTATTGCGAAAGAACAAAGGGAGTGATAAATGGAAGTATTTGGCATTGATACTACCCAAGAAAAGGAAAGGTATTGAACGGCAGCCACCAAATTCATGTTTCAAATATTACTGAAGGTGACTTGGATGTCATTTTGAAATCTCCAATTGAAACTGTGTTGGTTGCTGCCAAGAGATAAAGGAACTCACTCAGTAGATTTCATTCCTACAATTCAAAGTTGAGAAAAGTGTTGATTCCCGACACAACAGAAATGTAAAAGCAAAAATCAACCTCTGCCCACTTACACCAAGTGCAAAGTCAGGCTTTTTTCATTTGTATATTTGTTGTGAAATTTCACTTCATTACTTAGACTATATAACGCGCTGTTGTATATCATGAAGATGATGCAGAGTTACAGCCCACATTTTAGTTCACTTGATCTTGCAAGAATATTCCTGTGTTCAGATACAGCATGAAAGAGGACTCATCATGCTCTAATGGCAACTAAAGATAGTACTTCACTCAATATCACTTAAGCCTTCCAGGCCTCAATAGCCAAACCCTTACTTCAGTAATTGATTATTTCACCATAAATACTTAACATTGCTCTAATGCAGGAACTCTTTGATGTCAGCCTCTAAATACTGTAATAAAGCAAGCCAAAAAGCACACCCTGTACTGCACAGCAATGCGTTTACTGTACTGAAGATACCAAAGTGGTCTGCAGCAAGATACAGGGAAGGCATTAGTATATGCACCGAGTCCCAACAATGTGTTAAGTAACAGTGCTAACATGCTGATGGTTTCAACACTCCAGAGATTCCAGATTTTCTAGGTGAGCAGGTGTGCTAATTATACATCTACCATAAATATTACTCCTCAAGCAGAAACAGCTCAAGGAATTGGAACATCTCCCATGGAGCAGTAGTTATTGCAGGGAGAAGAAAGGGAGTATAATCCCAGGATTAAAAAACCACTAACGGAAATACCATTTAAAACAAAAAAAGGCACATGTTAAAAGGCATAGCTTCATAACAACTATTTCCAGTTAAGCGTCACTTAAGATGACAAATAATTTACTGCATAAGTTAATGCCCTCCTCAATCAACATCCCTGAGCTTGTCCATGACAGCCACTTAGGTTAAGCAGAAAGGAAAAAAAAATCAAAAGAAAAGAAAAAAAAAAAAGAAAAAAAAAAAAGATGTGTAGGTGTTTTTTTCCAGAAGTATTATCCAGTCTCTGAAAACTCAGTTTAGATAACAAGCAAAGAAAACCCCAGAAAGACAAGATGCACTTTTGGTCCCCTCCCCAAATACAGACAGGTGGAAGGCACTGTGTTCAAGAGCAATAGCTACTAATAACTGACAAGTACTTTCACAAAGCACGCAGGCATAACTGTAGGCAGGAGTAGTTAAATTTGAAACACATCAGAGCATCAGAGACCCACAGGATATCTTGCTGATAGCATTCTGAGTAAGTCATCATCCAAACACAAAGGAAAAAAGTTATTTTAATTGAACCTAAACAACAGCCAGAAGCTTTACCTATCAGTTTTTATTCATTAATTGGACTGGTAGCTTCACTACCACCTACTAGCTTGCTACCTGCAGCAGCTGTTTGAATTTTAAACTTTATCCCTGAGGCTATGAGAGGAAGTTAAATAAGTATAACAGTGACATAGATGACAAGCTATATAGCAGTTTTCAGGTTAATAGTTTTCCTCAATAACTGTTGGTGTAACTCCACTAGCTCTGATGGTAGCAGAGATGCTAGACACCAGCATTTTTACCAGTATCACCTGAACTTGTCTGATTACATTGGTCAAGGTACAAAGGGTTTGAGTCGCTACTTTTGATAGAAAACCACAAGGTTGGCCTTCCGAGCTAGACCCCGTGATTGCATGTAATGAATGAGACCCGACAGAGTGCTACAATTGGTGTGGCTTCATAGAGGGCCACCAGACTAGCCAGAGCAGGTGCAACTGCAGTTTCTGACCTCTTCATAGTGAAAATGAGAGGTCAGTTACCACTAAACCCCCAAACTGAAATCTAGCCTGGATTTCTCAGAAGAACATTCTCCTTTGACTTTGACAA
This sequence comes from Microhierax caerulescens, assembly GCA_035590215.1. Taxonomy (NCBI): domain Eukaryota; kingdom Metazoa; phylum Chordata; class Aves; order Falconiformes; family Falconidae; genus Microhierax; species Microhierax caerulescens. The sequence goes on from JAVJGJ010000047.1 coordinate 96,446,873, forward strand.
CCTAGTAAGTTTGACTCATCACCCGAGCTGTGGGGCTGTATCTTAAAACGCTTGGCAGAAAGCCTGCGGGCATCACCACAGCTTCATGTAACAACAGGGGAAAAGCCCGTTTTTCAGAACACGAGACAACTGTGTTTTCAAGTTTGTAAAAAAATTCATGTTAAACCACATTTGAGACAGCCTTGTTCTAAAAAGATCACAGCTTACTTTTAGTTAAGATTAAATGAGAAAATTCTTTACTAGCCTGTACCCATAAAAGTGCTTTTACTTAAAAATTCTCAGTAGGAATGACTGTGTACTACAAGTCACACAACCACTACTCCTACAACTTACCTTTTCTCCTCTGCTGGCAAAAAGATCACAAGTTCAGCTTAAAGAAAGACAAATACTGTTCAGGTGACAAGAGGAAAAAAGCTTTCTGCCAAATAAGCAATTCTTTCAGCCATCACTAATGACCTTACTTTTCAGTAATACTCAATTATCTTGTGACTGCGTACCCTCACGCAGCTACCTAATCAAAATGAGGAAAGAAGCCCAGTGATTTTTAAACATGTAACAGCGTTATGACAATCTGTTTACACAGATCCGTAAGAAATATCTGTTTGCTCTGAATCCAAAAGATGACCGTCAAATGAAATTTAACAGAGCATTAAATACAGTTAAACCAGGCTTAAAAATCACTTTCAGATACCGCTGCCTGAAAATGGCATCAGTAACTCAATTACAAAGTTTCAAGCTAATATTTAGAGGCCAGAAGCCTGGGAATGCCTTTAGGACACACAAGGACATTTCACTTGGCTTCAGCCATGGAGACTCATGCTCACAGTCATTTTTCCAGGAGTCCCAGCCGGCCAGCACCAGGGCTTAGGGCAGAAACGCCATTTCAGTTTTAACTCTGCAGTGCTTGGGTTACGCAACTTCTCCAGCTGTATGAAAGGCAGCAAGCAAACATCTGGCCCGCAGAAGTTCAGAGGGCTACCACATCCTCCCCAAAAAACTTTGTTTTAACGAAACGATTCCAGCGGGAGGTTAGAAGAATTTATGTGAGAAGTTACGGTAGGTGCTAGGCAGAAGAGTCCCAAACGTTTCAAATCATCAGCTGGCATCAAAAAACCACCACCCAAAACCCAAACCCCCCAAATCCCCAAACAGAACAACAGAGAAGCAGCAGTGCCACGGCGGACCGACGGGCAAGCGTGCTTAAGGAGCCTTCTGCTGGCGAGCGACACTGCGCACAGCCCTGCACATCAGCGCCGGCACCGGAGCTGCTCCCAGGCACCCACGGGGCGGGCCCCAGGCAGCCCCCGCCCGCTGCTCCGCCGGCGCCCCCGGGACAGGGCCGGGCCGGGCCCTGCGGCTCGCCGC
>JAVJGJ010000047.1:96450156-96461845 GCA_035590215.1 Microhierax caerulescens
TGGGGGGGGGGGGGGGCAGGAGGAAGGCAGAGCCTGGGAAATGATCATTCACAGCGTAACTCCCTCCTCGTGGACTCTGGGCGATGGCTATCATGGTAATTTTAGGAAAGACTTGACGCTGAGCATTGCTTGATGATACTGTCTTTAATCACTGAAATCACAACAGGCCCGTGGCTTCGCTCCCGTTGCTGGCCTTCATTGTTTATAAATATTTAACAGCACAGAAGAAAAGAGGGCTGTGTTCACAGGTGGCTAAGGTTAGTTACACCAGCACAAATCCTAAAATACTCTCTCCCGGAGTTGAGCTTTGAAGGAAACACGCAACAAAATAATGAGTACCGTTCAGTATCGTTAGTGAGGCTCTGGATTTGCTCTCTGCACACAAAGCCACAGCCTGCGTGTGTGTGCCCAGGTCCCCGCCTGGCCGTGCACCGCAGACCTGCTGTGTGGGGACCAGGGCTGGTGCCAGCATGGGAGCTGCAGCCTGGCCACCCCATAGGGACAATTTCTTCCCATCTCTCACCTTGCCTTAGCGGGCTATGGGATGCATGTTGCCATGTGAGCTTCTGGCTGACTTGGAAGAAAGCAGGGGGGGATTTTTATTGCTCTGAAAAGCTTAATGTCGCTTCTCCTTAGGAAAAGGGTGGGTGAGCAGCTCCAGGCTCCCTCTGGGTTCACAACAGGCAGTCTGCCCAGCCCGCTCCAGTAAGCACACAGAGCGCCACTGCAACCAGCAAGTGGCAGGATGCAGAAATGGAAAAGAAAAAGGAAAGCGCAAATGTGGTGCCATGAGAGATGCAACCCCCCTCCCAGCTTCTCCCAGCGACACAGGCGCTCGGACTCAAGAATCTGGGGCAAAAGGGACGTGTATTTGGCCATAGCCCTTCCTGCCCACAAGTACTGACTCCAGAGATGTTTCTTCGGTGATGAAGCCTGGATCAACTTGTCCTTACACTCGTGCATAGAAAGTTGCTCAAAATACATCTACAGACACTTGGTATGGGCACAGAGGCATGAAGGGCAGGTGTCTCACAACAGCACATGCCGTGTACGTCCACGTGCACAGTCACGACAGCACACGCCACCCCAAAAGCGAACACAGAGCAGGAAGCTGAGGCTGACATGGGAGAAGCACAGTCCAGACCAGCATATGCAGCTGTGCTTCCCCACAAAACCCCCTCTAATAAGTGTCCAAGAACACGACAAACTAAACCAAACCCCCTCCGTGCCACCTTCTCCCCTGCTCTCTGTAAGCACCTGCTCTCTTTTTCCTACAGCTACTGTATTTTTAAAGTCGCAGCCTTCTTTCTCTGTGCACCCCCACACTGTTTTTTGAGCAAGAAAGTTGACAGTCCATTTCAGTGGTCATTTCAAGGCAACTTTTACACTGCCACAGATTTACTCTCAAGTATGTCTCACCTGCAATAAACTCACTCTGCCCTTGATCCCACACTGCCCTACGCACACACATCGATTTTCATGTACATGCGCATCTTACTGGTTTCAGTGGGACTGCCTGCACTCCTCAACTCCAATGCTGATGGAGTCCTTCATGTGATTTTCTTAGCAAAAGCAGTACAAAGCTTCTGCTGCATCAACTGGCAGCAGGCTGATAATCAGGTAATTTGGAGGATCAGGTCAAAGCGTTCAAGTAAGGATGGAGAGCATGTGTTACTTTTCCTTTAAGCAAGGACCTGGTTTTGCTGTTGCTGAAATAATGAAGTGGTAAGATTTCCAGGGAAGTGCGAAATGGGGACTAAATTCATTAGGAAGCATACGCTTGTGATTCTCCCCATGGCTGTGAACTCATGGGGGAGAGAGGCTGAGGTCACAGCAGTCCTTATGAACAGACCCGAATACTGAATTTCAGGGATGCCAAGTATTTTCCCAGTGCTAAAAATCAGTACAAGGAGAAAGCATGGGAAGATATTTACTCTTTTTCTCTCGGCAGCCAAAGATAACCCCTTTATTGAACAGCCAGCCAGACCCACACCAGCTCTGAGGGGCCCAGTCTCCCCCTTTCGAGGCCGCCACAGCACACCTGATGCTGATGGAACTCCAAAGATCTACCAAAAAATCACTTAAACCCTGAAAGGCTAGGAAAAGATTTTAAAAGCCCCCTAATGAAACTTGGAAACTGAAGAGCCACAGACCTCACCAAACACTCCTTACCTAGGGTGTTTGAAACTGCTGCTCCCGTGTTTAACACCAGGGCAGTTCCCTGTATCACTTTGATCACACTGGTGTTTGTTACACCTCAAATGACGGAAAAACGTCTGCTGCTTCTATAGCTAGGGCTTTTTCCCAGCTTTCATGCAAGAATCCCGATTTAAATGAGGTTCTGTATTCTAAATGATAGAAATTTAACAGCATGATCTGAATGAAAAAAAAATAAAAATCTATTAAGCCCGGTTCCTGAAAGCAAGTTTCAGGGAACTCACTTGAATGAATATTTGCATGACAGTTACCAATTACCAGCACAATGGGACTTCCAAGGGTCCCTTGCCCTAAAACCAGTCAGAAGAGCACTCTGGGGGAGGCATAAAGACTACCTTTTCATAGCACGTTTCAGCACCTTAATACATAAAAACCCAAAGTTCACACGAACAGCAAAACCCAATGCTATCAGCCAGGAGATAGGCAGAATTCAACATGTTTTCTGAAATTCTTCTGCAGAGGATGCAATTCTCACACCTCCAGCTCCAGAGCTACCTGCCTGCCCATTCCTCCCTGCGGGGGAGCTGCCTGGAAGCAGGCAGAGGGCTTGCAGCTCCACAGATGTCTGGCGGGGGGTGGGGGGGGGGTGGGGGGTGTCAGGAGGAGGAGAAGCCTCCCCTGGGCAGGATGCTCCTGCCTCCCCCTCCTCGGACCGCTGGCAGTCAGCTGCAGAGCCAGGGACAAGCCGGGGACAATCAACAAGGACTCAGACACCCACAGCCTAGGAAAAATAACAACGTGGTTAAACAAATTCGAACTCCCAACGATAAAAGCGGTGCGAGTCAGCACGCGTCGGGGAGCAGAGCAACGCAGTAGATGCCTTTGCTTTAAAGCACGAGCTCACCCGCGCCATCTGCAATAGCTTCACATTGTCATTCCCAGCTCTTCGTCAACACAGGAAAGGAGAGCACTGGCACTTAATAGTTTATACGGGACCTCAAAACTGAAAGTAGGGCGGCCTGCATTTCCCCAGCGCTGAGGGACACGGGACGGCCGGTAGGAGTAAGGTGACAGGGTGTAGGTGCAGAGGCCGACCTCCCTGGTGATGTGAAGGGGGCTCCTCCAGACAGCTTCCCGCACTGGCTGCTCCAGGCTTTCCACAGCGGGAAACTGTCCTTGTCCCCCTCCCCTTCTTTCCTGCTTATTTTGGGGTTGTGGGGAAGGCTGCAAGACTTAGCAGTTCAAACCACGGTTTAAAAAGAAAGTATCAGTCCCACCGGCGATTTCAGATCTTTCCAGAACAAAGGCCGGAAAACGTGCATGAGGGGCTGCTCTACAAATCAAGAGCCAGCGAAAGCGTGAGCCACGCAGCAGCAGGGCTTGTAGAGACAGAGCGGCCGCTGATGGAAGCTGGTGTTTCCAGCTGACTTCAGAAGCCACTTCGGTATCTCTCTGCCTTCGCTACCAAAGGAAGCTCAGAGAGGAAACCACTGCCCCGGGACTATCTGACTTCTTTACCAGGGACCACAGTCACACCTTGAAAGACACATGCCCTGGCCCCGGCTGTGCTGCAGGACACAGCTGATGCCATGCGCCAGCGTGAGAGCACTACAGGATCTGCCACGGCCGTTTTGTTGCCCCGATCCATACGGCCTGGATGCAGCACCGGTTGTATTTTGTGTCAGCTCCCATCCCTTTGCCATCCAGCATTTGGAGGCTAAATTTACGGCTCTAGGGGGCTCGCATATTTGAGGTCAATTTTACCTCCTCTAAGATCACAAGTAAAACTCTCCAAAGACAGGTACGCCCCAGAGCCATGTGTACTGCAGTGGGAAAATCCGCCCACTCAGGCTTTTGGTCACACACCGAGGGGCTGCATGACCCCAGGAGAAACGGTGCCACAGAGCCAAGCTACACCAAAGCTGGGCTCTGGATGGTTTCTAGGGCAGGACTGACCTCCAGCCACTTGCTGCCACCCCTGTCCCCAAGGGCAGCAGCAACAGGTAGAGGCGCTCATGACTGGATGGAGCAGAAGGCTGGATGATCTGTCAGCCCGACGAAACTCCATGCCAAAACTAGCAAGCTCCTGAGGCTTGGGCAGTTTCAGACGTTCACATTTCAGCCGAGGAAGTTGATAACGACGTGTAGGAGGGCGCTAACAGGCCACTGGTCTCCATTTGTTTTACAGTAGATGCTTGTGCCTCTGTTTAATGCTCAGTGCAGCATCTTGCACCACTCAAAACAAAGGCCTGTGGTATTTATTAGCACGAGCAGAGACAGGCAGCTTGCTGCTACCTGGCGCCTGCGCTGTTCCAGATGAGTACGCAGGGCAGTCTGACTCCATGATGTAAAGTTCAAGTACCCATCTAGCTACATCCATGCTACTGGAAAAGAGGTTTGTTTGAACCATAGTGGGTTCTCGGCACAGACTCATTTCAGGAGTCCCAGTACCACTGCTCAGCTAATTTATTGTAATTTCCTCACTAAGAAGATATTAAAGAATGTAATTTCATTCTCTACCAGCCAGAACCAAATTTACATCTTTAGCATAGACAGATGAGGATTTAGCTAGTTTTCCACAACAGTATGTTGGAAAAGGTAGCTAAGATCCCCAACTGCATGTGAGGCTTTAAATTAAAGAGCTTTTTCTTCAACAAAAACTTTGTACCGGTATGTGAGGGGCTGCACAGCTTTGGTACCTACAGAACATGCACTGCAGGCACGCTTACATATTACACATATTGAGGGAGCAGATTTCTTTGTCTATAAAGCAGAGGGGTTCAAAAAGAGAAACCATCTGCCATTCTGCTTTCTCAGCAGAACAGAAAGTAAGGGCCCTCTAACCCCTTGCTCAGATAAGCTGTTATTATTCACGGGAGCAAATATGTTTATACCAACATATTCATCTGAGTACAGGTTGTGGAGCTGGGCTCTAAATCCCTGTGTAACAAAGCCTTCATAACAATCTCAAGTTTGTTCCCAGAGCTCTAAATAAGCACCATTATGAAATGGCTTTGTGCTGGGTAAACACCATGGAAAGGAGTGGCCAGGCTGGGGGCTGAGCCGTGGGGACAAACTGGAAAACTCAGGCGAGTGTCTGTGTACAGAGCTTTTTTCCAAAGCAAGCTCTGCAAGCAAGAATGAGGATGGATTTCCCCTGTGTCCACACTTTCAGCATCCCGACCTTTCCTTTTCAAATATGATCCTCTGTTCACTCTCTGACACAGCAGACTGGCCCCTGCCTATCATGCTGACACACAAGCCTGGGCCCCAAGTCATTGCAGTAGCTTTGCCTAGCTTGTTCCAGTTTTTTTGTTCTGTTTGAAATGGTGTGTCAGCCTCCAGCTGCCAGCCAGTGCACCTGGTTTGTGCTTGGAGAGTTGGTGCTTTTAAAGCCAGACTTGACACCAGAGTTTGGGGAATTAACTGAAAGGTCTGAGTGCACCATTTTGTACATACCTCTTTCTTTTCTTTTCCTAAAGAATTAATAATAAAAAAAAGAGCATCTAAAACCTGGTATTAATAGCTTGATGTCCTTCAGGGAATCTGATGAAATGTGCTTGTCAGGAAACATTTAGTAGACTGATGGGATGTCCCTGGCAGGCAGCAGACAAGCCAGCCTCTGGCTTTTTAATTGTGTATGGCACGATCTGAGTTTGTAGACACGATAGCAAATTGTGCTTTCACTGAAGAAGCTTCCAAAATGAGCCAAGAGGAATCTCCAGACAGCAGAAAAAGGCACGTAGAAGTAAACCAATCAGTTTAGAAAACATGCCACATTCTTGGTCAAGTAGACATGGTTTGATAGAGCTGGAACTCACAAGCATACAGACTCAGGGAATCCAGCAAAAATCTCTCATATCCTTTTACAGGAACATTGCCAATTGGCAGAAAACATGCACAGGAAATCAGCTGAGGATGGGGAGAGGGAGATCATGTAACAAGTTGTCTGTCCCAGCTTTCCGATGTTGGCCGCGCTGGCTAGTAGTGGTGCTGGTAGGCAGCTGCCAGGGTTGTGCCGTTCTCTATGTGTTTCAGATGACAGGAATGACAAAGCAAATGTTCATCTAGTGGGTAACAGCGATGCCCATCTTCATCGTTCAGTTCCATCCCGCAGTCCTGCAGAGAGGCCGTGCAAATTATTAGAACACAAGAAGGGAAGCACCTGACGGGTATTTTGAGGGGCAGCCTTGTACAAGTTTGTCTTCAGCAGTTTTATTGAATAAGCTTTATCTTGTTGCGAGGTGCAACCCTATGTATTTTAAATGTGCTCGTGTCTCCTTACACTCTCAGGTAGGGTTCACCTCTTCACATTACATTAATTGCTGTTGTACTGATGTGAAACCAGCCTGACGAGTCAGGGCTTCTTTTCACTGTGTTATGAGCAGAGCGACAGAAGACATTTAGCTATTTTAATTCACAGCAGAAGTATGAAGACACTCTGGGAAGCCCTGCACAGAGACAAACCGGTGTTGAAGAGCTGCCATCTCTCGGGATTTTTTTGTGCAGCCATATCCTTTCTGCAGCCCCAATGACACCTTCACTTCCAGTAAGAGTGAAGGTAACTTACACCACACAGGGTGAGTCATCACCTTAGTGGTTTTGAACAATCTAACTTGGAAATCAGATACAGTAATGTGATCTGGAGCTCAAGGCTTCTGAAAGGCAGCAATAAACCTTACCAAGTCACCATGTTTCCTTCATTAACAAATAAACTGCCAAGTTTAAAAGTAATCATTAACTCTTTGTCCATACCTTTATGGATAGCAAATGAAATAGCAGCTGAGACATTACTGCAAAAACTTGTCCTCAGACTGGAAATCTTTCAGCCACTGATAGAAAGAGTCACACAATGCAAGGTTTGAATTGCTCATCTACTGCAACTGGAAGCAAGGAGATTTATTTCCATCTTAAAAATAAGAGTAGTTACCACTATGAAGTGCCCGCTCCCTGAGAAAGCTGCTGACCTACCTCGCAGTGGTAACATTCCACATGGTAATCCTTGTCCATGGACACAACCCGAATGGTCTCATCGGACCCCTGTAAGCATTCAAGCAAATAGGGAAGGGAATTTACTAAGGATTACAGCAGGATCAGCCACATGCTCTCTGTAGATTGCTTCCTGCAACAATGTGAATGTTGAGGTTGTGCATTTGGGCTGCTGGTTGCACACCACGAATAAATCCTGTCACCTGCAGTAATTTTCACAGGAAAGCTTCATTATCCAGTGACTACAGATATTGTCTAGGATGTAACATCAGGAATGTAAAAGCCTCTGTTTGACAGTCACATCTATCTCAAATCATGCATTAATGATTTGGTAATTTCAGTATATCACAATTTCTCAGCATTTTAAATTAGTTTTGTCCATGAGTCATCTCCTCCAAGTATTAAAACAAGTTAGTCCCAGAGGGGTCACAGAGGTCATTCACGAGTGCACCAGAAATTGATTGACATCAAGGAAAGGTATCATGAACATAAAACTAGCAGCAGTATAACCCTGCAGGAGATGAAAAAAGCCTAACCCAGCAAGAATAAGCTTCACTGTCGAGCAAAAGATGGGTCACATCTCAAGAACAGCCCGTGAGCTTAGGCCAAAAGGTTGCACACTGGGGGCAGTGATCATCTCTCCTCATCCGCAAGGACATGTGTCTTGACACAGGGTCAAGTGTGAAAGAGAACAAAACCTGAGAAAAAACGCCCCCTCCCCTCGGGGCATACGGAAAAAAAAGGCTCTCACCTCAGAGGGCAGGATGGGAAGTCCACACGCTGCACACTTCGGAGCTAAAACTCTGGAAGAGCAATGAGAAATTGAAGACAAGTTATAAATCAACATAAAAAGAGAGGCCTGTATGTTCTTGGCTAGAATATGAAAAGCTACAGCTGTAAATAACATATCCACAGGAAAGCTTTGCATCCTGAGATCACAAACGCATTTTAGCACTGACTGTAAGTAATCCTCAGCACACGTTGCTCCATCAGGCAAAAAGAGACCTTACGTTTCACACAGTGCCGGAAGAAAACCAAAGCCCCCCGTAAAATTCTTGGCTGCTACTGAGAGATTCAGAAGAGAGAATGAGGAGAAACTGAGCAGAACCATCCCCAGAAACACACATCAAAAGAAGTGGCAGCTCTGGGGCAGGAAACCTCAGATGAAATACCACAGGACTCTATGGTTCTCTAAGGCTTTATAACACAATGTAACATGATAAATAAATAAATTAAACTAAATTGCAAGGAAATATGCATCATTTCAGAGCAACAGTGGCACACGGAGGTAAATCTAGTTTTGGCACAATGCAGAACAGTTCCAGGGGCTGCCTGAGCAACACTTAATACCCTGCCTGCCCAGAAAATGGAGCAAGGAGCAAAGCAAGTCAGAAGGACACTCAAATTGTACACAGCTCTAATATCGTAACTACCAGCTATGAGCACAGCCATTTTATCTTACTGTCTACATGATGAGTGATTTTTTTAAGTGGATTTATCAGTTGTTTAATTTAGCGCTGGGTCAGCTCTGCTTTGCAGGCTTGGTGGTGATCTTTAGAAGTGAACCTGCCCCTCAACTATTCAAAAAGCAACTCACATTGATTTCCACAAGCATTCATAGTCTTACTTTAGAGCAGACTAATTTCTTACCTCACTGAACACTTCATGAGCACTATTTCTCACTACCTGTGCTTTGCAGAAGGGGCAGCTGAAGCCCAGGTGTTAAATGACTTCCTCAGAGTTACACAGGAGTCAACGGCAGGACAAGAGGAGACATTAGGAATTTCTAGGGTCTAGCCCCATCCTCAAACTTCTAGCTTCTAACCCTGCCCCTGTTTTACTAATCCATACTTCCCAGCTAGCTGAAAAGCTAAATTGGAGGCTTGCAGACTTGAGCACCTCTGCTGTTTATTTTGTCCTTACTTGTGGTAATCTCTGACACAGTAGATTTTGTTTTCAGAGTCTACAGTGAATGGCACACCATCCAGACACTCATTGCAGACCACACATCGGAAACAGCCTGGATGATATGATTTCCCTAGAGCCTGCAGGATCTGTAACAAACCAAGAGACAGGAAAAATGCATGTGAACAGCCAATAAAGGAAAAAACAAATAAACACACAGCTTTATACCAGACAATGCTGCACACTGATCAGCAGGGCTGTGTCTTTTGCCAGGCACCGTGTCTGAAAAATGAATTAACAAGGATGGAAAGGGCAGTTTGAATCAATATGTATCACCTGGTTCCAGAGAAATGAGTTATTAGCATGGGTAAGTGAACAATTTAGAGTCTCAGTCAAGGTATTTAGCATTACAAAGGAAAGAAGTGACAGAATTTAAAGGAGAGCAAAAAATTTTTTAGGCCAACAGGTAGACAATACACAAGGTAATACATACCAAGCCAACAAAAGGAAATACATCTTTATATTCTCCATGAGAAGCTGCAACAAATATTATTGCCAGGTTTTCATAATTCCTTAGATATCAAAGACCTTTGCACTCGCTAGCCTGGCTTTCTAATTAACACAGACCATGGAAACTGTGTTGAACTCAACAGCTGCAGTTCACCTGCTAGCTTTGGGGCAGCAATTACGACCTGGAATACCACGGCCCATCAGCTGAGTGATCAGACTTTGGAGTATAAAGTAGCTTTTCTCACTTTAATGCTTTCCAGTGTAAACAGGAAAGCAAAGACAATTAACAATAAGCATGAGAAAATCTTGGAAAGCGTGCTGTGAACTGACATCCAGAAATCCCTAATTTCTTTGCCTCAGCTGTAGTTACACACCACCACCTACGTGATCATGAATTTGTCCCCCTCTGAACCACCCAAAACTGAATGCTGCCTGGTGCTGGCTAAAGGCCAGCTGACCCCCAGAGCCGTGACCCGCTCTGTGCACATCTTGAATGGATGATACCTGTTGTAAGCTCAAGAGAGCCGCCTGCTTCAGCAGGATGTCCACACATCTACCGAAGAGTTTGCAAGGACTTGGGCAGATCTGAACAGAGGTCTGGATCACATACTCTGAGTCAAACCTGTTTCCCACAGTATCAGAAAACGGCAATGAGACAGCAGCTTAATCCTGAAGGTACAGGGGAAGCCACAGCTTGGCTACAAGGAAAGACGGGATCAGCAGAGCCGTGCCGATCCTCCACAGCAAAGGAGCACTGCAGAGGCACGGTGCTTCTGAGCAGGAAGCACCAACAGGATGCTGAAGGCTCTACTGTTCAGCATGCACTGAAGACAGGCAGAGCAGCCTCTGCACCTCACACAGCAGGGTGCCAGCTTCACTTCTCGGCAAAAATCAACAAAAGCCTTAGTGGATTTTTTTTCTGCTACCAATCTCGCACTAGACAGACTACCAGATGATAACAAACAGTACTGGATATGAATATATTTTGCTTTTGATGCATTCTTCTAAAAAGCTGTGGGATTTTTTTCTCCTAAAGCAATTATCACTTACCATGTCCATTATCAAATGACCGCAAATGAAACACCTGTCAGCTGACTGCTGGAAACCAGAATACTGCAAGGACAAAAACAGAATTCACTCAACATTTCACAAGGCTAGTCGAGCATAAACAAAAGTGCATTGCACGGCCTTTTTCTGTACTTCTTCCGCAAGCTAAACTTTCCAGTGCTTTTTTCAGTACATGAAGCTGTGGATGAGTCTCCAGGGGATGTTCTATAAAGACAGTAGACTTCCAGTGTTCAGAGGGAGTATGAGTTCCTGTAACTTCCAAGTCCTAAATTTAAATTTAATTAGGTATAAAAGTAGATACCATAAATGCACATGCAAATAAGGCATTTACTGGTAAGACTTATATGCTCATTTGATGATGTGAATCTACAAGCCAGGAACTACTTGTGTTTATCACATATTCATATCAGAATATCTGTATATATAGGCTTGGGAAACCAAATTCTTCCTTTGGTTACACTGTCATAGGTCTACTAAAGCTTCTCCAAGGTCAGTGGTGTTGTCCCAGCTCCCTGTTAGGGTAACAACCACATTTGGCCCAGAGCAACTTTTTTGGTGCTATTGCCGAGATCTAACAGTGAGGAACGGCCCGTCACGTCCATGACATGCACCTCAGGCACAACACATCCTCTGTCTAAGGTTTCAGTCCTGTCTGAAGGGTAGAAACGCAAACTGGAAAAATGAAGTATTTTATATGTATTTAACAAATCTTTCCATTCTCTGCTTGTATAGAATATACTGTTGAGAGCAAAGATTAACTCACTTCTCTCTGACACAGATCACTAGGCTTCTCCAATAAGTGGGCAAATATGACTTTCTCAAGTCCCAATGAAGGCTTAATCTATCAGGACTCACGGCAGAAGGGCATATGGCTTTTTATCTCCACCAGCCAAGGAGAGGACTGCAGGGCTGCTTCATGCTCAGGTATGTTTATACAACACCCATTGAGGGCAACAGAAAGATATTCATTATAATGCCCAAGCAAACCCAGTTCATTGGAAAGGGAAATCCATTCATTTATTCTTCCGTAGCCATTCTTTACACTCCTGTCTTCACAGCA
>JAVJGJ010000047.1:96462673-96484268 GCA_035590215.1 Microhierax caerulescens
GGGCTACTGAACTAAAGAGCCTCACAGTATCTCTTAATTCAAGAGGTGAACTTTTACCTCTTAATTGTATTTCTGAGGCGTTTGGTACTGCAGCTGCCAACAAAAGTTTGAAACCATTTAAAGATTCTTTTCTTTCAAACCAGAACATCATAACAGAAAGAAGATGACAAAAGTTTTTCCAAGAAAGGACTCTACTATGGGGAAGATTTGTATTTACTGCAGATTTTGTGTTTAAGCCTCATATTCACCATCTGTTTTCAGTTCCACGTAACTATGGCAATGCACGCTCGCACTGCCATCACCTCTCCTAAACGCCCTGCCTTCCCCCCAGAGAAAAGGGCCAGGTTTTGTTTATAAAAAGCTGTTCCTATCTCTTTCCCTTTGCGGCCCAGTTCCCCTGTTCAGCCAGGGGGTTGAATGCAGCTGGGCACCGGAGCGGCTCTGCCCGCTGCTGGGCCAGGCTGCCCCAGACGCATGCCTGGAGGCAGCAGCACCCCGGGCAGGGCGAGCAGGCTGCCCGGGCACAGCCGGAGCTGCGTGCTTCCAGGAACCTGCCAGGCGTTGCTGGAAGGGAATCAGAACAGAGACAAGGGGGGCTGCAGAAGCCTCCTGCTTGGTATGCTGCACGTGGCAAGCATCACTAAAAAAGTGATCATCGGCTGCTGGGTGGGTGGACGTGGACGACACGCAGGACTGGTCTGCAGGTCACATTTTGGTGCTTTATGGCAGGCACCTACCCGGCGGCCTTCAACAACTAATTATGGTGCCCGCGAAGCGTTAAGAAAAGGAGGAAGGCCAGTAAAACCACTTCAGTAAAGTACAGCTTTTACTGTCTCCTGAGTACGCCAGAGGGCACTCCCCGGCTGGGAAACAGCTCCCGCTGCTCCCTGGCAAAGGGAGATGCTGCAGGGCAGTTTTGCCATGAATTCAGCCAGCCCGGCGGTTCCCCAGTGACCCTCGGTGCCCCGGCCCGGTTGCAGCCAGCCAGGCAGGCAGAGGCGCGGCAGCTGCTTCTCAAGGGATGAAGCCCCGTTTGCACAGGCAGCAGCTTCGTGGTTGAGGTGCAGGCATTGCTCTGCCACGTGCTTACCGGGCAGCCAGAGGCACCCCAACAGAGCCCTCATCCCACACCCACCCCTAACCGCCGCTGGGGACAACTGCGCTACCCGGAGGTCAGCCCATCCCTGCAGTGACGCAGGCATCAGATGAGACATGGAAGAAAACCCAACAAACCCCAAAGCATCCCACTCCAATTTCTCTCACCCACCCTGATGCTTTGCCAAGGTTGCCAACACTGAAATAAAAGGTATTTAACCTTGGATGTGTTAGCTTTGTGGCTCATAACCCAGCGCGTGTATTTGTAAGATAACCCCTGCTCACGCCTGCCCACGCACAGGGATGCTCAGCGCGCTCACCAGCAGCTGCAGAGTACCAGCTCCTGAGGGCAAGGAGAGGCTTGGGGACACCCGGGATTTGCAGCAGCCTTGTCAACGGTGGTCCTAAGCGAGTTAACAACAAGTGTAATATGCCAAGAAGTACCCCTGAAAATCTCCCACTGATTTAAATGTATCATTGGGATTTGGCATTCTTAAAAATCAAAAACAAACAAAAAAACATTTAACTTTGATTTTAAATTATGCAGCAGTGTGGGCTGCAGTTTGTGCAATAAGCAGGTGCCCAGACAACTTTCCACCTGTATGCAATGTCTCTCCTTAAAGACAAGCTGGCAGTGGTGAGGAAAAGCATATGCATGGAGCCATGCAATGAGGAGACGCTCCTTTGGATGAAGGCCCTGGCTGGTGCATGTGCAGCAGCCGTTCCAGCAGAAGGGATGAGGTTTGGATCACTGCCACCACACCACTCCTCCCCGGCGACAAAGAAAAAAAACATTTGCCAGCCATCCTGCACCCGGTGTATTTTTAACCCCATGACATTAGCAGGTCAAGATTGATAGCAACAGACCTTCAGAAAAGGTGCCGCAGCCAGCACACTGCGCCTGCGCTTCTGCTGTACACTCTTGCAGCAGAGGGATAAACCCCTTCTTTATAAAGGATTTATAATCTGGCTGTTGGCATTACGTGGGCCCACGAAGAAGAGTTGCCGACACCAAGAACACTTTGAGGGAAGGGGGGAATGATTTTATTACTTTCTTTAGGAAAGAGGTGGTCATTTTAAGTATTTTTAGCTCCTTTCCATGAATCTCTTTAAGTCCCTGTCAGAAATGTAACAGGGAATCTGCCAAAACCATGGGTAATCAGGTACCCCTGCAACCACTGCAGGAGTGCTGCATGCAGACAGGGCCAACTTCTTCCTCTCAGCCTCTCCCTGCCCAGAATGGACTTCTCCCAATGTTCCTTGGAGGTGAGGAAGCATCTCCTCATCATACATACGGGAAAGCAAGATGCAGGAAAAGCTCACTTCCCCAGGCTGCAGCCACACCAGTAAAACAAACAGCACTGGGACTACCCCACAGCATAGAACAAGGTGGCAGTGGCTTCTGTCCCTGCGCTGAGCTCCCTGCCACAGACAGTGACTTAAATTAAACAAGCCCCTCTCAAAAGCGGTACTTCTGACGGTGTGCATGCAGAGGCTGGCATAGGTTTCACTGGAGCACAGGGATGCTGTTCACCGAAAGGAAGGACTGAGAACGTAAATGGCATATAAGGAATCACACATTGATCACTGCCTGGTTCAAACATACATCACTATAAATATGCATCATGATGACTACAGAGACTATATCCTTTGATAAATCCAGGAATATTAATGCATGGCTTGCTGCTTTCAGGATCAATTGCTCTGCTACATGCCTTAAGCTGCTGGCTCCTGACCATATTTCACTTTCACTTCACCCTGAATTTAGCTAATCTCTCACCCGAAAAAATTCAGACAATTAAAATTCTTCAGCATTTCAACTCTACCCTCTTCACCCCTTGTTCAAAACTGCTTGTTCCTCTCCCTCACAGGAAGTTTGAGCCCTGAGCTTTTATGTACTGCTCATCCCTAACACATCTGTCTGATCTGTTTAACTGTAGAACCTTCAGGATGACCTCGAGGTCATTTCAGCACCAATTTCACAATATTTCAAGCTTAGTCACTACTGCCTCTGTGCTAAAATAAACACGCTTTGCTTAGCGGGTGATAATAGGCATACCATCAGGCTCCACTCCCAGGATGCTGGTGCTTTTGCCTGCTATCATTTTCTCAAACGACAGCTCCCTCCTTTTGAAGTTCACAGGGAGAGGGATTTACCAGGGACTTGCAACGGCCACAGGAAGATGCTGGGAGATGCATCATTTGCTTGCTGGGGACCTGGACCCAACTTTCTCTTTTGAAGTTGCTTTTCCATTATTTATTAAAAAGACAATGGGGTCACAAGCCCATGTTCAAAGACAAGAGATTGCTTTCAATGCATATAATGGTACAGGGCCACATCTGGATCCCAGGGCTCTATGGGGATGCACAACCAGGACCCTGCCTTACTGGGGAGGCAGTGTGGACCTCACTTATCACTTATCTAAGCACTGTGGAGCTCCCTGTGGTACCTGGACAGCAGATTGGTAAGAATTACTGCAGACCAGCAGCTGCTTCTTGGTCCCCTCCATGCTGACAGCCCTGGGCATCTGTCATTATAAAAATCAGTCCTTCTTAAACAGCACCACAGCTGTAAGATAAATTTGGACAGGTGATCACTAATGGCAGGTTAAATACCAAAGGATTCCAGGTTTTAAATTCACTGAATGTAACCTCCTGACACACTAGTGGGACAGTAGGCTGGAAAAAACATCCATCTAGCTTCTAAGGATTGAAACAAGCTCCTCCTTGGTTCCAGGTGGCTCTGGCTCAATCTGCAGTCCTTACTCCAGTTTTAATTTCCTCCACGTAAAGCTGCAAGGAGGTTCAGATCAAAGAACCTACTCTGGTCCGTGCACACCCTGCAGGCAGTACAACAGGTGCAGGCAGAGCCCAGAGACCTTGGCTCCCCCATTCCATTCAGAAGTCCCTGCTGCCCACAGTTCAGCATGACATAGGACCCACCAGTCCCCAGCCAACACATGCATTTTTGGAGCCCTCCATGGATAACCTGCTGACAGGCAGTATGGTGTCTTACCACGTGCAGCAGACTAGGTCAAGCATCAGAGAGCTCTACTTAATTTCTGCTATCTGTCCCATTTCTGTTGGCCACCATTAAAGCAGGATGCAGCACTGAGACTGACATAGTAGTGTCACTATTTCCAATCCGCTCTTAAACTGGGGTGGCACAAAACGGTCACTTAAGATGCCTGAACATCCTCCAAATCTGGTAAATTCATAGTGTGATCAACCAGCAGTTATCCCAGGTCAGACCAAAGTCTTGGTGAAACTGTGGGCAAGAGGGTAGGGTATCTGTTAGAAGAAACTGTGCTAGGATACAGTAGTAGCTCCATTACCATGTAAGATGTTCAGTCTGTCTTTCATCTATACCAGCTGTACTGTAAAACTGCAAAAAAAGCCTTCTGGGTTCTCACCGCACATTTGAGGCAGTAAAAAAAAAAACCAAACCACCAACAAAAAAACAAACAAACTTTGAGAAAAAGATCTAATGTCTGCAAGCCAAAAGCATGTTCCGGCACACGTAAGAGGAGGTCAGCTGCCTCTAACGGCAAAGCAACCACAGGTGAAGTCAGAAACAGTTCCTCAGAGGGAAACACTGCTAAACCACAGTAAGCCACACACAACTGAGCAACATCTCTCCTTTGCTGATGGCAGACCATTGCTGGAACTCAAATGTTTTTCTGTTTAGGGAAAACCTCTAGAAGCTTCAAAATTCAGAGGCAAGATAAAGCCACCCTGGGACAAAGCAGTGCTATCCGCTGAGTCCCTGCTGAGGTACCAGTTTTCAATCCAGCACCCAGATGCTCTCTGCATCACTCGGGATAACTGCCTTGTTCCCCAAAACCCACCCAGACCAGGCTGGCTTCCCACCCCATCACCCACTGACTGTCACTGAAACGTGTGGAGGCTCAGAGGAGGAAGGAGGAGAAAGCAATCTCTGTGTCCTCAATGAATGCAACTCTGCATCAAAACTGTAAGAGAGAGCAATTTTTAAATTCCTCTAAGTACAGAGGAGGCCTTAGTGCTTACTGAGCCACTACTTGGAAGACTACTCATAGGTACCACTAAAACATCATAAGAAACCCCCTAAAATCTTTACAGCACAGTTAATCCCATGTCTATTCTTAATAAAAAACAGTACTTTGAATATGACATTATAAAATAAAAAAACCAGAAAGACTGGAAACGTATTCCATTAAAGGTTTCAACCTTTTTTCTCACACTGTCCTAACGACTTCAGAATTTCAGCCAGCACTAAAACACATGCAGCTGATCAAACTGCTAGCATAAAGCCCTGACCACATCCTCTGTTGTGTGAGCTGAACGTTTGCACCTTTCCAGCAGGGATATCTACTGAGAACGCCTGGACCATGCCAAGGCCCCTTCAGCTCAGACCCCAAAGTGCTACCACCCTGAAACCTTGGCCAGGAGAGGAACAAGTACTGCATCCTACTGTGAAAGCTGCCCTGGCATTTCTCACCTACAGCAAGCACTTCTTGTGCCAAACAGTGGGGATTTCTCACCAGTGAGCTGAGAGACGGAAAACAAGAAGTCAGCAAGAACAAAGCAGGAATTTAGACTGGAGCAGAAACACACTGATGCCTTCCCTATTTTTCAAACTGTAAAACCAGGCACATCTGAACCTTTTCTGACATTATTTTTGCTCCTTAAAAAAAAAAAATTACTATGTGGACTCTGGCATGATAATTTTATTGAAGGGATGCAGAGGAAGGATTACCAGCAATACTTAGCACACTCTGCTTTGAAGATCTGCACATTTCTCATATGTGCCGATCAGTGCAGTGGGTTTATATCCAACTACAGGCAGTAAAGTCTGCCCCCACCAGAAAAGCTGGCAGTTTCTGCATCTGAAGATAACCATACACATACACTCACCATGGGGAAATTCACTTGGCAAGCAAGGCTGGCTGTCCTGCTGTCTGGGATTAAGTCACACTTGCAGAAAAAGGCAACTTTTTACTTGTACAGTTATTTAGTGGTGCCAATAAAAAAATCCATGGCCTTGTTGTTCCAGGGGTTACATACCAATACAGGACATGCTTATTCAATGTAATTAGCCCAAAGACACCAAGAACTGCATTGCTCTAAGTAGCCATGCTTTACAATCACTGCAGCAAGACTAATTAGCCCAAGCAGAGGGCTACGCTTGCAAATAAAACTGCTTCGACAGCTTAGCTACCTCATTTAGTAAATGACCCTTGATACCTCTAAACACAACTACATTGTGAAATATTAAATGAAAAATACATATATCCAGAGAGTAGCAAGAGACAGCCAGCTTGTGTGATTTCAAACTCTGCCACTGGAGCAGCAGCCTGTTACCCTTACACAGACATCACCATGAATCTGAGTTTACAGGAAAAAAAAAAAAAGTAATGCAGTAATGTGACATGTCAAAGGTCGAATTCTGTAAGCTGGCAAACATTCCAAATTTCCACCTCTTTGCAATAAGGGGCCAAAATCTGGTCCTTGTTTTGGCCCTTCCGCAGTTCAACATCAAATCCTCCTTGAACCTAAACTACCTTGCAATCAGTTCTTTCTTTCTGACTTCCTTCCTTGCCTACTGATTTCCTTCATAGTCATCACTGACACTTCCCTTGCACTTTTTTAGCTTTCAGATTTCCTCTGAGGACCAAGCAGCTCAAGTACAAGACCCTTATGGTCTAAATTACGCTTCCAGCAGAGTTTGCCAGGCAACCTGTGGCAGTTGGATATATGCCTGGCTGAATCCTAAAGAAAAAACTAACACACCACAATAAGTTAGAGCAATACTGTCTAGTTAAATCTATATCATTTATAAGGTATTTATATGGGCATATATATATACACACACTTACTACCGAAATAATAAACATTGACATCTGGAAATACCTGCATCTTTTGTGTTCTGAGGAGGTATAAACTAGGGATTTAACTTAAATGGTTAATGTTTTACAAACCATTTGATAATTACAACTGTTTGTCCAACAAAGTTTTAAAAAAACCAAACAAGACTGAAACAGACACCTTCAGCTTGCAGGAAATAGCTGTATGAGTTTCGAGGATGATTTTTTTTTTTTTAACCTACTTTCATGGCCCTCCTGTAAAGCAAATATAATTTATTACTAATCCTACAGAGGGAGCCTGAAGTTTTTTCCTCTCTCTCTCTGCAAAAAGCTGTCTTGTTTGTGTCTCTGCCCTGTAACAAACATGAAGACAAATGAGAAATTTATGCCAAAGTAATAATTCTAAATTTGATGTTTTGACCTCTAAGCCAAATTTTCTGCATTACATGCCAGTGGCTCAGATAAAACAGTACATTTTTTTTCCTGACAACTGAACCCTGTAATGTATGCGTAGCTCTGCTCAACAAACTGCTTTATCATTTATCTCTGAACATATGTGGTATTGGGAAACCAAGGGTGTAGGAAATTTGGCACTAAGAGGTATCACACACCCCTCCTCCTCAGACCCTCTCTGTTTTCTGTATCATGGAACCAATGCACATTTGGACACAAATTCAACTATAAGCAAAATTAGAAATCCCCCCTAAAAGGAGAACAGCAGGACAGCAGATATAAATATCTGGAGCACAATATGCTTTACCTTAATAGGTAATTTTGTGTATTTTATTTATTGGACTGGAGATATTCAGTGTTCCACCAGAGCAGAAATTTTAGGATTGAAATCATGAGCAACCTTGACTTCTCAAAGACAAGTTTGCACTGGATGGTGTCCAAGATGAACTCCGCTTGACCTCAAAAGCACTGTGTTTCAGCTGGAAACCAGAGTTTCCATATAGGCTGCTCAAGATGTGCTTTGCAGCTAGATAGACAACACCATCCGGACAAATATTTAGTTTCCTAGCAGATAAAATGGTCTCCTCACATTTATTGCAGTGGCACAGATGACAGAAAGCCAGCAACCCTCTCTGGGTGAACAATGGGGCTGTGTGCGCTTCATCCCCGCAGCAGCTGGTAGTCTGGGGGACTGGGAAACCGCCTCGGTCTTTGGAAAGAGGGATTCCCCTCGGGTACACTTGCTTCCTGAGCGCGGGGCAGGATGCTGTGTACCACCCCAAGCACCAGTTAAACAGTCACAACACGAAGAGGCTTTGATGAATCAGAAAGTCAGCCCAGCTTCCCTTCACAGCACAGCACGCCAGGCAGCAAAGCCCTGCGGCAAGAGCCGGGTGCACCAGGGCTCTGCAGGGGCAGTCAGTGCAGGAAGCACCCCTCGTACTGGAGGGTTTCTTGTGAGCCTTGCCACTCAGAGAGGTGTGTGCACAAGAGGCAAACACTGCTACTGCAAGGGCCCCCCTCCCGCACCACCCTCCTGCCAGCACTGGCAATCCCATGCCACCACACACCCTCCTCTCCGTCCATCCGCGCATCCTGCCGCCCACTGCTGCGTCCACCTTCCACTTAGTGCGGCCGCTGCCCCAACGGGAACAACTCGAACTTTTATGAGTGACTACTCTCCTGCAAGTAGAATTAAGTTTTTGATTACACTCCCATGACTTGCATTCCCCCTTTTTATCTTGTATGGAAATACAGTTTTTTCTCCTTAGGGAAATATTATTATTGCTCCCCATCCTTTTGGGTTTTTTTCCCCTATCATTTTCCCTAGGTTGGTTTTTTTTTTGTTTTGTTTTGGTTTTTTTTACTTCCTATTTGAAACCTGTTCCCCCAGCACATCTCCTCAGCATATTTATCAGTTACAGCCAGGGTAAGGGCAAAAATGGACTTCACTTTGCTAAAGTTAGCTTCTTTCCATCCATCCAAGTCACCTGACACCCACACCTTTTTGTCTTGCATTGGAAATCTTTGGAAAGGGCTTCCTTTGAGAATAAGCAGCAAATAGCAGAGAGTTTTGAGCCTTCACAAACCCACATCATTAGAAATGGGATTTTTTTAACCAAGCTATTTTTTAACCAAACACAAACAAACATAAATGGAAGTAACCACTGGTACCTCTGCAACTGCAAGTACCTCTCACACTGGTCTCCACATAAAGAAGGTAAAATCTGTTCTAAAAGGAGGACTGAAAGTGTTTCTTTCTAAAGCACCAGTTGCATGGTAGTAATTTTAGAAATTCAAGACAGCTTGAACATGCTGCTGGATTATTTTTAACAGGAACTTTGTGTGCAAGGGCAGCTCAGAGGCTGCCTGGCCACAGAGGGCGAGAGGTCCCTGAAGCAAATCCCTTGCTGCAGCCACGAATCCACTCTACAGAAGAAGATTTCAAGTTAATTTACAAGAGAGGACAAAAGAGCGAGCTGCTGACTTCTGAGCCTTTAGGGAGCTGCCACTATGTGCAAACACCACTTTCTCTTTTCAGTTTTCCTGCCTTTGATCAGACAACAGTGAAATGCTCTACTGAAAACATAGGTGAGGCAAGGCAGCTGGTGTTGAACAGCTGGGAAATGAGCAGAGTTCAAGGTTCAGCTATTATTAAAAAGTATACACATCTTTCTATATTTATTCCCACTTTACAGCTCCAAATAGAACACATGCAGTCCTGATGAGTTTACAACTCTAAATACAATGCAGGAGAGAAACCCTAAGACTCATCTGGGAAAACCAAACTCACGTATACAAATCATCAGATGGATTTTTTTTTTTCTGCTACCACATATAAAACTACATATCTAAAAAAACTCTAGAGCCCTAGAGTTAAGCATAACAAACCAGAAAAAACACTGTCTTACAATCACAGCCCTGACTTGAAATCAAGCATGCTGTTCCTCACCCCAGTTCCATCACAGATGTCTTTGGAAAGCTGCTTAGGAGGATCCGTACACTGCAGCATGCTGTACGCTCCAGCAAACTTTAGATGTGGGTCTGACAAGCGGCAAAGAGCTCAGTGCGGCCAGCTGGAACTATCTACCCTGCTTCTCAGGCAAATTCCACAGAGGCTCATCATCTCTGCTCCCAGCCTGATACCTCTGGCATAATAACCAGCTCCCTCCTTGCAATAACCAGCAAGCAAGCTGGCAGAGACATGCCCCCTGGTCTCTGGGCACAGCTCCATTTCTCCAAAGAAAGAACAAGCAAGATATGTAACCTGAGTCGTTCTCATCATCATCATTTGATGCCTTGACCTCAGAAAGGCAAAATGATTTTAGAGAGTAAAAGTAACACACACAGTGAAAACACCATCACTGGATCGACTGCGCAGCAGTCCCCTATAAAGGTGTCTCTGGCACTCGCAGAGCCCGCTGCCAGCACCTGCGCCCTGCCTGCACTCATGGCGTGGCACCGGCCCGGCAGCTCTCCTGGGGTCTGCAGACTGAAAGGCCAGGATGGCTGGACAGTTTGGCATGACAAACAACAAACATCCACGTGCTGATCAAGGCATATTCACTGCCACTTTGAAAAAAATACTGTTATGAGCAAGAAAATGTGGCTGTAACTGTGAGGCAGAGGAATGAAAACAACCATCCCCCATACCATGACTAGAACAATCCAAAATATCTTCTCTACATGCCTTGCAAGAATCCTTTAAAAAACAAACAGCAACCACCACCATCAAGACATACACCTGCAGCAGTCTCCAGCTGGCAGATAATTCAATAACCACCTCCTTTCTTTCCCCCTTTACACCAGAAAAACGTTGAGCCCAAAGAGTGCCCCAGGGCCCCACACCGGGGTACTCACTGCAGGCTCCGCAGGTGAAGCAGCCATCGTGGTAGAGGTTGCCCATGGCCTGACAAGCCTGGTTTGCTCCATACACCCCCTTGCTGCATTTCACACAGGTGCCTGGAAGAGAGAGGGAAACTAGGTCAGAAGCGGGACACAGTGAGGCAGCTGGGGTCACTGGCCAAGTGACCACACCTGTAATTCAGCATGGTGGCTCAGCAGCTTAGGACCCAGCGGTTCAAAGCTGTAAGACGTAGGCAACATCGGCGTCACCCACCCTAAGAGATGCTATTAGAGCAGTCAGGACGGTCATTAGACCCCCCACAGCAAAAGCCTTTTGCAAACAAGTAAACTGCACAAGAACAGCCCTGTCTGGCTACAGCGACATCTCCGGCCTTCCCCCAAACCTTTATATACATTTAAAACCACTTTTACAGACCCTCCCAAAAGCTGGGGTGGTAGTAAGCGATACTCAGGGCTGTTCACAGACCAACATTTTTCCTATGCATTGCATAAAATAAGCTTGTTGGTTGCAACCAGCGTGAGGAAAACATACCTCTTCACTTAGCCCTTTTAAATGCGTATTGATTTCAGACCCGGTCGCATCTGCTGAAGGCCCTAAGGATTTCCCACCAAAACAGAGCTGGACTACCTGACACCTCCCTCCCTCCCCTCCGTCAGTCACATCTGAACAGAGACCCAGTGTGGGCACTACCTACAGACTACATATCCTGCCCAGATGTTCCTCTGGCTTCTTCCAGGACAAGGCAAGAAAAAAGTCAGTTTTAAGGAGAGGACACCCACCGGTGGCAGCAGCCGAGGGGGGCTGATACTTGGGCAGCCCATGGGGCAAAGGCGAGCCAGGGAGAGCACATACAGCCAGCTTCTGGCTATAAGCTGTCCCAAGTGCAAGTCCAAGCTGCTCCTCACAACCAGGCTTTCCTGTCAGTGCCACCACCTAAAGAGCAGGGTCAGCTCTGGAGCTCCAGAGGAGGGACATGACCACGTTCAGCTCTTCAGCTCACTCTCTTGCTAGCACAGCCAAGCTCATTTCCACCAGCACCCACCCCAGTGTGGGGCTCTAGCCCAAACCCCAAGCCAGGCAGAGAGCATAGGGTAAGGACTTCCACCTCACAAGGAAGCCTCTGCTCTGGGACCCTCCAGGAACAGACCTGCCCGATGGGGGATGGGAATCGTGGCGATGGGGCAGATGCACCATGGTGCCGGTGAAGAACTACAGGGAGAAGATTTTAGCACTGCAGGTTCACAAAGGGCATTGACCTAGGGCCTCTCAAGTCTCACATGTTCATGTAAAACTATTTTCATAACAGAATGCGAAGTGACAACTGAGTTTCACACCCTTCTCAGCATCTGCTAGCGGGACCTGCTCCCTCCACCTTGTAGGGAGAAACACAGCAAGGCCACCCAAAGCCACTATTAGTGGCTGCAGAGAGAAAGCCCTTGTCCAAGGAAAACGACACATCAAGCCAGTTCACTTACTTCAGGCAATACACTGTGACGGCCACAGACTGGTTTTAAAGCAGCATCACCCTTCAACTACCTCTACACGAGCAAGTTTAAGCCTTGTTTAAGCAAATAAATACAGGTCTACCCAGGACGGACAGTGTGAAGGACAAACAGGTGATGTGCTTCTGCCTCTGGTTTGATGGGACCCTGCAGATGTGACTTTATCTCCAGGTCTACCCTTCCACTGCTGCTCAGTCCCATTTACACTGGTTCTTACACTCCCTGGGGCAGGGACTGTCAGTCACTTCTCGTTCCTACTGGGCCAAGAAGAGGGACAGCATCATCTCGCTGGAGATCCTTAGTCATACCACAGTTAACAAAACTTCACTTCTTTTGGGACACCGCAAGCTCCACAGTAATTGGAACGGTCTGGTGAAAGTTGGGAAGAAACGATGCACTTACGACAGTGCTGAAAAGTAACTCCCAACTCCAGCAGCACCACACTGGCACTCCCAGGGTGGTTGACAATTCCTTCCTGCAGCTGCCAGCTGCAGCTGCCAGTTTTCACAGTACGGGGATAAAAACGCTCAGGACCCCTTTGCAGCAGCTCATGCACGGCGGCTGAAAAGCAGATACTTCCATTTTCCCAGAGCAGACCTGGTACTTGGTGCTGCAGCTGCCCCTGTGCATTCAACCAGCATGTTGAAAGCTGCCCTAGCACTGCTCCAAGGCCCGCTGCACTCACAGCCAGAGTTCACACTGACACAAACCTGGAGACAAGGCTGCAGACAATAATTAACTACTCTGTTTTGTCCAAATTTGACCTGAGCTGAAATGCTAGCTTGGCCACGGGCCCACCTCAGCACGCAGACTGGCACCAAGTTAGCAAAACTTGCTGCTTCTTTGTGAACAATGCAGATTTATCTCATTTACTGAAAGAAACATTTAAGAAAGCAAAAGATAAATCATGCAAGCATTACAAAGCAAAACAGAAAAGACGAAGATAAGAAAATTCAGCTTTTCAAATAGAAGTGTTCTCCCAGGAATGAGCACGTCCAGCAGCAGCCTGAGATGCTGTGCAATCATCTGACACAAGAGCTAACAGCTACCTCACAAAATTCCAACTTGAACAGCAACGCCAAGCAGAAAGTTTTGAGAGCACAAAACCTGCCAATTTTGCTGGTCGAAACCTTTCCACAATGTTCACCAGCCTTTCCAGAGAACCAATGTATTTATTGCACTGCAAGTGCTGCATTTTCCCCTTCCCTGTGCCAATGAGAGGCTGCTCCAAAAAAAATTCACCAGCATGCTCCAATTTCCTCCTTTCCAGAAAGCAGCCAGGTGACGCTGCATATGGATGAGCAGCAAGAAGCGGGAGGCAGAAGGCACAGCAGCTGACTGCACACACAGCGCATGGTGAAAATGCTGGCAGGAACCTGAAGCTGCTATAAAATACCCTAATGCAAACCCCATGGAGGGCAGAAGCTGCCTCTGCTGCCTCCTGTCTATCCCATTTAGGCTTCAGAGCACAGGCACTGATCCTGTGTTTTCCCCAACAGGACAGGTGACAGTCCAGCCAGGTCCTGCAGGAGCTGCCTGGGCTCCTGCATCCTTACCCAAACTTTCCTCCATCTCCTGGCCCTTGACCATGCCCCACCACCCTTCCTCCTTGCTCTCAGTATGTGCTCCATTTCATCGTGATTAACCCTTTTACATCCACTTCTTTAAATATTTAGGCCCTCAAAACATGGAAAATTAAGTCACAGAATGAAAGGGCTTTTAAAATAAATCAACAATGTTGCCTGTAAGAACTATAATGTGCTAAATTACCCAACTATGTAATAAGCATTCAAGCTACAGATATATATAGATGTTCTGTGGCAAGGCTGACAACTGAGAAATGGTACTACGGCAAATCTATGTATAGTTTACGTTTTCACTTGTATCTGCTAAATCTTACTGGAAAGCCAATTAAATCTCAGTAGCAATTGGAATTATTCTAGAAATAAGTCTTTGCTTCTTCCAAATATAGTATGCTTAAGTATTTTAAGCAACATACTTGAGCCTTCACCTCTGACTGCCAACACACCTGGCCTGAAAGGGGAAAAAAAGGTAAGGTTTATTGACTTTTTCCTTTCTACTTTTTTTTTTTTCTTTTCCATTCATTCCCTGCTGCCACAATGATCCTGTTCTTTCAGCTTAGACTGTGCAAGGAAAAAGCAATACCTGTTGCTAAGGATGGCCAGTCAGTGAGCTAGGCAACACATGTGCAAAGCCAGCCTGATGGAAGGCAGCACAGCATGAGCCATGTCCAACCCCACCCTGCTGCAAAACAGACTCTGCACCCTGATCCATGCCAGCTCCAGCAACTATTTCCCGACACAGTGCTGAGCCTGCTTTCCGCTAGCCAGGACGTAGAGTTACAATGTCAGCAGCATCAGTCCAGCTCCACATGCCGCTGACACTAGTCAGCGGCTCTGCGTAATTTTCTTGGCATAGAGCTGCTTTTAGCAAAAACTTCTGTCCTTAGCTCGAAGCAGGGGGATGCCAAGTAGCCACAGCTCAGCAAGATGCCCAATTTCTGCACTCAGGTTACTGTGCTGGAAGTAACAAGTGCTTACACAAGCGCCGACTGGAGCAGACATCCCCCCTGAAATTACGGCTTTTAACTTCAGACAATGTTATTAAGGCATTATTAAAGAGAAATGAAAAGCTGACAAGCCTGAAGCACCATACATGCACAGCACCGGTAAATCCATGCTCAAGCACAGCAGCAGAATGGTTGCCAGATTTGGAAAGCGAAAGGGATGGAAATTGCTGATTTCGGCTCAATTTCTGTCGGTAGGGCAGCTGGGCTCTGGACAACAAAGAAAACTCTGTTCCCTTTCGCATCATGAGGCAAGCAGCCGCCCGCACGGCAGCTGAGCGCCTGAACAAAGGGACCTTTGGGGCAGAGCTGGGACGGACAACATGCCCTGTAAGGCGCTTCCCGGCGCTCACCGTACTCCATCTCGGCACTGCAAACTGGGAGGTGGGCTGCCACTGGGAACAGCCTCAGCTCACAAGATCAACAGGTCCAATGCAGACCTCACAGGCTGTCAGAAATGAAAGTGAACCTGGTGCTCAGCCTGAAATGCCAGTCCCTTAAAGTTCAACAAGTTTATTTCCATTCACTGCTGGACTCAAAGCCTTTACAGACGGTTTTTTCCTCTAAGTGTTGCTATTTCATGCTCACCAGAAGGAGGCTCAGTTATTTACTATATCCCACTTGCCAAAAATTCAATGCAAACCACGCTAAACAGCAGCATTTTCTGAGACCGGTCGGTATGGTTTATTTCCACATGCCAGACATCATCCATCTACAAAGCTGTGGGTTTTCCAGCAGCACCCCCCTTCTCAACATCCAGGACAGCCAAGCTTTCCTACATGTGCTCCTGGTCGGGTTTGCTAAGTCTGTCCACTTAATTTTGGAGAGCCAAATGTGATGGTCTGTTGCTTCAGTGGTGAGATTTCCATGCTGATCTGGTCCCAGGTAAGAGTGCAGCAGCAGGATGATTCTGGTGTCACAGGTCTGCATGTACAGCTAATCCAGAAACACCACTTGGAAGAGTAAGTCTGTCTTACCCTTCCACTTACTCCCATGCAAGTCACATTTCCACAATCAGCTTGACCCTTCTCCAACACACAACTCTTTTTTTGCCCTCTCCTTACAGGAGACTGAATTTATGCTGAAGAACCCCCAGTTGCATTTGGAATAAACCCCCAGAGCCTTTGCATGTAAAGAATCTGGTATCATCTTTCCCATCTGCCCAGACACACTGGTGGTTAATTCAGAAGCAGACTCTGATGCCTCTTGGCAGAAGTGGAACCTTCATGAGGGCCCTCCCCATCAGGGCAGCAAAGGGGAACAAGGTAAGAGGAAAGCTGGCACATGCCTTGTGAAGGTACGGCTTCACCATTTCCAACCCACCTATTCACTGCAGGAGAACCAAGCCCTCCACCTGCACACACGTTTTTCAAAGACTGAGCACTGAGAAAAGACTTCATCCTGTCATACCTAATGTGACACTCAGTTCTTCACGTTTTACTTCAGACCTTCTCCAGAACCTGAATCCACCTCCCTGCGGCTCACCTTAACCAAGCCACTTCTCCATCAAACTAAATCAGACACATTGTGTGCCTCACTGTGCCGTTACCCAACACTGCGCAATCACTCTTGCTGGAGAGCTGATTTCAAGGAGATACAGAGGCCCATGCATGATCCAGTGCTTGGAAAACCCGGCACTTTGGTCCCGTTCACCACTGGGCAACTGGGTCATCACTCAATGGTAGCAAAGATGTCCAGGTACTCCCTGTCCAAAGAACCACAGAGCAGGTAAATGAAATTTTTCTGTACTGTTTTTGCATGCCATGTTCTTGACCTCCTACTTTGCTGTAGACAGTCATGTACACACTGCCAGCAACGTACAAAACCACCAACAAACTCACACCAATGACATTTTAAGTACCCTATAGCAATGTCAGAGACTATGTTAACTCCAGTGCCACATGAATGAGGCTCCTTATTCCTTTCAGTCTCCCCTGCCACAGTATCCTGGCTGAAAGGCCTATTGCTGCTCTGCCTCAACTCCTTCATTTTTCCTTTCGGTAGATATGTCCGTAGCTTGCAAACCCAGCTGAGCTCTCAAGAGGAAGGGAAGAGAAGCTCATACTGCTGTAATCTTGAAGAGCC
Organism: Microhierax caerulescens; assembly: GCA_035590215.1. NCBI lineage: Eukaryota > Metazoa > Chordata > Aves > Falconiformes > Falconidae > Microhierax > Microhierax caerulescens. The sequence goes on from JAVJGJ010000047.1 coordinate 96,479,609, forward strand.
ATATCCCTGACAAATACTTATTTGCTTCGCTCCTTGCAGTGAGATAAGCTTTGCAATCTGCACACACCCACTAGCCCACATGCCACAATCCTTCCAGCTTTCCTCATTCCACTAGGACCCACCTTGCCCTGCCACCCCTCCCTCCTCTCCGCTACAGGCTGGCATCTCCTTCCAGACACGGTGTTCTCCTGGGAACAGGCAGTGAGGGATGTCTGCACTCATTCCCAGTGGAAACCACACCATTACCATCAAGCATGTACAAAACAAACCTCAGAAAAACTTTCATTTTAACCAGAAATTCTCCACTTGGCAGCCCTGGAATTACCCTTGTAGCCACCAAAGCATCCTGGTGCACCAGCAACAGCAGGGTTTGGTAAAGTCCGCATGTGTGTACAGGCTTGAAGTTAAACAAATTGTGGTTTTGGCAGAGGTAAAACACTAACTTCACGAGGCACAAGACTTTGAAACATCACTGCTGGCCTCCAAGCTGATGACACCGATTCAGAGGTGCTGGAGTTCCAGGTCTTCACAAGGTTCAGCCATTTGGCTGCTCCTCTGCTTCTGCAAAGGGGAAATCTGCAGACTTCGCTGTGAAATCTTCTCTGCCTGACTGCTGGGAAGCATCTTAGTATTTTGCTGCATAAGATACACCTGAGGCACTCCTAAAATACCTGTAGCTTATCAGCTCTGCTTGAAATAAGGAAGCCAAAATGCAACACCTAACAAATACTTTTAACAAGAAAACTCTTTATAAAAATTGTTTTAGAAAAAGATCTTGGTAAGGGTGTAGATGGTCTTCATCAGACAGATTTCCATCTAGCTAAATGAAATAAGCACTGGTGAAACCACGATGCTACATGTTACACCTCTAAAAGCACCCACCTGCGCTTGCAGACTAAGGAACAGTGTGGTACCACAGGCACTGCTAAAACAAATGGTAAAAGCTCGCTGCAGACCCTGCCACCCCTCAGCCAGGCCTCTCCCCCACCAAGTCACTTTCAGACAGTGCAGGCAGATGCTCGATTTGCTTGTGCACCTGCCCAGCTCTCACCTGAAAACTCACCCGGCACCAGTCCTTGGGGTAGTGCTGCCTCACCTGCCTTGCACTGGGTGGTGCTGGCGGAGCAGTTGCAACTGCCCCATTCCCTTCTGTTTAGTTAATCTTCCTGTTTGCCAAAGGGAAATGAAGGCTGGTGCATCCAAAGGAACACCACAGAAAATCAGTGGGATTCAGGCACCTCACTCCTGGGTGTTCCCTGGAAACAGTACACCAAAAACCTGAATACGACCTAAGCTGGCTTCCAGTGACACCATGCAGGGACATGGGGCCCCTTCTCTGCTGCATGGGAACCAGCCGCTCCAGGAGCAATTTCAGGATTTCCCTCCCCAAGCTTAAGACCTGGGTGACACCTGAGACTCCCTACTACCTCCTCGACAGCCCACATAAATCAAGTCAGCACTTCAAAAGCACTCTCAGCTAACCCAAATTCCTCCAGAGACACGTGCAGCTCATGCTGCTCACACATAGGCCGCTATTAATAAAAATAATAATTCTTGGCTTTGTTTGCTTCTTTCCTTTCACTTACACATACTCCGAGCAGACAGTTTTGTACAGCAAGCTAATGCTGACAGACAACCAGAACCAGACTGTCTGTTACTCCTCAGCAGAGCAGCTTACCTATTTTACACCTAGCCCCAAGCTTACCCTTTCCTGGTCCTTCATTTACAAACATTGTCACAAAGTAAAGTAAAAAGCAACTCCTTTACTGTCATCAGAATTAACTGTTCATGATAGATATCTGGTCCAGACTGAAGGACTGTATGTGTGTTACCAAGATGGACAGACCCGTCTTAAAAAAAAAATAAAAATCCCCCTGTTGCAAAACAGCACTCAAAATTAGGAGAGATGAAAGCATTTTAGATAAAACAATTTGGTCATTTGCACTTCAGTCCTGGTTTCATTTCCTGGCTCCGATGTACTGCAAAGCTGCTGCATTAGACTTCCCTTCGCTGGCGGAAAGTCTGCAACAAAACAAACTGTTGATAATATTTATCACTATGGCATAAAATAATGTTTTCCATCCTAAAGTTTGCTAGCTTGAGGGTAGGGCATAGCAAAGAGATTCAGATGATCAGCTGGGGTTTTTATTCCTCCAAAGGAAGTAAGGTAACTGTGAAAAAACGAAAACAAAAGTGAGAAAGCAAGGGGGAGGAGGCCCAGAATTAAAATACCTTGGTACTTGCCCCATCCTGCTCCTTGGTCCTCCACAGGGCATATCTGCTGAGCCTTCCCCTCCAGAGTTCAGGCTCCACTAAACTTTACTTCTTCCTCTGCCGTGAGTACTACATAATTTCATTTTTCCCTCTCCCTCTCCTCGTTCCCAAATTTCTAAGACACTACATCCTGGTATAAAACCTCCTGTCAGGAGGATGTCAAAAGACCACAACCACACCGGGGATCAGGCAGCCTCCATCCCTCCTCCCTCCCTGGGGCTCACCAGTAACTTGGCCGCCTGACCAGCAGGACTCTGTGCTGACAGAATTACTCCTGCTTCACTACCAATTTTTCACAGGATGAAAGCTTCCCCCTGGTGCTACTCCTCATTTTGTGACAAAACTGTAAAAATATGACCATCTACTAGGTCCCTCGGCTTTCTCATTCCATCCCCATGCGCATTTTGGACGAGGTATGATCCAGCTGGTTTACTTGCATCATGAGGAGAAGACGCGTGCAGTGGGGTCTGTTGAAGAGACCTCCGACACGTCTCCAGTGGAGCTGAATGCCACCTCCAGCAAAATACTCCCACTTTTGAGCACCACCTCCCAGGAGACTGTTGTCCCAACTCCATCTTCATTACCATGGTGCTCCTTGTCGGCACTAAGGCCCCCCCTGCCCCCAAGACAAGGCTCCCTGAGCTCATTCAAACCACATGCTGCCCGCATGGGACAGAAAGCACCAAAACATGTTTCCAGGCCAAAACGCTCCAAGTACAGCAACTCAACACATCACTTTTCTGTGACAGAAGAAAAACACATCTGCCCTGCCACAAGGCTGAATCCAGTCTCAGATATTAAGATAAACAATCCCAGCACAGCCCTTTGCAGGCAAGTGCCACTTCCTGATGCCAAGAAACACATTTTGTTATGCAACTTGCAACTGAGCACTCAGTGGTCCCTCCAGCTGCGTCCCCAAAGACTGGTGTGAAAGCCATGGTTGCTCCTGTGTGCACAGACCGCTGCTGAGCCACCCAACCCCACCAGACAGGAACCTGTGCAACAGCACCTGCGCAGCCTGAGATGCAAACTGTTCCTCTGCACCAGGCTGAGGAGTTTATTCTACCCCCACTTCTACTTCTGTGACAGTAGGTCTATAATTATGAGGAAAAGTCGTACACTAGACTTGCTCCCATCATTCATTAAACTAACCGTGGAGTTCTTGGCCTTCTCAGCAACTTCAGGTTTCCTTCTCCCAGAAGCTGAACTCTCTCATCCGCTATTAAATTGCAAAGTGGTGCAGTAGGGAAAGGTAACACTTGATTTGCCCCTGACCTTCTGCCATCCTGGGGTAGTAATTCAATTTAATCCAGCAGGACATTTAATATTCTTACTGGGAGATCCTCACATGTAAGCAGTCCTTTTTCACTGCCAAGCATCAGCAATAACCTCTGGGTCTGGACTACTTGCAGACACCAGATTTAGGGAGGAATGTGCCTTCCACCTCCCATGTTGCGTTCAGGATGCGCTGATCCTTTCACAGCTGATGAAGCCCAGCCCCTTGGGGTGGGTGGGGAAAATCCTGGAGAGTCTGAGAAACCACCACCCCTTTTGTCCCCAAGCAACTCCTCTTCGAGGGACCCCACAAGCATGCCCAGCCATGGCCACCTCCATGCAGGGTACCAGCAAGTCTCCCCTGAGCTCTGTGCCCGCAGCGTAGGCAGGTGTGACTGCTACGAAGTCATGCTGGATGGCCACCTTCCCACCCACACGTGGTCAGGCAGCGTGCTTTTAAGACACAGAGAACCAGAAATACTGTCAAGAAAAGTTAAGTGCCTCCCTGCAGGCAACGAAGGGCACTTCAAAACACACTGCTTCAGCTTCTTCTCAGTACTGCCCTCTGCAAAGCTCCTGAACTACCTTCGCCTTAAAATTTCACAGGATTAAAGAAAAAAGCATTGCAGGCGGAAGAGCCTCCCATCCCCAATAAAAGCAAGTTAGATAACAAGCCAGCAACTGAAAAAACATAACCAAGCGGGCGTAAGGGCAGACGCAACCCTGCAGGTGCAAACCCTGCGGCGACCCTTCGCAAGGAACCCTTTCCACACGGCCTGGCAGACTACCTCCTTACCGAAGTAATCGGCCTTCGGGCGAGCGTCCATCTCCTGCTCCAGGCGCTGGGTCAGCGCCTCCAGCTTCAACTCGGCCACCGAGGGCCCCTGCTCCGGCTGCGGGAGGAGGGTCTGGCAGGGCAGCTTCACCTTTGCCGTGCTGGAGCCCTCCGGGTGCCCAGCCTCTGGCCGCACGGTGCTCGCGCCCTCGGGGAAGAGCGGCGGCGGAGCATGCGGCGCACCTGGAGCCGCCGGCCCGCGCGAGGCCAGCCGCGAGGAGCCCGGCTCGGGGCTCGCGCTGCCGCCGTTGGGCCGTCGGTTGTGACCGTGGGCCA